>OZ010572.1:66885907-66938407 GCA_963932145.1 Acanthosepion lycidas
CAACCAAAAGGCCCCGGAAGAGTGACCCCCTTCCAGTCACCTAGCCACAAGCCAGAAGACATGTTACGGTTAATCTTGGCCTCTACCACCTCCTACCGTTCAAGCGCCTTCTGTACCACCTCAATGTCTCGACGGCACGACACGAAAATGGATACGTCATCGGCGTACGAAAAAACCCTGGCTCGAGCTCTACCAGAGAAATCAGATTCTGCGTAGGGCCGGACTGCACGCCCTTTCCCTCAACCCGCGAAGGAAGAGCTCCAACGCCAAAGCGTAAAGTAAGGGCGACAGTGACCAACCATCGTAAAAGCACTCGACCGCTTCTCGTTCACCTGTACTACAGCACTGGGGGGCGTACAGGAGGCTGATCCACTTGCAGAAGTCAGGTGCGAATCCAGCGGCCTGCAGGACAGCAGCTAGGTATTGGTGGTCCACCCTGTCAAATGCCTTTATAATAATTTGGTATTTACTCGAACCCCCCCCCCACAAAGTAATGTTGTGACACAAGGTCGATTTAATGTGTGGAGCCCAAGCGCGTACATCCAGGCTAGGAATAAATATTGTCCGAGCCCACACAACCATCGTTTGCGCTGGCCTCGGCGCGAGCACCGATCCCTCTCTCTGGTGCAATGAGAGGGCGTGGCCTCGAGCATCTGTTCCCAAGGACCGGCACTTCTCAGTATAATTTTCCTCAGTTGCGATTCTGTCCTTTGACGGAGCCGCCCCTGAGCGCACTCTGCCCAAAGACAGACGCAACTGAGAGATGATGAATGGGATTTTTACAAACTACTCAAGAGCAATTTACACACGGTATTTACACTGTCTCCCCACTAAAACGATATGCAACCTAAGGTCATTTTTAAAGGCATCACACGAACGCGTACACCCGGTCTAGGAACAAAAATTCCCCGAGACCCCTCTCCCACAACCGTCGGTTACGCTGGCCTCGGTGTGTGCACCGAGATGACGCATATATATATATATATATATATATATATATATATATATATATATATATATATATATATACACACACACTATCGAATAGTCATATATATATATATATATATATATATATATATATATATATATATATATAAAGAAATATAGTCTTAAGGTGTGCTATATTTATGGAATAAAGTGCTCAATATCAGAGATAGAGCGTGTGTAAATATAAAAGTGAAGTCATAGTCAGCACTTCACCTGGCCCGACGATTGCATATAGCATGAAACATACTGTCGCCTCTAAGTGTTGACTTCTATGTTCACTTTTATATTTATATATATATATATATATATATATATATATATATATATATATATATATATATATATATATATATATATATATATATATATATTAGGTTGGTGCAAAAATATTGTCGTTTTTTGACGTTAAAAAATACGTCAAAAAACGACAATATTTTTGCACCAACCTTATATATATATATATATATATATATATATATATATATATATATATATATATATATATATATAACTATAACTATTTGCTAGTCTGGTTTATGGTTATAATAGCCGGGATCCCAATGAAAATTAAATCCCAATACCTCATAAAATTAGCATCTTTGATAAAAATAGTTACGGTTTATGTCGATTGCAAGAACTGCGATGTTTGTATCATTTTCTTTGTTATGTTTTAATTCTCTTTTTTCTCTTTTCACTTACGAATATCATTTTTGTTTGTCTTCTACTTCTTTTCCCTCCCACATTTCTGAATGCATATTTCTCTTTTCTTCTTTTTAAACTTGTCCACCGAACATACACATTCTCTTCCTTTCTTTTTTCTTCTTCGTCTCTGTTCACGCACTGATGTTTCTCTGAAAACTATTTACATTTTTGTAGGATTCTTCCGACAGTGATTGCAAAGGGCATTTTTCTGTATTTTTGATCAGCAGAGGTAAAGTGAATCTGCTTTAACAATAAATATTTGCTGTGTATAATTCAGGTCATTATACACGTTTTGCTTTTCTTTTCTCCCTCACTTTTCTTTCCTCCACTTCAATTTATTTCGTTTCACTTTTTCTAAATCATTGAATTTATTTTGTTTTTTCTTATTTATATTTATAATTTGAGCGACAGATTCAAATTGTTTTCCTGAAACATTATCCGGAAAAATCGTCAGGAAAAACACGTTTTTTCGAAATCCAAGGTTGAATTAGAAAATTTGAATTTGATAGTTTTTATAACCAATCCATTATTTACTAAGGAACCATTCTGTTCATTATATACACCAGGTAAAATATGAATAAAACTTAGAAGAAACAAAAGTATAGAGAGGTAAACAATTTTATATTATTGCTTGATAATTAAGCATATTTGCCTCTTTCACACCATTAAATATCAAAAGTTAATTTTTGAAATCATCGTATAAACGTTCCTAAAATTACCAAATTTAAAAAATAAAGTTGTTTCAAAAGATTAATCACATCATTTTAACCATTATCCAGTATTCTTCGAAACAAATCATTCCTTACTTCTTTTTTTTTTTTTTTTGAGGATTAAATTTATATATATAAAGTTAATTAATATAGAACGAATAAGAAAATTAATTAATATATAATGGATATGAAAATATGCTATTTATTTAAAAAAGGTTTGTTTATTTGAGTTAATCACCTTAATTGTAGCGGTTGATCGCAATTACATTGTACAATTGTTTAATAAGTAGTATGGATTAGAAATGGGAACCTCCACTGATATTTCGATAACTAAGGTTTAAAATTAATTTTTAAAAATGAAAAAGCATTCTTGAAAATTTCTTTTTAACTTTAATTGAAAGCTAAATGATTAAATTTGCTATTTCCAGTAAGCAAAATATTCTGGTGTATTTCAAACAGAAATTATATTGATTAGAATCTCGATTTTTTGGTCGCTTTCAGAAAATCGATAAAAATCGATAATTATTGGCAATTTTGACAGATTTGTAAACAAAAGTTAATTTTCAGTTTTAAAAATCTTCCAAAACTAAAATATATATTTGTCACATATTACTTGATGAAAATTAACAAATTTAATGCTGAATTAATCTGATTTGAAACAAATATTATTCACTTATAGTATGAAACGTAGTATAAGGCATTTCTTAACCACGGGATCTTGTTTTTCTGAAGTGCTAATTTATCTTATTAACAACCGAAGGTGTTGACAAGTTAAGTATGGTTGACCAGAAATTGACATAAATAAGTTGAAGCTTATATTTTGGTTTTTAACTATCTAGTAATTTTTTAAAATTAACAATATTTTCAGCAATTTTCTAATTTTTTTTATTGAATTTTAATTACTTATAGCCTCACTTTTATACCAAAATAACTTTCACAAAAAAGAATAAGCTTAAACAAAGTAAAAAAACTACTAAGAATTTTTTGATAAAATAGCAGTTAAAGTAATTTGAAAGAAAATTTCAAAATGACACGTAAACTAAAACATATAGACTTCAAATAGAAACTGAGTAAAAAAAAAATTTAAGTTAAAGTAAAAATTATTTTTTAGTAGAATTATATTGGGTTTCGTCTCCAGGTCATTTAGTTAAACTAAAAAAAATTACTTAATTAAAGTATGACTAACACGAAAAAATACATAATATAAAAATATTTAGTCAGATACGAATTTTTAAAAAGTAAAAGTTACTTTAAATTTGAAAGTTTGAAATTTTGAAGGGATGTTTTGCAAAGCCAGTTGAGACATAAACACGATGAAACAGAAATGAAAATGAAAGAATTGCAGACGGTTAAATTTTTATGGTGGACAACTCTGAAAATACGTGACGGATATCCATACTTACGAAAATGGGAATGTGTTTACACTAAAAAAAATATTATTATTAAAAAAATATAGTTTTCATTTAATAACAATATCTGGATTGAAGGAATGCAGAATTTTAAACAATTTAAATTATTATAATTAAAATTTTAAATAATGAAAATAATTCTTGTAAAAATTCATTATTCATTGAATTTTTTTCTTAAGACAATAATAAATATTTATTTATAAAAGCAATTAAAAGCTTTTCTAATTAGATAATGTCATAGTTTTGTTGCACTTTTTCTTTCACGATTCGGAGAAGAATTTCGATAGCTGGGGGTCCTGTTTTATAAAAAAACTGATGATTTAAATTCTCTAAGGAGTCCTGCTTTTAACTAATAAAACAAATTTTGAGACTCTAATCATATTTCTAGAAATTTCATGAAATTAATTAAGTGGAGGTAAAATATATAAAAAATATCTTTACCAAGATTTTCTAAAAAAAATTTCATAAATAATTTCATTCATTTGTTACTAAGTCCTGAAAGTTTCATTAAAATCATAAAATTATTTCATTTTTGCAAGAATTTCTAAATCAATGTGTTTTTTACCTGAAAAAGGCGCTAAAACACTAATTGTAAATATTACGTTGACCGATGACGTAAAAAAATTTAAAAAAAAAATTTTTTAACCATAATTTCGAACGTGCTAGAAAGGATTAAACAATTTAAGAAAAATACTTTGGTCTTACCGCTTAATAATAACAAACATTTTGACAATAAAACTTTGTTTTCATTAAGTTTGGGGCCTTTTTTCGTCATGCTATGCTGTTTCTTCAGCGAGCATGTGAAGGTACCTAATTAAAAATAAGGAACTGGCTCCCGACGTTTTTTTTTTATTGTTTTTCTTTTCAGATATATAATGCTTACCTAACTGTTTTAGAAGTTAAAACGGCCTGTGAGTTTCAATAAAGAAAAATGTAACAAAAATATGAAATAATAATCTACTTCAGCTGGAAAAGTGGTGTTGTATAATCCGAATTGATATGACTCTTGTGTTTCAAGCCTTAGCACAGCCAGTCGATAATAAACTCCATGTAGAAATGGATTTAAACTTTCCTACAAACATTTTCTTGAGAACCAACAGCTAATTCAGATACTGGTGATCTAGTAAACCTCTTGCAAAAGTTGGTCAGGATTTTAATAATTTATCAGAAAGAAAATGTTTGAAGATCATCAAAGCAGCATTCTTTGATTAATAACAAATGGGTTTGTAAAGCCATAAATACAATCTTTTCGATCGTGAATTTGTTAATGTTTATCATTCAAAATTTCCCTCGGTTTCTGACCTTTTCCAACAATTTCCGATGTTTGCATTTCATCTTTCATGTTTTCATAAGAAAATGTCTGGCTTCGTATTTGGTTTTGCCGTGCGTCAACTTGAAAAGCCAACTTATTAATGGACTCCTTCTAACTGCGGATATTGTTACGCAAATCTCTCCTTCTTCTCTCTTCTCTCTCCTGTTTTTCTCTCTCTCACTCTCCTGTTTTTCTCTCTCTCACTCTCCCGTTCTCTCTCTATCCCCACATATACACGGTATATATATGTATGTATTACTCGGTTCCTATATGTTACTCCAGGTCGTTTATGTACTGTACTGTTATTTTCATTATTTTCTTTGATTTTTCATTGATTCTTCTTTTTTTATGTGCCGTATTTCTACAGTATGCGAGCGTTTATATCTTTCACCAATTTCCTATTCTTTGTAGCTCTAAGTAAGATTTTCCCTTATTATCACCAGTCCATGTTCTGCCATGTATTTACATGAGCTCGTTATGTATGTTATCGAAATTCCCATCTCCCTCTCTTGCCTTCAATATGTCCTTTAAGTTTCAAATTCTCCTAGCCTATTCTCTTCATTATATGTCTAATTTCAACTATTTCTGATTTTAATTACAAGTTTCCTTTTTGTTTCCATTTTCCTTATTCAGATATTCTGTCGATGATATTCTCAGCATCCTCCCGTAGAACTATATATCTTTTGCCTGAAGTTTCATTTGTGAGGCAATTGTCCAAATTTATATTATGTAACACTTTAGCACTCTTCTCTTTGTGTTTAACGAAATTCTCCTGTTCTTTAATACTTTGTTTACTTGCAAAAGGCATCTTCACTAATCATCTAATGTAACTTTATATTTCCATATATTTTCTGTCAGCTGTTTTAACCCAATTTTTATAAGTTTTAAGCCATAATTTTCATCATTTTATTCTTTGCTATAACAAATATATCCTCAAATTTTTCACGTCCTCTCTGCATGCCTCTCTCTCTCTATGTGTGTGTGTGTGTGCGCGTGCGTTGAAATCTTTAAGTTGTCAGTCTTCGATTTCAGTCTTTCCCAATTATTTATCTCATCTTTTCAGTCAGTTATAGCTGTGATTAACCTTCTCCTTTCTCTTCTTCTTTGCCCCTACTCACTCCATGTCTATTTAATATTTTACGACATTTATCTGTTTAATATTTTACAACAATTATAGATGTCCTCCTTCATTAACTTCCTCTCTCCTCCATTTTTCTCTCTATATATATTTGTTCTACGTTTGTTCGCTTGCTTGCCTCTCACGATCTAACCACTTCTCCCTTTCATTCTTTCAGGCCCCTTATTTATTTTACTATTCTGCAATCAGATTTTGAATTTAAGTAAAATCCAGGATTTCATATATTCGTTTAGTCGACAGGAAGCAATGTCCGTCACACTTGGAAGATGAGAGTGGAAAATGCTTTTAAGACTATATTAATGTATTTGTGTACTTGTAAATTTTACAAAACCACACGGGTACACACACGCACTCAGTGAAATAGTTTGCGAAATGGTCTTGTTAACCATCGCTTCTCACTACTCCTCTTCACATTTTTCTGCTTCTTTTACCATTATTTTCTTCCGATTTTAAATTAATTCTTTTTACTCCTCTCATGTTTTCATAACTTTGTTTCTTTGTTTATATCAATCTACATATTTTTTCCTACTTGTATTTCTCTCGCTCCCTCTCTCTTTCTTACTCTCTCTCACTCTTTCTTTATTAATCATTATTCATCTACCTTCTCTCTTCTAATTCGAATGCTTCGTTTGGATTTACTTCTCTTTTTCCTCTTCTTCCTTTCATTTATAAGTAATATCCTCGTCTTTGACATCTTTTTTTCTCTATTTATGTCACATTTTATGCCTTACTTCTGCTAGCTTAGTTCCTTTTTTTCGATTATTTTCTTCCAATCTTTATACGCCTCATTTGATAATATGGTGGAAATAAGAGAAGAAAATATCTCACAGCAATTTACCAATTAGAAAAAGTTTCGAAGCACTGACTTTTTTCTCTGATGGGAAATAATTATTCAGCCATAATGCTCGTTACATATTCACTGTTTCGTTTCATTGGTATACTGTTGTAACTGAGTTATCAAAAACTAGAAAATCGGAATTGGTTTAACAAGTTTATTACCTTTTGGTACAGGGAAACATAATTTGGAATAGAAACTAGGGAAGAGAATGTTTAGCCGTGAATGACTAAACATTTTCAGCAAAGGCTACTGCTGCTCCTGTTGATGTATTCTTGTCTTTCGTCCGACGGCTGAGTCCAAACTTGTAGGGAAATGTTTTCCCTCACAACATATACAATCCTCAATCTCTGTCTTCCTTCCTTACACACAAAATACACACATGAACTCTCTCTCTCTCTCTCTCTCATCTTGTTTTCCTCTCTTAATCTCATGGTTTTATCACTTTCGCCCCTCCCATTCTGTTCTTTTCCTTTCTTCTTTCATATTACCCTAAATTGTGGCGTACAAGTCGACCTGACGTACAAGTTGACTTCAAGATTTTTAGCTCAAAATTCTGAGTTAGGCCTATACTTACTGTATAGATCGGACCCATAACACACGGTAGGCTACCAGTGACCCAAAAAGATTTATAGGTTGAATGGGTTGAAAATTCGACTTGTACGCTGCAATTTACAGCATGTTTTTTCATGTTTTTTTGTTTGTTTTTTTAATTTTCCAATGAAAAAAGATAATAAATTAAGATTGATAAATAATTACAATTTTCTCTCTTTATCATCAGATAATCACTTATTATTTATAATGAACTCGTTTATTATTATTATTGATAATATTTATAATGAACGTGTACAATTATATGAGCTCTGCACAAGGTCTCATATGTAATACTTGTGTTAGCTGCAAAATTGCAACAATAAGATGAAGGCGAGAAGGTAATTATTATGCAAGAGGACAGAGATTAATGTCAAACCGTTATCTGCTTGCTTTAAGTGAAATAAACTCCGCGATACATAAAATGACCAGTATAATGTCAATAGGGAATCATTTGATGCAAATTTTGAATGTGTTAATAGTGATGTCTTTAAGCGAGTTGAAATGAAATTTCACATATAAAATTGACGTGTCGAGTTCAAATTTTCGCCGGATCATTTAGGAGGTTCAGTTAGCACCAATGCTGGCTGTTAGGGTCAAGCATAAAAATATATAATTAAGTGGAATGTCCACAATGAAAGACTTCGTCGGGGCTTCCACAGAAACATAGTGACTGGTTTATAACAGATTTGGTGACGAGGCAATTTCGAATTTGCAAAAAGGTGTTTTTCTCATTTTCACGCAAGAACAACAATTACATAACAATAACTATTTCTTCTGACGCTTTGAAAGAAATACTACGACAACAACAAGGACAATTTGAGAAATCTCAGATTCACCTTTAGACAACGCTGACAGAGCAGTTTCAGATGAAGGTGGTCACAGGAAGAGACTCTAAACGATTCCGTGAACTTATTAGCAAAAAAACATTCCCAATTTCATGTACGATCCAGAAAACATTACATTTTATTCATGGTTTAAACGCTGGAGGGACACGTTCGAGCGCGATTTTTCTCACAAAGACGACGCATGAGAATCAAAATTTTGTGTCGTTACTTGGGCACAGAACCTGGGCTTTTCACTAATTTTATTTTGTCAAAACAGCCTTCGGATTCAACTTTTACAGAAACTGTTGACCAGCTTACGAAATTTTAGATCACTCTTTCACATTTAAAATTGTCGAAAAGCAACACAAACGACAACGTACCTTTCGCAGCATATGTTAATCGTGAATATGAGAAATTTCATCTTCAGACAATTACTGACGACTAATTTAAATTTCCCACCTTTATCGCTGGCCTTCAGTCTGCACACAACGCTGATGTGCGCGCATAGCTATTATCCAAAACTGGAACAGGATAAATATCTTACAATCAAATGCCAGAGGCTTATGAAACTTTTTAAAAAAGACAGCATTATGTTTCCGCATTTCCCCTTAATTCGTCTACAATCAGCAAATAAAAACCACGAAATGCATCAAGAAAAATCCCTTCTACTGCATGTTGGTCGTGCAGTGAATGACACGACACATGAATGTCATTTATGTCCCAAACGTAGACATAAGGTAAGTTATTGTCGCCACTTGGAATCAAAACCTTCAAATCAAAGTCAAAAACAAGTTTCAAATTCAGTTCAGGAAAAATTCGCGATAAAGCCGCATCGAAAACGATCAAAATCTAATCCGTGTCTGCAACTTTCAAAGTTGGTTTTGAATACCTCAGAAAATATATTACTGTTTCTGTTAACAAGGTCCCAATATGTTTTCAGGTTGACACAGCTACAGATATTACTTTGATCTCACCTTCCACGTAGAAACAAATTGGATTACCTGTTGTTGAAAACAAATCTCCTAAGAGCTCCTTATAATCAACACTCACAAGGGTTTA
Organism: Acanthosepion lycidas; assembly: GCA_963932145.1. Lineage (NCBI taxonomy): Eukaryota > Metazoa > Mollusca > Cephalopoda > Sepiida > Sepiidae > Acanthosepion > Acanthosepion lycidas. The sequence continues at coordinate 66,895,481 of OZ010572.1, forward strand.
TTTAGATACAATTGTCTTCCTTTTGGTGAAAAATTAGAACCAACCATATTCCAGCAAACATTGGGAAGCCATGATGACTGGTTTAATAGGAATCGCTATATTCATTGTTGACATCATTGTTGCAGGTGCAACCTAGGACAAATTTCTGAAACGTCTATTTTCTGTTTTGTGGGGCAGAAAAATATCAACTTTTCTGAACGTCAATAAAGTACCTCGGTAGTATTTTTGACAAGAATGGTCGACGACTAAACCCGAAAAATATTCCTGCATCAAAATCACGATAGCACAAGCAGATATTTCGACATTACGCTCTTTTCTGGTCTTGGTAATCCATTACAGATCTTTTTGCTAGAACCCCAGCGTATCCGAATTCCCCTGAATCGCCTTCTGAAAAAGGGTGAAACTGGTGAACAGATTACCAAAAATTAAATCTTTACTTTCTTCTGATTTCCTTCTTACACACTATAATCCATTTTTTTTTTACATTGACACACGCTGAACGTAACAATGGTCAAATTGACGACTTCCTTCTCAATTTGAAACTGTCTTTACCATAAAAAAAACTCCTAATATGCTTTATGGACATTATTTTAGCCTGGTCACAGACCATAAACGCCTGGTTAGTCTTTTGTGATCCAAAAAAGTTATTCCTGTTTATATTTCAAATCGTTTACAACAATAGGCCGCTATTCTCTTGGATTACGATTTTACAACCAAATACCACTCAACAAATTCAAGTGTTCATGCAGATGTTTTATCCAGACTTATGAATGCACACCTCAAACAACCAGAAGATTCAGTTGTTGTAGCATTACCTGTGGAGCCATAATTTGTTTCAGTGCTTATAACCACTGTAAGAACACTGCCAGTAACTTCACAAATTGCCCAAGAAATCGCGACTTCTCACCAAGTGTTGTAGTATGTGATTCACTACCATTGTACAAAATGTCCAGCATTATGCCCTGACAGACCGCTCCAACCTTTCTTCCATCGTCGATATTCTTTATCTGAAATCAACAGCTGTATTCTTTTTGAGGAACGTGTCATTTTTCCATTGACCTTGTAAAACTTGGTCCTTAAACAATTTCATTTTCAATATCAGGGTATTACTGGTATGAAGGCCTTGGCCCGCAGCTATTTTTATTGGATAAACAGCTAGAAGGCCTTAGTCATAACTGTTCAAAATGCCAGTTAACAGCGAAGTCCATTCGAAAATCTACACTTTTTTCATAGCCTGCCTCGGATACCCCATGGTCACGTCTTCATAGAGATTTTGCAGGAACAATCAATGAACAATATTTTTCTTGTGCTTGTTGATGCCTACAGAAAATGGCCAGAAGTTATCCCCATGCGTCGCATCATCTCTAAGGGAACCACCTTGAAAGGGCAGCAAATCTTCAACTTATTTAGAATACTAGAGATAATTGCCTTCACTTCAGCAAAACTTTGGAATTTCTGCTAACACAATGGCATCCAATATGTACATTCACCACCATTCCATCCATAATCAAACGGGGAAGTAAATCGTTTCGTCGACACTTTTAAGAGGGCGTTATCAAAAATCAAAGGTGAGGGAGCCACAACAAGAATCCTATGAAAATTCCCAGCAAGTTACAGAGCCAGACCAAACCCTAACACAACCAACCGTAGCTCACCTGCCGATGCTCCGATGAACCGTTAAATTCGATTACATGTTTGCATCGTACGTCCGACACCACATAATTCACAAAAAAAGAACACTGCTATGGAACACCAGTTCAATCGCAATCACGGGGCATTAAAACACATTTACACAACGTGAACAAGACTTAGAAAAAGACACTCGGAACGGCACTGAGAAGTAGACACAAGGACATATTTTGCATCGTATCAGAAATGTCAACTACGATGTTAATGTGCAATCTTCCATCTGGGCTCGACATGCAAACCGACTACGACTTTCTTAACCTTTAAAAACTATCCAACAGGAGTTATCTCTTCCATTGGACATTCTGATTTGCCTCAACAAAATTTACAAGCTACATAGAACAAACTAGAACTCAAGTAATGAGCACTCAGAAATCAGTTCTCATTCAGCATTTAGCCAACCGTCTTCAAAGGGAACCCACAACAAAATCATACCAGCACACAAACAAAAAGGTGAGATATTAAAAAAATATAATTAAATGGGAGTTACTTCCCTTAGGGATTTTGAAATCTCCGTGATAAAGGGTTTCAATAAAAAAACTTGGCGACTAGGTTTAGAAAAGGAATGAATCTAGTTATGGGCTAAATAAATACGTAGACCGAGTCCTATTGGTTGTAGTGGCAGCCATTCTAGATGGGAGAAAGGAAACTCTAAATTCGAACTGATCCTGTGAAGTATGGGAAAAGCATTCCTTGAATGAAAGCTTAGTTATATCCTTCACTGCAACTGATTCTCCACCAGCCATCTTGAAACCCATCTTTCTTATTGAATTCAACAAAGGACGTCGTGATATTCCATGGACTTGTGCAATTCCTTATTTATATAGACAAAAAAACTCTCAACATAGGCTCTTCGTTCTTGAAAGAAATGATTATCATTTCCTGCGCATGAACAGCCACTTATGTCTTCTAGTTTGAGTGGTGTAAAGGCTCATTGCCGAAAGAAAATGATGGCATGTGAATTATTTACAAGTAGCAGTTTTATTTAAGGTAATAGGAATATATATCTGAGATTGTGATTACATTTCACAATACCTATTTTAAACACGATGGATAAATTAAACTATAAGAAATTTAAGCTACTTGAGTGTGTATCGTTTACTTTTCTCAGAGAAAACAGGCTCTGCGTTGAGCTCTTGCTTAAAATTTTGAATTTCAAAAGTTTTTTGGCATATTCTGATTTGTGGGAAAATTGCTGCGTTTGTTTTTCATTCAGGACAAATCAGAAGGTTTTCTTCCAAATTCCGAGAAATTAATTTTGAGCCTGTTTAAGTGAATAAAAAGAAAACCAGGAATTGAATTCGTGGAGTCAACGAACAGCTGCTGCATGAACACAGGTCGGCCTGGTCAAGGAAAAACAACACAGAAGAAATTTAACGATCACCAGATGAGAATTGAAAGGAACATTGAAGTTGCACCCACATCAAAGAAAATTCTTCGTCTGGTGTGATTGATCTGTTACAACGATGGCCTGACGATTGCATATAGCATGAAACCGACTGTAGCCTCTAAGTGTTGACTTCTATGTTCACTTTTATATATATATATATATACATATATATATATATATATATATATATATATATATATATAATGTTAATAAAGACAAAAGAAAAACTTATCTTAGCGGATGCGTTTTGTCCACTGATGGAATTTAACTTTATCAAGGCAAATAAAGATAACGAAAAAAAAATCGACAGTTACAGTATTTTCCATTTTTATAATACGTACTTTTTTGTATTGGAGAGATGTGAAATGAATGTGATATAAATTTTTTAGGATTTTTTATTTGCTAAAAAAATACGAAAAAAATAGTACAAACAAACGTTTTAGGTAACATTTAATTTATAAGGGCACAAAAAGGCTGACAACACCAACCGAATTTAAAAACAGACGATAAATTTATTGTTAACAAACAAAAATGAAAACATTACACAAATTAAGTGTTTTGTGTGCCAAACGATTGCCGATAACATATATGTAAAAATAATCAATGAAAATGAAATATGCCAGTTTTACAATAAAAATTACAATATTGCATAAGATAACCAGAAAAGGTAAACAACATAAAAATAAATGAAGAAAGGGGAAAATACTTCTCTGAATAGTTTTCAAAGAATAGATACAATTTCGAAGTAAAGTTCGTTGTAACAGATCAATCAGGTGGTGGTAAATAACTGGTGAATAAAAAAAATATTTTTAAATTTGGAAAACAGATAACAACAAATCAAAATTAAAATTAGGATTGTGGGTTTAGTCTGATTAACCAATTAGGTGTCAGGCCTACGCTCAATTAATAAATAACTGGATATAATAATGAACTGCAGAAGATTTGTTCTTATTCACAATAATGAACAGTGGGTTAAGAACAATTCTGATGATCATCTTGATGTTTCTATGGGGTCATTAAATTCTGCACGGTCTTCTGACATGGCAGGTTTGTTTATTATATATAATCTAAGTGCTTATGATGATATTCGTGTTGATAATATAGAGTTATACAGAGACGATGGTCTTATGTTAGTAAAAGAATTCTACTAAAATTAAGGTTGACAAATGAAGAAAAATAATACATAGAAAAATAAAAAAAATAAAAAAAATCTTAAAGTTAAAATCACTACTAATGTTAAACAGGTATATTTTCTGGGCTTTAGATCTTGTTAGTTATATATTCCAGCTTTATATGAAGGCCAGTGCCAACTCAATATATAGTCACCGAACTCTAACCATCCTTCATCTATAATTAAACATACACCCTCCTCTATAGAATATAAGATTAGCAATAACTCTTTAAACAAAGATGTTTCCAATAAGTATAGCAGTGTTTAAAATAATGCCTTCAAAACAGGGGTTTTACAAGTACACAGAAATCAAATATAGACCACATGATAATAATGATCAAAGAAAAAAGAATAAGAATATCATTTGGTACACACCGCCATTTGACCAAATGTTTAGTACTAAGTTAGGGCAGAAGTTCCGCCATTTAATTGATAAGCATTTGCCCCAGAAATAATCCACCCAGTAAAGTATTTAACAGAAACACACTAAAACTAAGCTATAGCTGCACCGATAATCTAGAATAAGTTATTTAAAAAAAAGCATAATGAAATTTTAAACAGATATAAAACCCAAGTAATAATATTAATTCAAATGTAATTAATGTCGATAGTACTAACAGATGTAATTGCAGAAATTCTAACAAATGTGTGACCAAATTTCCTGTTTACCTAAGTACTATTTCTACAATAGAAAATCCGACTATTGAAAAATTTTATATAGAGAGTATTAAGAATTCTTTTAAAATTTGGTGGTACCAACATATCTTATCTTTCACCAATAGCACTTATAAAAATAGAACATTTTTTTCCAAATATTTTTGGAAATTAAAAGAGGTTAATAAAACTCCTACGGTTAAATGGAAAGTTTTTAAAGAATCTAGAATTTATAGATCCTTAAATGAACCTTGCTTCTTATGCATACACGAGAAATTAGAAATTATTACATTTGCTGATAAAAATTCTTCATTAAACAAAAAGAAGTAAATTAACTGTAAATTATAAGCATAGCTTACCGTTCACCTTACAATATGGTTAAACTTCAAATTTGGTAGTAATATTTCATATAGTTATGATTAGTAAGTAAATTGCGATGCACCTTCTATAAATTATTATTTTATTTTGCTTATTTGAATTTAAGATAGCTATGTGTTGCTGTTTAGTCGGCATTATCAACATCTTGTATGAATATTACACATTTTTTATTTTTTTATTTTTAAACACTTAAGTTACATTTACTGGTTTCTTATTGAAGCCTTTTTGTTATCCATTATAAAATATATATTGCAATTAGCTATACGTTTGATTACCTTCCACCCCCACCCTACTTAGCTTCTTATAGAATTGAACAAGTTACATTTGTTTCATGATTATCATACATGGTTGCCATTCGCTTATAGTTTGTATATTTTTTTTGTCTGCTACTCATGATTTTGTCTAGAATTATATGTCAAACCACATTTTACTATGATCAAAATTCCCACCTTTTTTAGGTTATTTTTTTTTAAATTTAGCGTAGGTTTGACAACTAATTGGTTAATTATGGTAAACCCTTAAGCCTCGATTTAATTTTGATTTGTTGTTATCTGCTTTTGAAATTTAAAAATAATTTTTTACTCACCAGTTATTTACCATTACCTGAGAAAGCACAACTGTAGTTTTGAAACATGAAAGCAACTGTGTAGCGATGTTAATCTCATATAATAAATAATAATTATATATATATATATATATATATATATATATATATATATATATATATATATATCCGAGTGAAGGTAAAAAATTAATAAATTTAATCCACTCACTTTACGTAGTGTTTATTTTAATTAAAAATATTTCGTTTTCCATTTAGAAATATTATTTCACATGTTTCCCTCGGCAAATATATACTTGCGATAATTAGTCAAAACGGTTTGAATGCATTAACTTCATTTTCTGTGACTTTTCCGATCACTACAATTTTAACATACTCAATCTGGAATTAGCCGTTATATTCCCACATATCCTCATAATCTATGCCTCTTACCTCTTACTCTGTAAACTTATACCTAGTGTGGCTGTTGGGCCTTGTGTAGTGTAAACAGTATTGTGCAAAAAAATTAAAGCCTACACACACTTTTACTGTAATGTTATATCCTGCCATTTCTATTTATCTGAAGGCAGAAGTTACTGTTCAAGTAAGAATATATCAGCCGTACACGTTCATTATGGTGACTAGTCTACACCGTCAATAATCCATTACAAGATAACCGACATTAAAACATTTGATTACTAAAGAACTCGGAGTCGCATAATTAACTATTTTTCTGTCTTTTTTTTTTCTAGTACTTGAGCCCAAACCGCAACTCTTTCTGACTTATGAAAGAGAAGAGGATATAATTCGATTAGTAGGAAGTTTATGGAAAAAAAGGCAATATTAATAATTAAATATAAACGATTACTAATTCTTCAATCTGGTAACTTAAAAGGCAAAATAAACAAATAAGTGGTGATATGAACAGAGAATTATGAAGAGTCTAGGAAATTATCTGAAAGGCTCCGTAAATTGGAGAAGCGAAAATTCATTATAACACCATCTGCAGAGGGTATTTATTCGAACAATAGAAAATTGTGGCACAAGGCCAAGGGAAAAATGGGGAGAAACGGTCTTCATTAGCTATCCTAGTCCTAGTTCATCTAACTCACGACTCATTCATTCATAACAGTTTACTCAGTCACCACAAGAACTCAGAACAAGCCGGAAACAACACTTATTCACATTAACTAGGAAAACATAACAGTATCTAATTTAACGAGGGGAAGGTTCACAGGAAACCGCCTCATCGAGGGAGCTTAAAAGAGAAAATCAAGGCTAGTTATGTCCACACGAACGAAGTTCGCCTCAGTCACCCACATTTCGCCGAAATCTGTCGAAATCAAACGCTTTCTATCAGATCTGATTTTTACATTAAGCTGATGCTTAAAGAAAACAACCAAATCCTGATGCGAATAAAGTTCATCTCGCAAGATTCCCTCTTTTCGTGACATCGGCATCGCCATACTAGCCACGGCTAGCAACGTAAAAAAACACCATCCGTTTTACCCCGGAGAAAGGTGGTGGCACATTGCCACACGAGTACGCGAGATCAATGGATACGAGCTGATCGGGAGTGATACGAGCCGTCAACTCGCCGACATAATCCTAGAAGGGGCGCACCCGAGGACAATGGTAAAAGGCGTGTGAAGCCGTTTCTTCTAAGCCAAGGTCACACTGATGACAGTCTGGCAAATCTGTCTCGCCCCATCTGAAGGTTACGTCTCGAATCAATCGCCAGCTAAGCGAAGACTTAGTCGCATCTACTTTAGCACTATGGCCTTGGGAAAGGCACGAATTAATCTCTTCTTTCAGCTATGGATTAAGTAACAGAGTAAACTCGTTTCTCTGGGCTTATATGGTAACCAGTCTAAGAGAAAGAAACATCTGAATTCAAAACAGTGGAACAGCAACGAGAAACCTTTCACTTTCCCACGAAACCATGGCAATTCACAGATAATAAAGAAAAAGGAGTCTGGTGAGGGCCGTAATCGGCTACATTCTAAAGGGAACTGATATCAAAAATTTGGAAATAAGACAGATGAATGTAAGAAGAATTTACTTTGTCTGTCACAAAGCTATAAGTATAGAACACTCAGTGAAGATCGAACTTCCTACACAGCAGTAATTAATGGTCTGTAAGATTAGCTTACTGACCAATAACACAAGCCAAGATGCCTTGAAAAAACAATAGAAATAGAAAAGTGGGAAGAATATGAGAAAAAGGAAGATATTTTTACTTTCCCTCTTAGGTTTTCTCACCATTCAATCATTACTTATGGTTGATATTAGAGCTTAATTCAGTACTTTAACTAATGAAATTTTCCTGGTTTCTTTTTTTATATATGATTTAGTTTTTTTGAAGGCATCATTCGCTCTTACAATATGCCTTTGGATTTCGATTTTAAAATGCCTCCCACCAGCTCTTAAATTCTTTTACAAAATGTGTATGTTTATTTTTCTCGATCAACTCAAGCAACATGCGACGACAATAACACAACATGAGGTTCCCATAAAGTTACCAAAAGCCAGAGAAGAATAATGACTGAATGATCGCTATAAACAGTGAAAAAGTCCGACCCCGATTAGAAAATTAAAAGCAAAACTTTACATACTATAAAAAGCCCGTATTGGTCTTTATTTTTTAAAACAACTGTTTCCTATTGTTCTACAAGCTTGTTGATGGCGTTTTCGTAGAAACATTGTGGTTTTTTTGGATTTTTTTTTTTTGTTGGAATATGGTTGTGAAGTAGTTTCGACTGAGAGTACAGAGTCAAATATTTTGTTATTTAAATTGTTCTGCAGAGATCTGAACAAATGAAAATCCGAAGAAGCCAAGTCATGAGAATGAGGTCGATGCTGAAGGCTTTTGCCATTTCAATTATTTAAGCTTCTGCAAGGTCTATTTTGCAACAGGCGGTCTTCCGTTTATCGTAGTGGAAAATGGCATCATTTGCATTGGTCAAAATCGACCGTTTTTCTTGAACTAAGTCTCTTCCAATAGCGACAGACAGTTGAGATATCGATTTCCAAACTCTAGGTCATAACAGTTTCTTCCGTCGAAATCTTAGGTTTATTTTCCACAATGACAAGCAGAGAGTTTTCATTGACGTTGGAAGGTCGTCTGAAGCATGGTTGATCGTTTAGGTTAAAATGACCCAGACAAAATCAGTTAAAACACTTTTCGACCGTCCAGGGAGCTGAAGCACATTCTAAATAAAGCTTAATGTTTTGTCACAGTTCTTTACAAAACTCATAGGGCATAATATGGCGGAAGTGAAACTTTTCATCTTCCATCTTTAAGACATTTATTTGTGGACAAAACCTCAGTCAGCCTCACTTGGAACTGATTGATGAAAGGTTTCAAACTAGAACACACCAGAAATCATCAACAAAACAAACGCCAGTGTCAAGTTGCGATCATCTTATATTAACAATAAAAATCGGGCACGAACATTTGCTAGATCAACACATAGAACATCATCCGCAAAGCAACGTGGACCACTAAGACCTAGCATCGAGTGAAAAACAAACGCCATCGTCACTAGAGAATTCTTTTCCGTTCAGCATCCATCACCATACGTAATATCTGCCGAGAATCTCAACAGATCATCAGAAATATTGCGCTACGTTAGCTTACTTCCGATTTCTACTACTTTTTGTCCTTGTTACAAGTTGTTATATTCGAAATTAACTAATCTGACGAAAATAGGAGAAGGGGGAGTTCTTACACCAATCTCCCAAAAAGAGAGAAGGAGCCTGCCTACCTAGGAAATCAGGATTGGAAATCCTTAGTACTACCTGGGCTCGAACACTGATTTCTGACTGAGAAAATACATAACTGTTCAGCCATGAGACTGGCCATATATTGACGGTTTCATTTCTTTCGTATGCATTCCCACCCCACTCTCACATTTTCTTTACTACATACAGGATGTCTGAAAAATTAAAGAAATAAATTTTTCTCTATTTTTTTTATCTCTATATGTATCTACCTATCTATTATCTATCTATCTAGATAGATCTTTTAATAAAATTATGATGTTATCTTTCCTTTCAAATGATTAACAAACCACTTCAGGAAGCCGAAATAAATATCTATGTACATATTCACAGACATAGATATAAGAATAGAGAAAAAATTTCATTCTTTAATTTTTCAGACATCCTGCCTACTCTACCCTAATTCTGATATTGTTTTCGCAAATTGGTTACCGGGTGTAGTTATGATTCTGATGCAGTGGTCAGTGTAAAAGGCTCCGAAACGACGTACAGATCCCAGCTAATGTGGAGTGGGGATAAAATATTAGTTATATAACAAACACTTGAATGTCTCTCTTATTTAATTCTAATATTTCGTTGTAATAGTCTTCAAATGCCGAAGTGTGTCCCCTGAAATATGAGCATACTCCAACCAAACCAGATTGTTAAGAAAAATTAAACCTATTTGGTATCATTCAGAAAAATCACGTATCATTGAATGCGGTCAGGCGTAATGGTAGCAGTAGCAGAATAAGCAGCGTGTAGGAAAGAACAAAATTGGGTTTAAGTTTCAAAATTCTAGGCTCGGGATTGTCCCACGTGAAAAGTGTGGATTAAAGCGTTGGTCCGTGAAATTTGTGCCATAGCAATTGTGGATACAATCACTGGGCCGAGTAGTACAGACTCAGACTCAGTGGAAACAGGGTGAGCAATGACTGGGCAGTATCAAAAAAAAAAGAAATAACAAGATGAGATATCCCTAAATATGGTGAGTGGAACAGGAATAATAAAGGATTCAGTCCAAAAGTCTATGATGAATGGATACTGGAAGAAGACTTAAGGACACATCAGACGAAATGTTATGATATAGCAAAATGATGAGGATATTATTACGAAAGTAAACAAATTTTTTTCAGTTATTTTATTAAGTCAGCTAATGCTTCGAAAAATGAATGTTAATTTCCAGTTATATCTTATAATAGAAGTAGTAAAGAAATTAACGGAAGATGAAAAACTTTACTAAAAGCAATGTTTGTATTCGTTTCCAAGTAGGTATTCGGTAAATAAATCGTTTAATTAATGACTCCGTGTTGTTGTTTCAGATCATTGTAAGAACAGAGACGAGAATTATAATTCATGCTGTACTAAGCAGAGTGAAAAACTCCGTGATGAAAAGCTAACATTAACATAAACATTTTTTATTCATTGATTGCTTTGTTTATAAAATGATAATATTGATCCTACCAGACACAGATCAAGTGAAGATCAAGTTGGAAAAAAACTAATAATAAAAGAATCGCCCAATCCTGTGTCCATTAGGACATTAAATGGATTCGACATGTCAGCTCATGTTCTGATAGCGTGCTACATTAGTCGTATATTTCTAATATCCCTGTCTCCTCAATTCTCGGGAGATTTTACCCCATAGGTGTTACGTGATTTCTTTTTTCGTCTTTTATCTCTTTATAAACACGCATGGATCTTGTTTCATGGGGAAAAACAAACCGGAGGAAATCTTACTTCAATATAATCTTCGAGAAAGCTTCCCAAAGAAATTCGGTTACTTTAATGCGTTCTCATGCAAAAAGCCACATTTCTATTGGCTGACAGAAAACTGCCTAATGGTTATAGCATTATAATAAAAATCCTGAAGACCAAAGATTCAATTCCAAAATAAGACATATAATGATGCAATGAATGATTAATTCGTTTTTATTAAATGAGAACCGCATCTTCTAAGAAAAAGTAGCCGCCGCGGCGAAAAGAAACACTGGAATACATTAATCCAGAGATTTAATTAAATGTGCATGAATATTGGGACTCGTTGCTGCAATTTAAAGTAATAAAGAAGATCTTGTATAAGATTTGACCTAATTAAATTTAAATCAAACCATTCATTATGATTCATTTTGGGGAATAGAATCTTTGATTTCATGCTTGAGTTAAAGAAAGCGTAACTTTTGCTGATTATTGTATAACTAATGTCATAGAAACTGTCTTTTGTATTTTAATTTACTTTCATTTAAAAATAACCTATCACATCAATGAGAGGATCTATTAAATAAATTTTCCGAAAATTTATTATTGCTCAAGCTCTACTTTGGTTTTAAATAAGTATGTGACAATGTATGTGACAATTAATTTATCATAGAGATCTTAACACAAAATAACAAGGTAAATAAGTTATCATTATTTACAAACTGGTAGAAATTATAAAACTTCAAATGTAATTATATAAATAATTTTAATCAGTTCGTTAAAATGAGATTTTATGTTATTTCACGTAAAGATGTCTTGAAGTAAAACCACTGACCACTTTAAACGGAAATGAGGCCAATCTAAAAATCTCCTGCCACGAACTACCCGGAAAGTGAGCAAAATTAGATCAGACTGCTAACCCATCGAGGAAAAAAGCGTTACTTCCTCAAGTGGCAAACAAAGCGGGTCTGCTGAATTATGGATTGTAATTTTAATAATTTCTGTTTTCAATGATAATTCAAGACTTTGCAACACTATGTACCGGTATAGATACATTTGAGAAAACAAGATGTATGCAATTTCCTTAAAGTAAATTGAATACGTTTCAGAAAGCTACAGATAAGTATTTCACAAAGAGTATTTTTTAAAGCAAGTAATATTTATAATTATAGTGGTCATTATCAAGAGAGAGAATTAAGACTTACAAATAAAACTTAATGTTCATTTATTTCTACCTACTCTGACTATCGCGGAGATTACATCCACTCATTAGGAAGCTTAAGTGTAGAAAAAAAACAAATATTTTACAATCATGTTCCCTGATGAGTTTCTGCGAAACCCCCAATAGGGACATTCAATTTTACACATATATATATATATATGTGTGTGTGTGGTGGTGTGCATGTTCGTCTGTGTGTGGAGATAATGATACAAAACGGAAAACATTTATAAACGCAGCGGTTTGCCTTTAAATGGTAGGCGTCTTCAGGTTAGAATCAAGACGCCTACCACATCAAAAGTAAATGCGTTGCTTGTAAAAGTTTTCCACTTTGGCACATTATCTCCACTTTCGTTCGATTACTATTCTACCTCCAAATAACACCCATATATATATATATATATATATATATATATATATATATATATATAGTGTGTGTGTGTGTGTGTTCTATTGCCATAAGGAAAAGTTAGAATCAGAATGCAACTGAAATTGTGCATGATAGGGAAGATATGCAATCAATTGATTTCACTGTTTAAATCATTGCATTCATATTGGTGGCTAGCGAAACAAAAATAAATTCGAAACTTTTTTTAAGTCTAGCAATTATAATTATAATCTGAAAGCAAGAGGAAATTTACATTGAACTTATTTACATGTTTCTAATATTATGGCGAAGGATACACTGACAAATCAAGCGAAGCATTTCGTTCACGTTGACCAGCGCACAAAGATCTGTCTAAGAAGATACAGATCATTTGTGAACATCTATGACGATGATATGACGATATACGGGTGCACCTCTAAAACTCTTGATGATCAGAGATTGGCAGTTGATTTCTCACCCGATCTAGCACTTCCCGGTGGGAGAAACTGGCTAGGTACATTAAATGCATCGAAAAACAAACTGGTTACATTCCATCATCTCCGATCGAACCCCGAAAATGAAGTTTCCCTGATCACTACAATCTTAACCTATTCATGTCTAAGTAAGCTAAGTGTTATCTTTCCCTCCTATCCACATAAACTTCTCCAAGAAGTATCCGACCCCTTCTTCTATGCTTTATGTTTAAAAGAAAAATGGTATATTTCTATCATATGTGGGCTGGAACAGCCTAATCCTCACTTTCCAGCCTTGATAGGGTACACAATCGTTTTATATTCAGCAACCTCTTTCTATAAATGCCATATTGCATGCCTGTCACTACTCTGTCGCTTTTTCCATTGCAAATGTCCAGATGAACTCTATTCATTAGTTTCACCTTCAGACCGTTACAACTTGAACATTTCCACGAAGTCGAATCACTCTGATTTCCTCGGTTTTTCCAATCGAAATATAAAGTTTCATTCAGAAGGCTTTTTGTCAAGAACTGACACTTTGTGGAAAAGACACCCGCATGTGTGCTTTCCTGACTACTTCAATCCTGAGCACTTCAAGTCAAGGGTCAAGGGTCAAGGGTCAAGGATTTCTTCATAATCTTTACTTCTTATTACCGTCTATTCCATTCGTATCACACGTCTCATTCATCATTATCATGCTGACTGTAACCTCCTACCTGAAGTGGCCATTGAGTCGGGTATTGGGTGAAATTTATATTAAAATAATCTATATGAAGTATAACATTTTATTATGGTCTAAAACGGACATTTTAAAAGAGTAATATTTACATATGTTTAAATGTGTTAAAATAAAGAATGACGAAGATCAAAGATAAAAACAAATATTACTACCTGTAAATTGGTGAATCGAAAGATATGTATAAAAAAGAACAAAAAAGTGAACCGGTTATTACTCCTCGCACTTCAGAGCGCAATTGAGAGTAAAACAGATATTTGCACAACGACTAAAATCACTGTGAGAGGGAAATCCTACTAGAGAACCAGCAGTGTGACTTACAAACATATTACATTAAGGCACAGAAATCATTCCTTCTACATACAGAAGAAAAGTTGCCTAGTTTTAATATTCAGGGTTTTTGTGCGTTAAAAAATGACAAAAATTATTTTAATGACCAAGAATTAATACAAGCTCTACTGGCTTAACAGGGATATTATATTCTGGCTGCTCTGAAAATAATGCCTCCTGTTTTTTTGTTGGATTTTTTTTTTTTGGTTCATAGAAACTAAAGCAGATACAGAGAGCACTTTGGATAGAACAGCAACAAAACTATTTTTCCGCGTAGTCACCACAGCTGACTATGCATTTTCATCGTCAATGGGAAAGAACTATTCATTTCATGGATTTGACTCCTGTGCAAGACCACCAGGCATATGTTTTTTCATGCACACAGCAGTTGCTACTACTGAAAAGCAAAACATAACCCACCGATTAACTGTGTTCATATTCACAGTTTTGGCTCCATAAATGTTGAGCAAGCGTCGCTGTGTGCCGACAGGTGATTTTTTTTCCGCACGGAGGAATTCGGTGATACACCTTTGCTTCGCATGCGCTTTCATGTCAGATGAAATTTTTCCAGACTACCGTTCGGTTGCTATCTGCAATATGGCAAATAATTATGAATTACTGACAGGAAAGTACAAGCACTACTTTTTCATACCCCCATCATACACCTCTGACATTATGGACATAATAAAATAAGAGGCGTCAGTTTTGTATTGACCCTCAGGTGAATAATTTTTAGTTAAATATTCGTTAGTTAAAATTTTGGAAATTGTTATAAAATGATTAGTCCATTTAAATCTCACAAGATATTCTTATCAAATGTTTGCATCTTATTCATCTGTAGACTTCGCCAGTTTTCTAAAGATTGGCTGATTAAAAATTAATAATTATAAAATAACAAGTCAAATTTAGAAAAATAATTGCATAAAGATTGAATGCCAAATAAAAATACTCTTGTGTCATTTTCCTTTTAAGTGGAAAATGCAACAAACAACTGGATACCAATTGTTCTTTTTTGTATTTCATTGACCAATTACATCTCTTCTGTATATTGTTAAAAAGCAGTAAAATACATGAAAATATTCTGCATTGCTTCGTTTTTGTAACTTCTTTGTAATTGACTTTTGTTGTCAGTTCATTGATTCCAAATCTTGCCAGCCATATTCTATGACTTTCGAAAAATTCGTTTCGAACCAATTCTTTTATTTTTAACATTATATTAATTTCCGAAAACTTTCACATTTTCCCATGTCGACTAATTTGTCAATTCTTTTCAGCTTTTCGTTAAAAGCAGTATTTTCTAGCCTAACTAACATGGCTAAAACACGTGTCTTATTGTATTTTATTATAATTCTGCTCGTCCCTTCCTTATTTAGCACGGCCGTTACACACTGGTAATACCTCATAAATAATAGACTATTCTATTTTTATCGCCTGGAAAAACGAAAAATATATCAGAGGCGCTTCTTGGTCCCAATGAGAAAAAGAAAGAAAGGTTGTTTAAATTCTCCAGCTAATACCACATAAATAATGTTCTATTCGGTTTTGATCGCATAAAAAGACATATCAGAGTTGCAACATGATTTCATTGAGAAAAAGAACGTACTTTCAGTGTAATAGGAAAAGTTGTTAATTTTAAAATGTGTTCATTTGTACCCCCCTTACTTCTTAAAATAACGACCAGTATTCGTATTTATAATTGACATTGCAATATTTTGTTAAAGTTGTTAAGCTCAAATATTGAATGATACGTTAGAAGAATTTCCACGGATATTTTATTGTTGTGGAACTCGCCATGAACTTAATCAATCATTAACTTAAAGATTAAGATTTATCAGAAAATTAAATTTTTTTCTTTACTAAATTATTTGTTTATTGCGTCTGTTTTACGGCTATGTACTGCTCGGCATTGTCACTTTAATTCTTATATTTAAGTTTGACGATGAAAAAGGTACCAAAAACTTTTTCATGGATCAATAATGATCTGATATGTCTGTTCCAGTATTTATCAACCTGTTTAATATATTTTATGAACAAACTCCTAGAATCATTATGCACACCTTACGTTAGTAGATATGTTCTGATAATTAATCCTTGGATCGTAACCTTTCTTGTGACAATGTTTTCTTTTTTTTTTTTTATTTGTGTTAATATTAAAATCTAACATGCATTGTATTAGAAAGGCTGGTAGACGAATTGGAAAATGTTTTTAAAAATGTTTTAATTGAAAGACTATTGAATGTACTATTGACGACCTAATCCCAAAATCTCATGAAACAATACACATTGAAAATATACGATGGTCGATACAAACGTACTACCACTTGTTATTATGCTAGTTAACGATACAAAGCGTGGATATTGGTGATATGTCATTAAATGATAAACGTCATTGCTAATAATCCATAATTTAATATGCTTGTCTTGTTACAAATAGCAGGTGATCGACAGAGTGGCAAAATTGTATCGGATAAGACGAAAAGCTGTGTAACTGATTTCCTTCAGATGAAAAAAATTAAATTGAATGCTATAAGCCTTTAGTGATTATATGTTTAATATATATCCTATCTCTGGTGTTTTTCTATTGTATTCGCTGCGCACATATTTTAGTCCTCGATATAGCCCTGACGGGAGATGGGTGAAAACTGGTTAAGCATATTTTTGTCCACATTTTGCGGGGGAGGAGGGCGTTGATTTAACTCTTTACGGTAACCCTGATTTTAACTGTTTGATTTTAATATGTCCGATTTTATTGCAGTTATTAAAAGTAGTGTTTTATATCTGAAACTTACGCTATCAAACGGTATTATTTTGCTCCCAATATATGTTGTAGTTTCCGTGGATACAGAAAAGTATTACTTTCGAAGTGAACCCCCCTCCCGTATATATTAACTCAGATTGACGGAGAACAATACAGAGTTAAATGGAAAGAAAATTGTACTGTGAAGTGGAACTACTAGACTTGAAAATTATTATTCGAAATCTTAATTTTTAACCTGAGCTCGAACACCGAACACTATAGCTAGTGGAAAATTGAAATTAATTAGCCACTAACTCGGCCCACTTTCATTGGACATATATCAACTGCATTGATACAGTCTAGTATCTTATGCCTGACATATCAGAATAATCAGTGATATTTACTAAGAACTAATCAGTCCATGCTATGTAGTAACCTTATCGATTGGATGTCTGCTGAGTTGACATATGGCAACTTCAGATGTGAAATAACCGAGAGAGATGAAATGTTAAACAGCGACCAGAAACAATTTTGTAAGTGGGGAAAACAATAAGACTGATTTACGAGTGGGTATTTTTATCTTGTCCATTTTATATTCTATTTGGTGGTGGTAACAGCGACTGAGAAAATGGAAATGGTGAAGTGATCGCGTTATTTTTTTTATACCATTTTTATGACAATGCCCTTGGCGAAGTTCTTAATCCAATTCTATTTGCAAATTTTCCTAACACGCGTCATTTTGATTATGAGTTTTGAATGATTTATTAAGACAAAGTAAATTGTATCAACCACGCGTCTGAGTCAAACAATTTGAGAATGTGCATCTGAATCAATTTTCTTTTCAAGAAATTTGGTTGAAAACGACATGAATTTACACACACACACACACACACAACCTTTAACTACGCACAAATTTTCAATTTATTTACTTGCTTTGGAGGCTGAGACACGCTATAAGTATAGTTTTGAACATAAACAAAACGAATAACTTGAACTTACAAAGTGGTAAACTTTATTGGAGATGTACACAAAAAGTAAATCATTTT
Source organism: Acanthosepion lycidas (assembly GCA_963932145.1). Lineage (NCBI taxonomy): Eukaryota > Metazoa > Mollusca > Cephalopoda > Sepiida > Sepiidae > Acanthosepion > Acanthosepion lycidas. The sequence continues at coordinate 66,913,669 of OZ010572.1, forward strand.
GCTGGATTTTTTCTTACAAGCCATTGAGATCTCAAATATTTTCAAATCAAATTGACATATTAATTGTGTACAGGTGAAAGTTTATCAAGAAAGGAATACGCACGCCTGCCGATGCAAAACAGAGTAGACAAGATTCTTAAACATGAGAATTTGTAGACAAAAAAAATGTTTTGTAATTTGTTTTTATCTTGTAGGCGGAGGTAAGGGACTAAACTCTGAATCTGCCAACTTTGAAATGAGGAATTATGTCTGCTACGTGCAGGATCCTTGATACTATTTACCCTAAAAAAAAACTAAAGAAAAGAAATACTTAAATTCCAAATACATTATGAATGTATTTCTTGTGGCATTCTGTTATAAAATTCAATAAAACTTCTCTGATAATATTGATCTGGAACTTGTAACTACAATCGGTTCTTCAGGATACTTCCAAATGCTTGGAAATCTAATTTGGTAGTTAGATTGACGGAAGTGGATAAGAGAATATTATAAATTCAATATACAGACATTTCCAAGACACAGGCAGTGGAAGGGAAATAACACTATATAAAATCTTTAGTTTTATGCATTGTGTATGTAAGTTTTAGCGAAAGGGACGGTCCAACATGCACATTAGAAATTGGAAATACCGAAATCAAACAAGAAGAATAATTTAAATATCTGGAAGATGATTTAACAGAAGACAGAAGGCTCATTGGAATAGCGAAAGTTACCTTTCAAATGCTAAGCAAGGTATTAAGAAACAAAGAAAAATTGCTAAAATTTTACTTAATATTATTCCTCCTATATGGCACTGTATGCTGCACAATCCCCTCACTTTTGAAGAAGGAACTTGAAACAACAGAATGTGATTTTACAGAAGGATGCTGAGAATATCATCGACCGAACATGTGAACAACGACACAGTTTCGGAGAAAATGGTAACAAACTGAACACTTATACCTATCAGCTGGAGGAGAGAGTTGAATTTTCTAGGTCACATAAAGAGGAAAAAAAGCTTGGAAAATTTGATACTAACATGACAGAGTGAAGAGAAGTATGACAGAGGAAAACGACATATAACCTACCTAGCGAATTTAAGTAAATGGATGGCGGAATAAGGTTTAGGAGAGCTAACAAAAATACGAAATTTATTAAGAACTACAAAGAACAGGAAATTGTGGTGACCTATGACACATAGATATATTATCAGTATTTATTGGTGCACACATAACCTTTTGTCTCTGGGCATGGTTTCTTTGTGCATAAATTATGGCTTCAGTACTCGGAAAATGAAAACGACACAGACTCAGGTGCAAACATTACAACTAAGTGTTGGGCTATGTTACTACAGCCCCACGACAGAAAATGAATAATGAAGCAGTAAACGTGCCATTCTCGTGTGTGAATTTGAGCAAATACGAAAAAGATCACGCACGGTATTATTCTACTGTCTAGCCAAACTCAAATTGAGAATGGGGGAAAATGAGTGGCCAGTTGAAATTAGTTATTGATATGACAATAATAAAGAAACATAAGAACAGCGAATCAAGTAAATATCTCTACAGATAACTATAGCCAGGTGAGGCTGGAACGAAATATAGTATTTTATTCATCACGCCAGAAAATACAGGCGGCCTGATTCGAACTCAATGTTAAGCAGGAACTTTTGATTTTAATGGATCTGATCTTTGGTGACCCCAATATGTATTGGGCTCACCCTAAAACATATCAAAATATTTTTGTTCTCAGTGTCACACCAGAGCAAATGAGCTAGATGTATCAAAACGTTGATATTGATGGTACACCCATAGACACCAAGTGAAGAATGAATGTCCGGCATAAAAAAGTATGTTACCCAAGCAGACCTTAAGATATATACACACAAATGGATGATGAGAGGTTATATAAACGCCTGACCCGATAGAGGAAAGGTATAGTCCCTCGCATCTTCGCAAGAAGAATATTGAAAATTCATTCGAAGTTCCCGAAAACCCATATACCATTTAACAGAGTCCAGAAATGAATAAACAATAATTTTTATGTATTCTTATCAGAGGTTACTACTATTACAGAAAAATTGTGAAAAATTACCAAAATATTCCAACGATCATGATTATGATGTAATCTATATTTAAATGAAATCTTCCGAATCGAAAATTTCTGAAAATAAAATTCTTGTATTTTCGAGTGAAGAGATTGTCACATCATTGATAATTTCTTTCAGAGTCATTATGCTCAAAATCGTGCCAATATATGCGTAATAATTATCTTCATTCTATTCCTTAAAATCATGCAATGCATATTCAGGGATAAATTGTTTTTTGTTTGTTTTGTTTTTTTAATTTGCTGAAAAAGACAAAACAATAAAAACTTCTTTCACATTTATTCATTATTTCCAGTATTTCCTTCTTTTGTATATTGTTTTCACATGATTTGTTAATATTTTTCACATTATAACTTCCACCGAATATAATTCATTTCATAAAAATAGAAATCTACACACTGTTCTATCGATGCACAATTCTAAATACTATAGTCTCTTGCAAAGTAAACCAAACAACTTTTCTAGCCTCTGACTCTCACGGTTTAAAACTATGTTTCGTGAATGTAGTCGTATAGAAATTGTGACTTCAATAACTGCGCCAAGTAGTTTGAGCAATACATGAGCAGTTTGAAAATAGAACTAGACGAGATATCCCTTAAAATGGACAACAAGACGAGAACGATCTATTCCCGTAAGTTAAATAAATTGTTAAATTCGAAATTCCTTGAATAAAAGACACAAGTAGGCCGGAGCACAAAACGGCCAAAATTCTGTGATAACAACAACAAAGATGAGAACATTATTCCTAATGTAAACATTTTTCCATATCGGCTTCCCCGGATGATCACCACTGAAGGACAACTTATATCAAGAAGCCGAGCAATTCGTTATCTTAAAAATTAGTCACAGAATCGTCCTTGAAGATGGTTCTGTAAATTCCAGAATACATAGTAACCAGATGTACAAGGTCTGGAGAATATTGTGGATGTAGAATTTTATTTCCAAACGAGGTTTTCAATATTTTCGCTTTTGCTGCATGAGGAAATGCATTATCATGCTGAAAAAGGATGCAAAATTTTTTAGTTTGTTTGAAATGTTCCTCTTATCCGTCGTACTCGGATTATTATTTACAGAATTGTCTCAATGAAAAAAATCAAATTCCTAGAAGATTACAAAGAGTAGTTCTTTACTGAGAAAAACTAAAAAAAATTCTTGGAAGAAGCAGTATGAAAGATAGCAGAAAATTGTTGAACAAAACATGAGATTTTAAAATAGAGTCTCTTTGGTTTCTTTCTAATAAACTACGGGGGGATATGATATACAAACTTTATATATCAGACTAATAGGGGGTAACTGAATGACAAAATAGAAACACGTTTTATCATTCTATTGAACTTCTTCAGAATAAATGTTTTTTTTATCGATGAAATCATATATATATATATATATATATATATATATATATATATATATATATATATAGGGAGAAATGAAATACAATACAATAAACGTTATAATTCGACATCGCGAGAACGCTGGTACACGAACGGTTAACTTTAAACTTTGGCATCTGATTTGTCAATTCATAACTTAGCCGACCTCAATCATCTTTGTACTACTTTCGTTTTTTTATCGCTAGTATTTTTAAATATCCACCATTATAATAGTAGTAACTTTTAGTGCACTTTCTTAAGTTTCTAGCGTCCCTCTTAATTAAAACTGCTTTCTTTAAGTCGAAATTATTGTGATGAGATAGGATGATAATTAGATGTTCATTTTGTCATTTAACTACCCTTAGTAAACTATACAAACGTCATAGTATATAGTACATTTCTCGAACTAGTTACCTATTATTTTATCTTTTTATTGTCTGCATTTTCACAGATATACGTGCGTATATATTTCGTTGAAATATGACAGACAAGGAAAATGTGAGAAACTGAGTTTTCTAGCATTCTTAATTTTTTTTCCACTTCTTGGGGGTAAGGGAGTGTAAAAAATGCCTGTAAGAGACTATTGTCCCAAGCACTTTCGTCCACTTCTTTAGCCATTTTCAAGGGTTTTGTTAATTGTTATTTAGCAACAAACCCCTTGAAAATGGCTAAATTGGCTTTTTTACACTCCTTTACCCCTCCACCAAAGGGGTAAAAATTTAAGAATATTAGAAAAACTCAATAAAAAATTCATATATAAAATGCTTCGCAAAGAACTTTTTCAATGAAATGATAATATCTATAAATTACATAAAAAGAAAAAAAATTATCGCATCAACGACAAATACACCATCACCTCATGATAAAAAAGACTAACTTCTTTAGACAAGTATTTTCAAAGATGAATTACGTGTTTAAAACAATTTCATTATTAAATGTGGCCAATAAGTCTTTTTACCAAAAAAAAAAATTTTTGATTGACGTAATTGTTTACGTAGCTGTATTTACGTTGCATATAAGTGCTTCATACTATTGAACAAATTGATATACTTCAAAAGTAAATTTGTGGTGAAATCCTGCTTTATCTCATCTCAGAATACTAGACAAAATATGAAAAATTCAGTTGTTCGTTATATAGCAAATGTACAGAGCTATATTTGAAAGGAAAGACTGAAGGAAAATAATGAACCGTGCTAAGATAAACTCTGCCTCCGCGACTCCGGCTCTGAAATCCCACAATAAACTCGGCCTTGTGCCGCATAGGTGAATATCTTCACTCTGGTCGTCCACAGTTTGCTTAACAAACTGACTCCTGGCAGAGTGGAACCCAGACGAGGCTATGCCGAAAAGCAGAGTCTCCTCTGGGGTGATAGACAGCTACCCGACCCCGTTATTTACGGGGTCTACAGGGAATTTTTGGCCGAGCCTACGGGCTCCGATACTCCAAAATAAAATTTACCTTGTGCCGCATCCAACCGCGTGGGGCGATATGTGAATATCTTCATTTTGGTCCTCCACAGTGTGCGTGCCAAACTCTCTGCCTCTGTGTAGAGAGAAACCCAGACGTGTCTATGCCGAAGTTCACAGTCTCGTCTGGGGTGGTAGACAGCTACCCTACCCCGTTTTTTACGGGATCTCCGGGCAATATTTGCCCGAGGATACGGGCTCGGATACCCCACAATAAACTCTGCTTTGAGCCACATACGATCGCGTGGGGCGGTTAGTGTATATCTTCACTGTGGTCTTCCACAGTGTGCGTGTCAAACTCTCTGCCTCCGGGCAGAGAGGGAGCCAGACGAGGCTCTGCCGAAGTGCAGTCTCTCGTCTGGAGTGGTAGACAGCTACTCGACCCTGTTATTTACGGGGTCTACGGGGAATTTTTGGCCGAGCCTACGGGCTCCGATACTCCAAAATAAACTTTGCTTGGTGCCGCGTCCAACCGCGTGGGGCGATATGTGAATATCTTCACTTTGGCCCTCCATGTGTCAAACTCTTTACTCTGTGTAGAGAGAAACCCAGATGTGGCTATGCCAAAGGACAGAGTCTCTTCTGGAGTGGTAGACAGCTACCCGACACCGTTTTTTACGAGGTCTCCTGGGAATTTTTGGCCGAAGGTACGGGCTTGGATACCCCAAAATAAACTCGGCCTTATGCCACATCCAACCGCGTGGGGCGGTAGGTGAATATCTTCAGAATGGTCTTCATCAATGACCTTGTCAAATTCTCTGCCTCCGGGCAGAGTGGAACCCAGACGAGACCCTGCCCTTCGGCATAGCCTCATTTGGTGTGGTAGACAGCTACCCGATCCCTTTTTTTAAGATAGATAGATAGATAGATAGATAGATAGATAGATAGATAGACGTGTTTGTGTGTTATGGATATGGGTCGAATTGAGATTACCTTGGAATCATATGCGTTGTTATTTTTTCTGACCATTTCTCACTCAATGATTAAAAAAATTTCAAATCATTTGATTTTATGCAATTTTCACAGTTTACGGGCCTTTTGTTGGCGGTTCGGAATTTCACAGAAAATCGACATTTTTATCATGATTTTCATGTTGCTTTTTTAAAAATAGTGCAAAAGTGGATATAAACCTTTCAAGTAATATTTCTTGAATATTTGAATACTTTAATCATATAATTTCAGGTCAATAAGTGGTATTTTCTCCCTCTATATATGGCATTTTTTACACGTTATTTTGAATTCCGAAATTTTTGTGAGGGTTGGTGCACATGTATCTGATTTTCATTGTGTTGTCCCTTTTCTCATAATATTTCATTCTTTTAGATGAAAATATCAGCGTAACAAGTATCAAATTTATTACATATTAGGTACATGTAGCGTCTATTTTTGTCTCAATAACTGCGGCTATGCGGTATGGCATGAATTCTAAAAGCGCTTGCATAGCTGCGTGAATATATCCATCAAGGCACGTTCCAGGGCTGACCTCAACAAAGATATGTGTGCTAAGTATCGCAGCAGGGAATGTAGTCCCTACATGCTCAATGGAGCCTAAATCTCGCAAATGCATGGGAAAATAAATTACTTGCAAGCCAGCTGAGTTCTAATTGAACCAACTTTGTGCTATCAGCATACAATAAGAGATTTGTTGTCTTGATGGAACAAATCAATACAGCTGAAACACAAAAAATACAATAAAAACTTAACAAAAGTACCTTATCAGATATGTTCAATGAAATATATTTGTGATTGATTCATAAAATCTATCTAATCTATCAATATTTTCCCAAAATCAAATCAACATTAACAAATATTACTAAGGATATACTTATGATAAATACTTAGACATAATAAGTATACCATATGCATTTCAACCTATACTTCTTTTGACAAGAAACGTTTACAATAATTTATTTGGTCGTTTGAGATTTTATGTAATTCGAGAATTGTTTATCATATTATATATATATATATATATATATATATATATATATATGTTAGTTATTGCTATCTGCTTTATTTAATTCCATGTCTATAAACATTACTTTGGCGTCAGAAAGGTATAATGTTGTAACCTAGAGAAGATTACTGAATAGAATAATCACACGAAGGTTGGTAATGAACGATAATACTTGGGACAATAACAATAAATATAAGATTCGCCAGCGGCGCGTAAAAGAAGTAGTCAACTGCTAGAGTCAAGTGAATTCCACAATGAATCCCCACCTGAACAATATCCACCAACGGCCCCATGCAGTCAGATGTGGCACAAGGACGAATTTAATGTGGGGTATCCGAGCCAGTAGGCTCGGCCAAAAATTCGCCGTAGACCCCGTAAAAAACGGGTTCGGATAGCTGTTTCCCGAAACGAGACTCTGCCCTTCGACAAAGCCTCGTCTAGAGATCCTCTCTGCCCGGAGGCAGAGAGCGTGACCAACACGGCTGAAGACAAATCTCTCACTGAAGACCAACATGCAGTATTTACTTCTGTATTTATGTGAATGGGGACATACCCATTATCGTCCGTAAGTTTGCTACAATACATAACTTCAAAAGAGAAACAGAATATTGTAAAGCAATTAAGTTATGAGAACAAAACATTCTGATCAGAGATCACAAAAGAATCAAGAATGAAACTGAAGACATTGGCATGTTAATAACAATAAAAAATAATTTTAAGAATGTCTCAAAAATAAAAGTTTAGAAAAATTAAAACGATAGTGAGTTAGAAAAGTGTATTGACTAGCAACAAAATATTTTAAGAAGCTGGTTTTGTGAATGGAGAGAACAGACTCCGAATAATATGACTATGATTAAAAGAAATGTAGAAGAGGGTGGAAAATACTTTTCAGTTATCTGAAAAACCAAAAAAATTGTTGCTGGTATTTTAAGATTTGAAACAGTGCAAAATTAACAAAAATTAAAAAGACTGATGAAGGTTATATTCTGTCAATGAGTCTATAAGATTAACGATTTTAAAATAATAATTTAATCCCGTAGATAGTGTTAATCGACTATAAGTTTCTGTAACCTATATCTTTTCATAAATAAAAGGTTTTTTGTCTTCATTGTCTTCATTTAAAACAGAAAATCCCATCTAACCAAGTTTTTATCAAAAAATGAAACTGAAATTTACATGATATATTGTTTATATAAATAAACATATTCTAAAATTTTTACCAACATCAGTTAATAGAAATTGTATTGTGAAAATATGAACTTGCATAATAAAATCTGACAATATATATATAGATAGATAGATACTAATCGGTGTCACTTACAAGACACGCATTTATAATATATCATACAAGGTTAAAATGCTTTTAAAAATACTAATTCTCTTGGTGTTGCGGACCACGCATAAATTCATGGTATATTGAATGCCTTACAAATGTTACTTGAAATCATGCTTTTCTTTACAATACTTTTGAAAATATTCCTTTTTTTAATATTTCTGTGATTTCACCAGAAACCTTGTTATAAAAATGCAAATGACAAAAAAGGCTTTCAGTGTAAATTACGCACTTAACAAATAATAATCATTTATACCAACTTGAGCGCCAGGCTAGATTTGGACCTTATCCAGTAACAATCGAACACACTAACTAGTGAAAATAACCTTCTAATAAATGATCTATCGCAGGCGTTTTCTGGAAGCTCATGTGTTCAAATAGTTATTTACAAAGTTTAGTTTAGTTTGGTTGAAGGCCACAACTATGGGATGCGCACAAATACAGTAAACTAAATTGAGTGTAATTTTATTTGGGGCTAAAAATGATTCTTAAAAATATTGGGTAGATATCAGTGGAAGACCAGTGGTTAAGGCGGTGGAGAACTTGGTGAAGGGAATTAACAGGAGATAACTGATATCTGACATCCATTAGACATGGCACGTGGAAGTAGAACAGTCTACCCCAGTGAGCGAAATAAAGGGTTCAGTTCGACATTCCAACCACCTGAATAAGGCCGGAGCGTACAACGTCCGAAATGTTGTAATAAATATGGCGACAAAGGACAATAGTCCGAATAATGTAAAGATAAGATATTGTTAGTGGGACAGACGTAAAGAATTAACGAGATGGTTTCTTGAATAATTTTCGAATGGAATGTAAAGTATTCATCGGAGTGCACTTACTACCGTGCGATAATTACAAGTCATTTTTTAAAGCAACTCACCCCAAGCAAGGCGGGAGTGTCACTAGCACGCAAGAGGTTACAGAGGAATGGAAACAAGAATAAAGAGGCGTGTTTGAGGAAAGGATACAGAGAAGAACGGGGAACAAGCTCAGAGTGCCAGATGTCGATTGACATTACACTTGAACATTTGAAGATTATAGTCACCGAGGAAGCAAACAAAAGGGAGGAAGTTCCACAGACAAGTGCGAAAGAAGCTGTTTGAGTCGAAAAGACGGTTACATTTAACAGTTTTGACAGTGAAAGGGTGGGACAGAGATACCAGCCTGGTAGCTCACTTAAATTCATGCAGTCTGGGAACCCGCGAAAGTCGCTCGTCAGAACAGTTGCCGTGAAAATAATTGTAGAAGAGACAGAGGGAAGCCAAGGCAAGTCTGTGAGAAAGCGACTGTAGACTAGATACCAGATCAGGATCTATCACATTGCATATTCGTCTCTGGAATTAGTGTAGATAGATAGATAGATAGATAGATAGATAGATAGATAGATAGATAGATAGATAGATAGATAGATAGATAGATAGATAGATAGATAGATAATCAATCAGCATCTATAGTCATCGAAAAACAGGCATATTTTACCTTTCTAACATTTCCCCACATAGAGCGCCCCTCTATGTCTTGTATCATTATATAACACAAACTCAGCGCATTCTACTCCCTCTTCCATATAGAATGACATAACTATTATTCTCTCATACTTAAACGTATAATATTTTAGTAATTTTAATAACAGACACTAATTTTCAATATATTTCAAATGTTAAAGTCTTAATCAGGAGGATAAAAAATATGTCCCAGTTGTTGCTTTTACAAAACTTAGCTTAATTTTGACAAAAGTCACCAAGTATAGAGCTCTCAGTGAGAATCGAACCCACTATTAATGATTTGCAAGTCCGGCGTGCTAATCCTTATACTGCGAAGAGGCGCCCGAAATTCTGTTCCAGTTGGTGGTTACATAACAGACACTTAGAATTATGCCTCTCAACAAAATTTGAAACGAAAAGTTTCCTATTTAATTGCTTTGGCAGCCAATTGTTCTTGTGAATAGACGTTTTATTGTGTCAATATAGTCTCCATTATTCCTGGGGCGATATCTTTTCCACCATTATAATTTTGCTAAAGTTATTTGATTGGCTGTTGATATTGGATTCACGTCATATCTCGCAGAATTTTTACATCTACCAAGAAAAAAGATGAAAACGACATATTTGTAGCGTCAACTTCACTAAACTTGCTTGCGGGACTGGTGAAGTAATATTAATGGCGTTAGGTGACTGTCGTTATCCACTGAGGTTCTGTTTAATATGGTATATGCTTGATGCTTGAGATTAACTGAGAATCTCTTCACTTGGTTGGTCATCATGAGTAGCTCATGGACATTGTTTGATGTGTGATTTTCCGTATCGTTCTTATCAATGGAAAAATATTATCAAAAGAATGAAATATCGAAAAAATTAAATGTATGTACAAAATAGCATGTATTTCCTACTTTCGACCGGGTAACGGCGGCTATGCGACATGGTATAAAGTTTCCGACATGCTATAGTTACTCTGTGGGTATATCTGTATATTGTGTTTGTTGAATGTAGCGACAGGGAAGTTAGCGTAGTCTACAACATGACCCCTATATGCTCAACGGAGCTTAAATCCGGTGAGTGTGGCTTTCAGTGGATTACCTGGATGTCAATTTAATGTTTCTAGAACCAGTTGCATATCACCTGTGCACGATAAAGTATTCTGTTATCTTGCTAAACTAAACCATCACTACTGAGAAACATGGCGTGCATAAAGAACTTCAAACAAATCTCCAATAAGATAAGTGTAAGACACACCCAGTAAAACTCCAGCTTCATTAGTAGTCATCAGTCAACAAAACGCATCCCACACTATTACAGAGTCACCACCCTTGTATGCTGATAGACTGAGTCCATAAACACGTTCAATTTCCTCGACACACATACTTGACCGTCTACCTAGTTCAAATTATGGTTCATTTGACACGAAACCAATGTTTGATGATTAAATGGTCATGTTCACCGGTACAGTTGAGGCGCAGCAATCAATGACTAATAATAAAATTGTTGGTAGACGATTACGAAATCACATGTAATTCATTGTAAGCTATACAATGCATTCGAACGTCCTTGAAGTTACCTTATAGATATTTATTATCTTTGGGACACTGCTACAATAGAGGAACACCGAATGGAAAAAAATAAGATTGAAAATGGATTAGTTTGTGAGATTAAACTGCTCAGAATTTTTTTAAATGGAATTTTTAATCTAAAATTATTCCTTATTACTATAAACGTTATTTTTTAGTGAGTACGCGTATACATTGAATAGTGCAATTTATTTTAAACATGCCATCCCAAAGTAGTGCTATTTACTCCCCCCACCCAAAAAAAAGTTTCGCCAGGTACCAGAGATTTTTTTAAGGTAAGGCATACATTTTTAAGTGAAAAAGGTGTATCGCAAAAATTTGTTTGTGTTACTAAACCCTTAGACCTACAAGATTTACAATAGAAAACTGAAAATGAATTGCATCGGTACCGCAAAAACGTCCTCTCAAAAATCTGAATAACATATTAACAAATTTAATGAAGTTTTAGAAAGCATTTACTTTTTTCTGATTTTTTTGTCCCGGTTTTAAGTTATACAGTTTTTGACAGGTTAATTCTGGTTCCTTTTTCATTCGTTTGTCCACTTTAATATTATAAGTGTTTTAGTTTACTAAGGTTGACCGGTGGCTACTCCGACATTATTTCGCAAAAAAAAAAAAAAAGTTTTATTATTCTTTTTCGTTTATGTATCATTTCCCTTGAGGGTTTAGACAGTAATGGCTCACCACAATTTCCTATCCCTTGTTAACCAAGTCATTTTGACTCTTTACCCTCTCTATTTGTATTTGTTCACAAAAAATTCGTTCAGTAGATTACTTGCTGTTTTCTTTCTGTTTCTCTTACCTGCAATATATTAGGGTGGTGCAAAAATAATGACGTAATAATGTCGTTTTTTGACGTATTTTTAAGTTTAAAAAACGACATTATTACGTCATTATTTTTGCACCAACCTAATATCTTGTAAGTCTTCAGACTCTCTTCATTATGTGTCCCATTATGTTTCAACTGCCTCTTTTTGATTCTATATACGTTTCATTGTTGATTCTATTTTCCTTAAAAAATCTTCGTTGTTCACATGATCTGTCTATGGTATTCTTAGCATTCAGCGATAGAACCACGTCTCTATCGCTTCAATCTTCAGCATTTATGAAGAGATTGGCCAGCATTCGCTGCCGTATAGAAGATTAAATATCATGTAGCAGTCGTACTCTTTTCTAACGAAATTTTCCTGTGTCTTATTACTTTGCTTAATTTTTTAAATACATTTTTCACTATTCCGCTGTGCCATCGGAATTTCTGTGTCACACATTCCGTTGGCAGTTATAATACTACCTAAATGGTTGAATATCTGCACCTATTTCATTTTGACGTCCCCAATCCAGAGCTTATAACTTACGTTGTAAACCATTTACTGACAACCATTATTTATTAATATGCTCAGATATAAATACGACCAATATTTTTCAATAAACACAAGAATAAAAAATGACCAATGATAACAGAATAGACATAGTACTCAATTTTAAACCATACCGTCAAAGAAGTCAGTGTTCACTAAGAGGTTGACCGGTGGCTACTCCTTCACACCGAATGCAAAAGCAAATAACCTCACATTAGCATCCGTTTTTGCAAGTGTAGGAAATATTCGTGATTCACCCAGTTATTTAAACAAATTCTCAAGAAAAGAGTTGATCGGTTTCTCACACATAGCGGACAGAATATAATGTCACTGTATCGTAAGTTAAATAAGTAAGATTTAAGTTCCGTGTTAGATCCACACGTGTTAGCATTTAAACTACACGCCACCATTTCATTACATTACTTATAGAATCAAGTTTAAACTGAACCAATGTTCACCTTTATGCCCAAGAATAACTTTAAAAAAATACAGATTTTGACATGAAAAAATAACTAGTGTTGATACGTCGTAAAATGCAACCAAAACCCAACCCGTAATAAGAGCGACACGTAAAAATTTGTCAAGTCGAAACTGGAGTTTTATTTTCCTCTTTGAAAGCTCTTAGCGTTAAAATAATATTTAAAAATACATAAGAAAAAGTAAAAAGAAGGGAACAATTTATATTGTAAAAGATTTTACAAGGAATTGCTAAAATTTCTCGGACCACCCTAATAACAACTAATTTTTAATTGTCTTTTAAACAAAATCTGTTCAGATGACCAAACATTTTTTTCTTTATTGGAAGGGGTTTTTGTCGGGTCGAGAACTTTTCAACACTCCCTCATTTAAATTATTATCGCCATCGCCCTTGTTACTATTTGCTCACAGAGTGTTCAAACTTGTAGCAATTGGTGATCTGCATTAGCGTTTAAGAGACAGAAAATCTCAGTACTGTTGCACTCTTCTTGAGCAGAAATCTACTTAGAGAAACTTGAAGAAATGAGAGGAGGAAGTTTTTCTTAATTTAAATTTTGGCTTTTTACCGAGGTTCAAAATTAACCTCCGGCAATTGTGAGATATACACAAAGATTTCAGTCACGAAGCAGACCAGTTTGTCATTTCTTTAATATCTTCTAATCATTCATTTCATCATCATCATCATTAGTAGTAGTAGTAGTTTTGTTATTGTGTTGTTGTGCCCGTCTTCTGCCTTTCTTTTTTATTTGCTTTTTACACAATATTAACATCCTATTCAACAATTTTATTTCTAATCATCTTCATATTATTATCGATTTTCCCACTATTAAAATCATTTTCTTTATTTATGTTGTATCGGAAACCTACCACCCCTCTTGAAGATGAACTTGTCTGCGTCTGTGAACAAAGACTTTAAAGAGTGGCATGTCAGTTGACGTGAGAGGAGACCGAGAGAAAGAGAAGTTCTTAGCTGAGCTAGTTATTGACTACTCAGGCGATTTCTGTACCTTTTTACCAACCTATTAAAACCCCTTTTATTGTTACGTGTTATTTGGCGTTTGTCTCTACTAACCCCAAATCAACATCATAACAATTTATTACCGTTTTCACTTTCTACCGTTTCTCACTTATCCTACCTGATAATTACTGGAAGTTGTTGTTCTCTAAAGTTAATTATCTTAGAGCTTTATATTCTATACTACACAGCGGCCTGAAAAAGAAAATAAGCAAGGTTTTGAGAGGGGTTCTGCTAGTTACTCTATTTCTGTTTATATCTTTACTCTTTCTCCCCTTTTCTTCATGCATCGACTTATTCAATGAGATAATTACAAACTATATAAGCATGTTAAAATCATCTATTTTCTCCGTAAAAAAACATTATGACCAGCGACATGTGACAAGAAAGAAAGCTTTGATAAAGATCACATTGTTATGGCCAGAAAAGGCTTGTGGGGTTCTCACGCTCGTTTGTCCTGAGTATGTATTGGCAACTGTCCAAAGAGGAACAGAATGGGCAAAAGCAATGTGCGAAAACAATGGGCGGTCAAGACTTATCGATGCAGAAAATGAGCAGAATATTTCCTACCAAGTATGAACCAACAGAAGAACTAGTTTTAATCAAAGTTAAGGAAGAAATTTCACAACATGCACTACATATTAATATGTATGGAACTGCAAGCCAATCAGAATAACCAAAACTAATTTCCATCATCGAAAGCTTTTTGCAATTGACAAGTGTGTCGTTGTCCTGATGGAGTGATGGCTCCAGTTAATCTATTATCATGGTGTAAGCAGCGTTGTGCTAGGAAACACGGAATTATATCATTCATGTGAAAAGTTTTGTGTTGTGTACCATCTACATCAATAACTATGAAAACAGTGACATCTTTAAGTGAGAGAGTGTACCCTAACATAATGAAGCTGTTCAGCTCTTTTAAGGTGAGTACATAACTAAAAGCTTATTAGGCAGGTAGTCATCATTTTTAGCTTATTAGTAATATATATATATATATATATATATATATATATATATATATATATATATATATACATACACACATGTGCGTGTGTGAAATTTTGAATGCTGTATCTATTCAATGTTCTTATTTACTATAAGAATTTCCAAATACTCCTTACAATATTTTTTTTAATTTTAATGCATGTCTATTTTAATGATCCCCGTGTCTAATCTTAACATTTACATTCAGCCATTATTTCTTGCATCTAATTCACACTTTTCTTTTTTTTTTTTATGCTTAGCGCCCCGAGCAAGGCATGAAGCCACTAGGATGCAGGGGGTTGCAGAAGATTTGTAGCAAGAGCAGATAGGAGTGATAGAAGAAAGGATGAAGGGAAGGGTAATGTGTAGATCAAGGTAACTGGAGATGTCGATTGACATTACATTTGAATAGTTGGAGATTATAGCTATCAGGGAAACAGTAATTGGGAAGGGTGTTCCACAGGCGAGAGGTGCGAGGTATGAAGCTATTGGAGTAGAAGAGACGGCTACATTTTAAAGTTTCTACAGTGTAAGGGTGAGAGCAGGATGCCAGCCTCGTAAGGCGCTTGTATTCATGGAGACTGGGGACCAGGGAAAGCAGCTCATCGGGGCAATTGCCATGAAAGTATTTGTAGAAGAGACAGAGAGAGGCGACGGCGCGTCTGTGAGACAGTGGCTGCAGGCGAGACGCCAGATCACATTACATATCCGTCTCTGGACCTTGTCAAGAACTCCGAGTTCTACATCATATATTATTACGAATTCACATCATGTAAATATTTGAAACCTAGGTTGTTATAAAAAAAAAAAGGTGGGGTTCGCTGAGATAGGAACACACGAACAGGTACTGACAAACATCAAACAAAAGATTAACATTTTTAAATAAATTCTATATGACAAACTATAGGAAAATTATGGAGTGGCAGACGTACAATTGATAAAAGAACTCTTAATGTATGTCAGTTCAAACGTTTGTGTTTCAGGAATTTGAAGTTCGAATGTTCGTAATGACAGACAAAGTTACTGTAGAATGTTCAAAAAAATTGGTTTTACTATCCGCGGTCTTGAAATCATTCTTGAAGACTAACTACACCCAAGATTAGAAATTCCAATGTATCTTGTTATTTAATCTATAGCTAGAAAATGTTTTTTTTTTTTCCAAAGGCTTAGTGCGGAAATGAACGCGACAGACATTTTTCAACGTGTTGAACAATACCAAAATGTGCTTCTCTTATTTCTGGTTCTGCTACCTCCTAATTATTTATTTTCTTAAGCTGACTATTCGATAATATTCACACTAATTCTAATATAGTTTTGTTAGCAACGCATTGTTAATTTATCGCGTCAGATCTTCCGGTATTTTACCACTACTGTATATTTCCTTTTTCCATATCAAATTTAATCTGATCCTAACGCTTTCTTCCTTTTCATCTTTACTAATGTTATTCATACTTCAGAATTTCATGCTTTTATGTAGTGTTCTCTTTTTTGTTGTAATAGACGATTTTTACGTAATCATTTGATATTGCAGTATATTTTCATTTTTCCAGAAGGATCCTTTCTACGTTAAATCGTATACAGTCTGGTAAAGCACTTATTTTCTTCCTCCTATTTCTTTGATTTTTTTGTGCATTCCCACTGCGTCGGTTTCCTTCAGTTTTATTATCTATGCATGTTTTCCCATTTCCATTCCTCCTCTACTCGCTTGCACTTTTTTCTGCGCTATTTTTCACATTATCTACGGTCTTTCCTTTTCTCTTTTATTTATTTCTTTCTTTGTAAATCTGCTGTTGTTGCTAGTGCTTTCCTTAAAGTATTCCACTTTGAATCCCTGACGTGCCCAAAAGCTTCGTACTTGTGCCAAAACTAAGCTTCATGAATAACAACTGCGACTATGTATGATTGCTTACAGATGAACCCACTGTGGAACTTTTCATATTTTAGCATTGCTTTCGGTTCTTTAATTTACGTAATCTTACATTTTCGCATAACTGAGAAGCGATTAATAACAAAATAATAGTGGAAATTCACCCATACTTAAACTCTGCTAATATCTCAAAAGATATGTCTCTCTCTCTCTTATATATATATATAT
This sequence comes from Acanthosepion lycidas, assembly GCA_963932145.1. Taxonomy (NCBI): domain Eukaryota; kingdom Metazoa; phylum Mollusca; class Cephalopoda; order Sepiida; family Sepiidae; genus Acanthosepion; species Acanthosepion lycidas. The sequence goes on from OZ010572.1 coordinate 66,930,881, forward strand.
ATATATATATATATATATATATATATATACATATATATTATGACGGCCGTTCTTTCACAAATCCATGAGCAATTGTGATATCCGTGTCCTCCATCGGTGACAAAGCAGCCCTATTTAGGATTGCACTGCTTTCCCTATTTTGGGTAGGGGGCGATAAAAGGAGCCCTAAACATTGCTTGCTCACACAAAGACATGGCAGAACGCTGTAGCTGTCTGGTTATCCAATAAAGCAGTCGAAACAGCAAGAAAGATCAGAATAAATATAAGAAGAATTTCCATTTTGGATCCTGGAATGTTCGCACTCTCCAGGACAATGATTCTGCACCAGAGCGTAAAACAGCTCTTTCTCTCGTGTTGAAGAAATATGACATCGACATAGCGGCCATTTGTGAAACACATCTGGCTAGTAATTTTCAGCTTAGGGAAGAAAAAGGTGGATACGTATTTTTATGGGCTGGCAAGACTGAGAAAGAGACAGTCTGGTGTTGGCTTTACCATCAAGTCAGATCTTGCTAGCTCACTGCCTTCCTTACCTAAAGGTGTATCTGATCGCATGAAGGCATTAACCCTTAATCTGGAGTGCAACACCCACGTGACGATGGTTAGCTGCTACGCGCCAACCTTAGGTAGTTTAGATGAAGGAAAAGATGATTTTTACAATCTCCTTCGAGATGTCATCTTCAAAGTCCAACATAAGGATAAATTAATAATTACAGGTGGCTTCAATGCTCGTGTTGGCAATGATTATCATTCTTGGAAGGGCATTTTAGGTCACCATGGCATTGGTCATGTGAATTCTAATGGATTACGCCTTTTCACTATCTGCAAGGAATTTGACCTTAGTATCACTAATACCTTCTACCAGCAACCCAGCTGTCGTAAGACCACGTGGATGCATCCTCGTTCAAAAGACGGGACATAAAATATTTTAAGATAACGCGTTCATTCCACACAACATGCTATGTCAGATCACGCTCTACTTTGGAGTAAAGCTACACTGCATAAGCAAAAGGGAAGGATTATAAAATCTACAGTGCCCAAGTGCATTAACGTACTGCCTCATAAATCGACTGAAACGAAAATTGAGCTCTCTGACAAACTTGATGCTTCACTTGATTCTGTAAACATTACCAATGATATCGAATCATCTTGGAAGGCTCTGCGTGATGCAACCTATTCTACATCCTTGGAGGTTCTCGACCTACCACATCGTAAACATCAAGACTGTTTTGAAGATAATACAGCAGCTTATAGATCAATTGCACTCTTCTCATAAAGCATGGATTGAGGACAAGAACTCGTCCGATAAGAAATGCAAAAGTCAGGTTCAACGAGCGATGAGCGTTTGTGGTCTGAAAAGGCCACTCAACTCCAAGAAGCTTCAGATAGAATGGATCTAAAGGCTTTCTATGCTGGCCTCAAGAGCATTTTCGGTCCCCAGAAAAGTGGTGTTGCTCCAATCTCCACAGCAGATGGTGAAACTCTCTTGACGGATGTCAGACATTTTAGATCGCTGGAAAGAGCATTTCGAAACTGTGATAAACACCACTTCGGTTACTGATGAAGAAGCCATCACATCAATTGAGCAAAATCCTGACATTCCGGAGTTATCTTTCGAACCTACCTATCAAGCGGTAATTGACTCCATCAAGCAAATCGCATCTGGAAATCACCTACTCCTAAGGATCCTATTCCACCCGAAGTGTATAAGCATGGTGGCCAAAAGTTGGTAAAAAAGTTACATCTCCTTTTCGTGGAGATATGGAAGACAGGATGTGTCCCACATGATTATAAAGACCCCTCTATCAAACACCTCTACAAAAACAAGGGTTACAGGTGTGTCTGTGATAATCATCGGGAGATATCACTACTTTCAATTGCAGCCAAAATCTTAGCTAGACTGATTCTAAACAGAATCATTATACACCTTGTTGACGACATCTATCCTCAATCGCAGTGTGGTTTTCGGTCGGGTCGTGACACCATTGACATGATATTTTCTCTTCGTCAAGTTTCAGAGAAGGTTCACGAGAAAAACCAGTTGTACGTAGTGTTTGTGGACTTGACGAAGGTCTTTGACACTGTGAATCGAGAGGCTTTTTAGAAAGTCTTGAGGAAACGGCATACCTGAAAACATGCTAAAGGTCATCATCTCCTTTCATGAAGAAATGAAAGCTAATATCGTATCTGATGGTATGATGTCAGAATCCTTTGATGTCGCAAATGGCACCAAGCAAGGGTGTGTCATAGCCCCTGTCCTTTTTGCTGAAATATGCATTTGAAGACACAGAGAGTGGCGTCAAGTTTCAGTTTCGAACAACTGGTGGTCTCTTCAATCATCAGCGTTTCAAAGTCAAGACCCACCTTCGTACGTAAACTATTCGTGATGTGTTGTTTGCTCATGATGCTGCTCTTGTAGCCACATCTTTGAGGAGGCCTAACATCTAATAAATCGTTTCTTTGCTGCATTTAATGCCTTTGATCTTACACTTAGCATAAAGAAAACTGAAGTTGTGCACCAACCTTAAGCAATTCTGTGGTGAGAAACAAAAACCACCAAGCTACAAATTTCCAGAGAGACCATTGAAAGTAGAGGACAAAGCCCTGAACTATGTAAAGTCTTTCACCTATCTTGGTAGCAAAGTCAACTACAGTGGGACTTTAGATAATGAAATCATGCATCGGATTGCTAAAGCTACCAGTGCTTTCCGCAAACTTCGCCATCGCTTGTGGAATGAGCGGGGTATTCGACTGGATAGGAAAATTCGGGTTTACAGAGCTGTTGTATTTGCCATCCTTTTGTACAGCTCAGAGTCGTGGTACCATATACGCCAGCTGGATGTTTTCCATAAAAGTTGTCTGCGTGCAATATGTGGAGTTAACCTTCGAGATCGGACATCTAACTTAGACCTGTTTAACAGGTGTAATATTGGAAGAATCAAGACTCACACAGTCTCAGTTACGGTGGACTGCTCATGTCTTGAGAATGTCTGATCACAGGATATCCAAGATACCAATGTACAGCCAGTTAGATCAGGGCTGCAAGAATGTAGGACGCCCATGGCTAAGATACAAAGACAAGCTGAAAAGCAACCTGTCAGCTGTCAATATACCATATAACACACTTGAGCGCTTAGCCTTAGAGCGGGTAGAATGATCAACGTATTTTAGTGGACTCAACAGTTTTCAATCTGCTTGTCTGAATCATCTTCAAGAAGCGAGAGCAAGATCTAAAAGGTCAGCCAATCTAACAGTGATCTCATCTCACAATCCTTATTCTTGCTCCAAATGTAGCATCCTTTGTAAATCACTAGTGGGTCTTAAGTGCCACTTAAGATTATCGCACAAAATTTCATAACTGAATCAACTAATCTGTCAGATCCTCATACGTTGAAACCGACGAGAGAGCCCATTATATATATATATATATATATATATATATATAATGTGTGTGCAAATATTCAGAGATAAATTTAAAAAATCTGTAAAAAAACAATACGAATATGTCTTGATAAAGCCCATCAGAGGACGAAAATGCATTTATAAAGAATAGTTTTGCATTCGCCTTTATATATATATATATATATATATATATATATATATATATATATATATATATATGTATATATATATATATATATATATATATATATATATATATATATGTATATATATATATATGGTGTATCAAAAATAGACTTTTGGCGCGGGTTCCTCACACTAAAACAAAGAAAAAAATCGATATAAAAATATGTAGGCAAATCCTTCTTTTTTGAGCTAATGCATTTAAAGTAAGTTTATATTAGATGGCACTATATTACATTTGTCATTCATGTACATTTGTTGGTAGTCTGTCTTCAACGTTTAACATGTGAATTAACTAAGAAGTCTTCGTCTTAACAATGGCAGGATATTCATATCGTAAGCAGGCAGATATGATTTTTACATACGACCGCACGAATAGTAATGGACGCGAAGCTGCATGGCTGTATCAGATTGCGTTTCCAGAACGAAGGCAGCCGAGTCATTCAGCCTTTTCTGCTGTTTATAGTCGCGTTGCTGAGACAGGATCTATAACAACAGAATCTATGGATCGAGGAAGACCTAGATTCGCTCGTACGCCTGACTAGGAAGAACACATTCTCTAGGCTTCCGGAGACGAGCCACATATCAGCACACGTCAAGTGGCCCTAGTATGTTTTACATCTCATAGTACCACATACTTCAAGATCATCTCCTGTATCTGTATCATTTGCAATGTGTGCAGGGTCTTTCGCCCTCTGATCACTCACCATGGGAGAACTTTTGCCGATGTTTATGGCACAAAATGTCGATCCTTTGTTTGTCTCTTCAGTCTTGTTAACAGATGAGGTAACATTTGGAAGTGATAGAATAATAAATTGATACAAATAACATTTTTTTAGGTGGATCTAGACACCAGCATCACTTTACGATTAATATGTGGGCTGGAATTGTAGGTGACTGCCTGGTAGGTTCTTATATTCTTCCAGGACACGTCTACAAGGACTTTATTTCGAACACACTTCCAGACCTGCTAGAAGATGTACCCCTGCTAACACAAAGACATATGTGATTCATGCATGATGGAGCTCCAGGACATTTTAGTCACATTGCTCACGATGCACTGGCTGACATCTACCATGAAAGATGGATAGGTAGGGGAGGGCCGGTTCCATGGGCTGCTCGTTCCCCCGAACTCAATACTTTGGATGTTTTTATCTTTGGGGCCACCTAAAAAATAATTGGTTTATACAACAGACATTAGTAATGCAGAGACGTTTCGTCAACGTGTCATGGGGGCCTGAGAAACCATTCGACACTCTGTGGAAGTATCAGAAATAGTCCGCCAGCGAATGATACAACGAGAGCATGCATGTGTAAAAGCAAGCAGAGGAGATTTTTGAATATTTGTTATGAGCTGCTATTTTTAGGTACAACGATATTCTGTTGCGAGGAAACTGCCCCAAAGTTTGTAAAAGTATTTATATATATATATAATATATATATATATATATATATATATATATATATATATATATATATATATATATATATATATATATATATATTATATATATATATATATATATATATATATATATATATATATATATATATATATATATATATATATATATATATATATATATTAATTAGATCTCCTGTGAGCAGTGATATACTAACAGTTTCATACGTTTTCACGCAATCATCAGGTGTTCGGTAACAGTAACATGTGAAAATGTGCACGTTATACACCTCAGTCAAGTCCAAGGTGGTAAAAGCATAGTTGATGCGTGCATACCATGTATAACACCAACTAAACTCACAGACAGAGGGAGGGGGTATAATATATTAAGGTTCTGTGTAAATGACACTGAGCTGTCTTTTAAGGTGTGTCTGTATAGCAAGCTCTCTTAGGAACTGCTTGTTTAATTCATATATTTATATGTGCGTGTGTTGAAAAGTTATCCGCAATGAGACTACAATCTAAAATTTTGCTTGATCTGATTTTGAGATGTGGGCCTGACCTAAAACACACATATATATGTGTGTATGTGTCTACAAAACTATTGCTGACCTGAAATCTTCACAAAGTACATCAAACTAAGCTTAAATAGATAATGAGAGTGGAAAGGAGGGGGCGTATTTTCCAAGAATTATGTTTGCTTTGTCTCGACCCCGGTTTACAAAATTATTATAAAGGCAATAAAAAAAACAAGAGAACATTTACTGTCTTTTTAAGCAATTATTTATATTTCATGTAAAATAACTGGATCACGAAAGAAAGTGAAATGTAATTTGTTTTATGATAAACAAAATATCGAGATATTCTCGCCTCCAGATTTAAAAACTTAATTTAAATTGCAAATGAGGATGACTAGAAAGAGAAATTACATTGTTGCCCTCGGATAAAACGAAGATTCTATTGTTTATTACTGTTTCACAAAGAGTCAGAAAATAGAAACAAAGTTTACTTTAACAGTGACAAATAATGTGCCACAGGAAATTTTCTTAAGAATTTGTCATAGTAGTTCTCCTAAAAACCATATGCTATACTACAAATAAGTTTTAAGTCGCAAAAATAGTCATAAAATGTTTCAGTTTTTTTCGCGCATTACTATTACTATTATTTAGATTTCACAACAATAGTGACTGATGTCTTTCATTGGAAATCAAGTAACAGCAAAGCCCCCTCAGTGATCAAAAATAATTTTGGATAAATTTATTATGTTATCGAGTAGTATTTGGTAATTCTCAATGGAAAAAAAAACTCCTCGATGCTTCAGCGCTTTCCTGTGTATTCTAGCTGATATAAGTAATGTTGACTTCTGCGTGATAACAATTCTTGGATCTCCACATCTTTCAAATTTCTTACGAGGTTCTTCGAGACTGTTCCAATCGTGCTAATGTTCATGTGTACACCTGATACTTTCATACTCTACAATATTATCAATTCTTTGTCAAGACCTAAATATTTTTCCAGGTTTCCACTCTTCTAGTGTTATTCTGTGATTTGCTGAAATAGCGATGACGACCTCACAAACATTGTTTTTTTTTTTTACGATGAAACGATTTGTTTTTAGTTGTTTTTGTTTTTGTTTTTTACTGAATGATTCATTTTAATTTCATTATTCCATAAAATTTTACTAGGACTGCTTCTCTCACTTCCACCTTGTATTTTAAAAATGTATCATAGTGCCTACTAGTAAATACCTGTTGCATTCCCAAGTTCCTGTGATAAGCAAAAGACTGTAAACTCTACAATAAATGCAACCCTGCTTCTTGCTTTCCTGTAGTTCCAGTCTTTAGGAAGTAATATGATGGTCTACTCCTTCTAACTATCCTTCTAACTATGTTTGGCAAACTACTAGAGGCTTTAATCAAGTCTGAATTGGTTAAGCATCTCCCATCGCAGGGCCTTCTTTCAGACAAGCAATATGGATTTCGATCCTCTAAGCCAACTGCTATCTATTAGCAATTATTGCTGAGAGAATCTATCAAGCTTTAGATAAGAATGGTGACGCTTAGGTTGTTGCTATGAACATCTCGACATCATTTGACACTGTTTTGGCATACTGATAGCCTTCTCAAGTTGAAAGGTTACGGTATTTATGGTCTAATTTTTTAACTGATTCAGTTTTTCTTATCAAATCGCAAAATGAAAGTTGTCCTGAACGGCTACTTTTATAGATCTTTTTTGTACTAATGCAGGGCTCTATCCTTGTACCTACTTTGTTCTTAATTTTCATTAATGACCTTCCTGATGGCATAAGTTCTCAACTCGGTTATTTATACTGATACAGATGGATTTACTCAATAATATGTCTGATCGGTTCGATAAGGTCAAATTAGCAGCTAACATGACCTACAATTTGCTGTTAACTGGAGCAAGAAACGGCTTGTTAATTTTGACGACTCCCAAACGAAATTGCTCTCTATTAATCATCTGGGAGATCCAATTGTGTCTCCCATCAACTTGGCTAATGCTAATCTCCAGGAGAGTGT
>OZ010572.1:66948407-67288407 GCA_963932145.1 Acanthosepion lycidas
CAAATCTCTAAGGACTGGGCGGTAATCATTCCATTGCTAAAATGTTACTGTGGCAATGGAATGTTTACCGTCCATGTCTTATAGATTTTTTAAGGAAGACTTAAATATCGCAGTGGACCGAGAAAGTGGTGCTACACCCTAAATTCCTTTTATACAATCCAATAAAAATGAGATATTTTTTTACATATCCATTATCTCTCTTACTTTCTATGTGCATGTTTGTGTATTTGCTTATGTGTGTGCGTTTGTAAGATAGAGAAAGAGAGAAAGAGAATAATGAAAAAGAGAAATTGAATTCTGTGACAATATTTGTTGGTGTCTTGATTTAGACGCAGAAAAAAATATTGTCGCAGAATTCAATTTCTCTTTCTGTCAGAATTTTCTAAAATTTCCAGTTGGGTTCGTTTTCTTTTCACACGTTCTAATCTTCTTGTGAACGAATTTGCCTCTTCTTTTCAACATTTCAATCGTATCACATTTTCATATCAAATTTCTCAATGTCCTTGCATCTTATTCTAAATGTTATGAAAAAGATGTTTTGTATTTTAGCAAAATCCATATAAGTTCATATGACGTATGAACGTAGCATGGACTATTTTTGTCTGGGCAATTTATTTTTGTTTAGCTTGATTAATAACAAGCAAGAATCGCTAAAATATCTTTCCATGGAAGAAGAATGTCAACTGGATATACATTAAAATCCAATGGAGAACGTCGAATAATGTATCGCAAATGTTGGAAGTATCAGATAAACAAATTGTGGTTCTCTACGGTGGAGTAATGGATAGCGGCTCGGAGACTTCAAATTTCCAGTCGAATCCATTACATTCTCTTTACGTGCTAATACCCTTGGGAAAGGTATGAATCCTCTTCTTCTCCCCCAGCTATGAGTAAATAGCAGGATAGACCGGATTCTATAGCCTTGGATGACAACTGGTCTATCGCAGAAAGAAATGGCAACCTACTGCGGGAAATGTATCGAAAACTACATGATCGCCTAAGCGTGTATCACGCATGGCACATAACTGACTGATATTATACTTGATAAGTTTAAACGTTATAAAATTTAAGACAAAAAAGATTGTGCTTGATTTGTTCTGTATTGAAATAAATGTTTTAAAATTGTTCAATATAAATTAAACATCTAAGCCAGTGACTATTGAAGAGAATAAAATCTAAACGCAACTTACTTGTGAGTGAATAGTCTATATCCTATTTACATTAATCTGGTATCGATAGAAAAAAAAACCTGTACCAAGTACGAAATAAGATTGGCTTACAATTCTTTTTTGTTAAGATATTACTAACCTACAACTATCAGTCAAAGCATAAAACAGCAAACCCTCAAAACGTTACCTAAATATGACGTTTCGACATAGCTCTGCAATGCACTGTGAATTCTTCGGTGAGGGTGAAGAACTGTTATGCCGATTCTTGTGTGTCTTGGAAAATTAAGTATGAATATTGGTATTACTCAAGAGCCTACGAGTTGATGCCGATAATCACCCAGAGGTTTAACATTACTTTCTGTTTTCTAAGGTTTCCTAACACACACATACGCATGCACGTATACACACGGACACGCGCGCACAACACACACGTCAAGTAGCGCGCAATCTTCTTAAACTTACGTACTTTGGGGAAACAATAAAGATACATATTCATATCCTCTGTAATGACACCCTCTCAGGCAATGAGACGACTTCATTGCATGACTGACCAAAGAAGATTTGTTACTCCTCTGTTAAGCTTCCTTTCCATTAGACCTACCACAACATCAGCTTAATGACAAGCATTGATGGAAGAATCCGTGATAGTTTATAGCCGATATTAAATATCAACACTATACTATACTATAAATGCGGCATTAAACTTCCATTCGGTGGCAGTTACATATAAATACATTTCTGTTAACTTAGTAAGTCATCTGCGTATACCGAATGTGATATTATTATTGTGGTCTTCGTACATCTGAAGGAATCTTGAAAGCCTCACCAATCGGATATGATTAACAGAATTGAATCAGTCATGAATCTATTCACAAAATGTTCAATGTGAAGCAATAAAACCTGTTGATCAATAGGAAAGCGACAAAATGTCTGCAGCTATTTCGGTGTTTTGAACTATCTTCGGTTTCTGGTTGCCATTCAGTTTTCAAGATTTAAAATACATCAACCTGTTTACTGCAACCAAATTTCAATGTTACGTTCCGATTTCCCTTCCAAGCTTCACTGTCACGTATGGATATTTACGAAGCATAAATTTGGCACAAGAACTTCCTCTAGAGTCATTTTGGTATGTTTAGTTTATTTAAATGACCGAGACCGAGTGGTTTGAATGCTAGCATTCGGACCATGAATCCCAGGCTCAACTCTCACCATGCTCGATTTGTTAATGCCTAGGTAGAAGGTTCTAGCGCCCGGCACCATTTTGAAGTGCCTGAAAAACCATGCTACGCGTTGACTCAAGCCTTGCGAGTAAAATTGAGTAAACGTAAATCGTTGTGCTAGTATAAAGTTACAAGTCATCGTGACTAAGTGTTTGAGCGTGCTGGCTTTGTTCAACTACTGATAACTACATCTCATCATATCTCTCCTAAAAACTATAACTAAGGTCCACTCAGCAGAGCTGCAGTATAAACCGCAGATTGGCTTCGTGGATGTTGAAGAAACAGAAAGTGTACCTTAGCATGCGTCTACGGCAGCGATTATCTTAGCTACCCTAGTAGTCTCCCGTCACAGTTGGGTGCCTACTACCAGTTTATTAGTAAACTAGGAACAGGATGCCCGACACTAGATTACTATGAAGTACTCAGTGAAGACTGAACATACTACACGCTGAATTAATCTAAAAGACGAGCTTGTTAGTGCTGGTACGTTGAAATTACGAAACTTAGAAGTTCCTCGATGAGGACTGTATTTACTACAAGACTGAATTAGTCTAAGCTCGCTAGCTGTCGCGTTACGGTCAGCGTCTTGAAATTGCTATAGATAGCTATTTAGTAAGCTCAACTTAATCTAACACAGAGCTATATTTGTTGGTAATCAAGTGAGAGCTGAACTCATTAGTAAAAGCGAATTGGTATGCGAAACAATTTTAATATCAGATATCTACGGTCACAATAGTTGTATACCGATGACATATACAAAACGAGCTATCTAACCTTCGCTGTCAGCTAGACTCTTCTCACTACTAAACTTTGCTTAGTCTCGCACAATACTAAAGCTGTGGAGAGTTAGTGAGAATCAAACTCACAAATGTAGTAAGAGTATGTTAACCATTATTCCACATCAAGGCGCCTTGGTAACTAGTATATATTCATGTTGATTTTGTTTCGCAGAAGTAAAAATTAGTATTCCCTATTTTTAACGTTTTAAAATTTAGTTTTTTTAATCTATTTACATGCAAAATGCATTGACATTTCTATTTTACATATTCACGTTAGGGATTCTTGGTGGTCATCGGTGAGGATCAAATTACATCGTGTCATTTCTCATCATAATTGTTGATATTATACTGTTATTATCAACCTGACTTTACTCTTTTTCATGAGTATTTCTGTTAACATATTCCTCTCTTCATCTTACCACTTATTATTGTTTTACTTTTTGAGCTTTCACACCAGTAGATACCAACAATATCTACTTGCTTGGAATCAAATGACATATGCCTTTCTATATCATTAGCATTACTAATTTCTCATTGAATACTCTCTTCTTAATGATTTCAATTCTTCACCGGATTTCTAATTCTTCAAATCACCTGTGTCGAATAAGAGACGAGGATCTGACAAGCACATCACACCTACGCTCGTAAAGGGATAACAGTTCGAAAGACAGGATGAACGAATGGCCTGTGAGTACTCCTCTGATCACAAATAGTGTTTATCACTCTGGCTGAATAATAAGTTGTTTTTTTGGTTTGTTTGTTTTTTGATATATATATATATATATATATATATATATATATATATATATATATATATATATATATATATACAAAAAAACGTGATGCCTAAGGTTTAAAATGAAAATCTTGAAGTTTTTTTTATTTTACTTTTAATTTCAAGCTAATAGATTAAATAAATAAATAATAATAAACAAAATACTTTGGTGTATTTAAAAACTAATTTAAAACAAATTTAAATTGACTGGAAGAATTTTTTTTTTTTTTAATGAGAAAGCATTCTTGAAGCTTTCTTTTTAGCTTTAATTGAAAGCTAAATGATTACATTTGCTATTTCCGGTAAGCAAAATACTCTGGTGCATTTCAAATTAAAATTATATTGATTGGAAACTAAATTTTTTGGTCGCTTTCGGAAAATCGATAAATATCGGCCATTTTGGCAGATTTGTAAAGAAAATTTAATTCTCCGTTTTAAAAATTTTCCAAATATAAAATATATATTTTTGACATTGTTATAGAATAAAATAAGTCATATCTCGGCTGATTTACAGGCAAATACTCAAGAGCGAGAACAGGATGTGAACGGGACAAAGCCCCGTCACAAAATGAACATTATCTTCGTTTACAAATGTTCCCGACACTTGAGTTCCGGTCGAAAAATAAAATAATATTTAAAGTGCTATATTTTTCGTCCAATAAAAATGCTTCACTCCTAATTATACTCGCTTCGTTTTTCGAGCCTGTTAAGCCATAAAAAAGGCTGTAAAAGGGGTCACGCGGAAGTTCAACGGACAGTCAACAGGTGGCCAGTGTAGAGACATGTCACGGTCAGAACGAGCGACACCAGCTATCAGCAGGGAGTGCCAGCGTCAACATGTGTGAACTACTATGAGAGATCGACCTAGATCCGAAACCGGCTTATGAACTTTACCACAAGGGAGCTGTCCGTAACCCTCACGTTCCTGTTGAAATAAACCACGTAAATCTATTTCTGCTGTTGTCGTATTTCTTTCTTGCAACCATACGCTTATCTATAACATGTTATTTGAGGAAAATTAGAAAATTTAAAGCTAAATTAACCTGATTTAAAACAAGTATTACTTAACTTATAACATAAAATGTAGTATACAAGCATTTCTTAACCACGGTGTCTTGTTTTACTGACGTGCTGGTTGATGTTCTGACAGCCTAAGGTGTTGACAGCTAAGTATGATTGACCAGAATATGACAAATTTACAAAATCTAAATGAATCCTTTCTATTTTTTTATTTTTTTTTTTTTTTTTTGGCTTTTAGCGGTACAGTAATTTTTTTTAAATTAACATTTTCAGCAATTAGCTAATATTTTATTCAATTTTAGTTACTTAAACTTATATATTTACTTATAACCTTACGTTTTTATCAAAATAACTCACAAAAAAAGAATAAACTTTAAAAAAAAGTAAAATAACTACTAATAAAAAAAAAATTAGGAGCTAAAGTAAAAATAATTTGAAAGGAAATTTCTAAATGACACGCAAATTAAAAAATAAGAACTTCAAATAGAAACTGAATAAGAAAAACTTAAATTTTAGTTAAAGAAATGTTTTTTCTTTTACAGTGTAACTCGGATATAAGAGAGTTGTCGGGACCGGATAAGAAGTATCTTATATCCGGGTTTCTCTTATATCCGGGTTTGGTCTATTTTGTTTGGGTAAGTATGGTTCTAATTTGGGACTAGATAAAATCTCTCTTATATCCGGGTCTCTCTTATATCCGGGTTACACTGTAGTATAATTATATTTCGTCGTCAGGTTTTTTCTTTAAGTTGAATTAAAAAAGAAAAATTACTTAATTGAAGCATGGCCCACAATAAAATAAATACATAAAATAAAAATATTTAGTGAAACAGAAATTAAAGTAAAAATTACTTTAAATTTTAAAGTTTAAAATTTTGAAATGACGATTTGGTAATCCCGTTGAGACGTAAACACGATGAAACGCAGAAATGAAAATGAAAGAATTGTAGACGGACAAATTTTTAGGGACAACTCTTAAATCACGTGACGTACATCCATACTTACGTACTTCCATTTATTTAAATTATTAAGAAATTATTAAAAAAAAAAAAAATGGAAACAATTCTTGTAAAAATTCATTATTCATCAAAAAAAAAATAAAATAAATCAAGTGTCCTTAATAAATCATATTTATAAAAGTACATAAAAGCTTTTCTAATTAAATAATTAGAATGTTTTATTGCATTTTTATTTTACGATTCAGAACAGATTTTCGGTAAATTGGGGTCCTGTTTTAAAAAAAAATGTCTTGCTTTTAACTAATATAACAAATTTTGAGATTGAAAATTAATTTCTCGAAATTTCATGAAATTATGTAAATGGGGGTGGGTTTAACTTATGTAAAAAAAAAAATTTAAAAAAAATAAAAATAAAATATTTTTTACCAAGATTTTCTAAAAAATATTGGTGCGTGTTGATTTGGACTAAGCTTTTCCATTTTTTATTAGTAAATATAGTTTTTTACTTAATAACAATATCGCGTAACCGGTCCAGAAATTTAAAAGATTTAAAAAGCCGTACAGAAATTTAAGATTTTAAAAAATTTATAAATTATTTTAATTAAAATTTAAAAAAAAAATATTCTTGTAAAAATTCATTCATCGAAATTTTTTTTTTTTTTTATTAAGGCAATAAAAACAATTAAAAGCTTTTCTAATTAAATAATGTTTTAGTTTGACTGATTTTTTCGGCAAATGAGTAACGGTTCGAGAAAAAAATTGATTAAGCCGGACAAAATTTAATTTCTCGAAATTTCATGAAGGTGGGTGGGGAACAGATGTAAAAGCAAAACAAAAATATTTAAATAGTTTTATTCATTTCTGAATTTGATTTTTGCAAGAATCAATTTTTTTTTTTTTTTTTTTTTACAAGAAAAAAGACGCCAAATTTTCTAATACTAATCTTTGCTGACCCCGGCTGACGCAAGAAAACAATTTTTAACCAAGATTTCAAACAAACTAGAAAGGATTAAAAAAATTATTAAGATAATGAAAATACTTTGGTTTTTGCTCTTTTGACGGTAAAACATTGTTTTCATCAAGTTTGGGGCCTGCTTTCATCATGCTAGCTATGCTCTTTAGTGTCTTTTAGCGAAAAAAGTAGAAGCTTCCTTGTTGCGGGGCCGATAAGGATGTCGCCCCCGCAAGCTTTATGAAGAAACGTGTGAACAGTTAAGACAATGAGGGGACAAAGGCAAATGTTTAAGAAACAAATAACGTCGATTTTATTTATGCCAATGGTACAAGAATGTACTCTGGAGAAACGTGTTTAAATCGGTGTCGGGTCCGGTATGACTGGTTTTGTTTAGGGGTAGCTGCTTTCGGTCGTATAGTAATAAAAATAAATTTTTAAATGTGTATTTATTTATTCACATGAATAGCGACGTTTATTTGTTGTTTAGTGTTTTCTTTCAATCATGACGCTGAACGATAAATGATTTTTTTGATTCGGCTATCCATGTTACTCTTTGGCCAAACCACGTTGCTAAATGCATTACGCCAAACCATGACATTTTTTGACTTTGTTTAATGCCATCACCATTACGATAATGTTGTTTATCGTGCCTATCTAAACTATTAATTGTTATTTACCCTAATTATTAAAATGAGCCTTCATATTACAAACAAAAAAAATACTGCAACAATAGATAAGTTAGATATTTGCTTTCTCTGAAGTCATTTCTTTTTCTGCTTTTTATAATGCAATTCTTACTTGGATTTTCTCAGACCTTTCAAAAATCCCAGAATACTTTCTATGCATTCTGTACAATTTCCTTTGTGTGCATGAAGAGGTGCACTGAAAAACAGGTGATAAACGACGTCTGCTTGTGCGTAATCTTGATTTTTTTTAAAAGTACCACTATTAATGTTTCTATAAAGCTTACTTCTATCAAACTTTTTAAATAAACGGAAAATTATTTATTCCCCACCCACCAATAATGTAACTCTTTAGAAAAGAAGGTAATTTAATATGAATATTAATGTCATTTAAAATGAATCTCTCACAAAAGAATTATACTCGAGTGAATGTAAAGAAAAAACATTTATTGACGTAACTACAATCGGCATGTATTAGCATTTAATGATTATTCGTTTCAAATTGGTAAATTTATGTAAAAATATTCATTAAACGGCTACAGGTGAATGTTATAAACCATGCTAACCCACTGAACGTGTTAAGATATCTGAAAGCAAAAGAAACACTTGCAAGTCTTATGAAGTCAATTGCATACAAACATAATTATGAATATATTTGTTGCGGAGATGCTGATTGTGTTTAGGCTAGAAAATACGTGTCTCCTGGTATGCATTTTCGCCACAACAATTTATGCGGACTTGAATGTGAGTCCGGATAATAAACGACAAAACTATATACAAATAAATGCATATGTATGTATTAACAAAAGGTATATACAGAAATAAAAGAAGATTGTTGATTGTGACAAAAAACAATGAATATGAAAGCAGAAAACATTTAAATTAATGAATGTGTTTGTGTGTATGAAGTTTGGTGTAGTAGAAGTCCTAGAGAAAAGTAAATGAAAGGGCAGTGAAAGGTGTGTGTATGCGCGCGTGTGTGGTGGGGGAACGCTTTTCTCCACGTGCGATGTACATCTTACCATAACTGAGAAAAATAGGAAAAAGAGAATGACAAAGAATGTCAGTGTCTATTTAAGGGAAACGCACGGATGTAGTTGTAGACATATGTAGCAAACGAGAGTCGAGTCGATAATTGCCAGCAGTCTTCTACATTTGTGTTTGTTTTAATATTTGTTTTGAGTAGAGTGCGGTGTGTCTGATTTAGCTACACGAAAATTGGTGTGTAGTTAGCGATAATATGTTTTCTAATAATTGTATAAATTTGGCTTTAATTTGCTATCACTATGTGTAAATTCTGTTTTTATGCTACATATTTAACTACATTTTTATTCGTGTATGTATATGTGTGCTTCGAAATGTCTTACTATTTGACAATAATTATGAATATAAATATGATGCCCATTGATTTAAAACAAGTTATTTCAACTAATATTCGAACTTAGAAAAACGGTCAATTATATTTTTAATAGTATTGCTTTTATTTTATTTTCTGTTGATTTTGTTGGATGTTGTGATAAAAAATCAACAGAAATTAAGATGAAAGAAATATTAGCCAGAAAATTATTACTGATATGGATTTTTTCAGAAATTAGATTATTACAGCTAATACTACGAGCATATATAAACAAAGATGTCGCCGTAGTGACATTCGTTATAGTAATAATAGTGTGTATTCCTTGGTAGCAAAGTACACATTATTTATCTTATTAAAATAATCCATAAAAATTCTATAAAAATAAGTTTAACGAATTATATATTTAAATTGCATTATGTACCACATAAGGAAGACTCGGTTATTTTATACCTGTTCTAAAAATTAGTCAAAAAATTTTCATTTTTGTTTAAGATCATGAGAATAATATTTGTTTACACCAGCATATTGATTAATATTTCTGTGTCCGTATATACATAGTGCAGTAGTTCTCAAACTTTTTGAAGTCGGGCGCGCTTGAAATCCTACCGATAACTGTAGGCGCACTATAAACAAATTTCTGAAAAATGTGAATAAATATTCAAATGTTAAAGAAAAGAAATAATGCAATAAAAAATATAAAAAGAAACACACATTAAATTTATTCATTCTTGTGTTTATGAGAAACGTGAGCCTGATAAGTGTTAGCCATTTCTTCAATGTTTGCGCGTATATTTGATAGGCAAACTCATTTCCTTTTCAATACATTTAATTTAAGAGTTCCTCTTGTTTTGCACTTAATCGTGGTGAGAGCAGAATAGCCTAATTCACATAAATATGATGTTGCAAACTGTATTAAAATGGTCAGAACTTTTTTAGATATTGACACATATTCTTCTTTTATAGAAATCCAAAAAGCTTCAAGAGACAATTCATTATGTTTAATCATTAGCCCACGAGCAGTGGATATTGCTGCCAGTTATTCTTCTTCAGTTAATGTTGAACCAAAATCATTTGAAATTTCCATGAATGGGTTTCTAATCCAATCGTATTGTTCAGTGTTAAGTGATGGAAAATAAAAACTCAAGGAGGTCGCAATAATGTAATTGTTTCATCTCTTCACAAAAAAAAAAAAAACACAATAAGTTCTTGTCGTAACTCGTGTACACGAGTACGTACTTTCCCCCTTGACAACTACCCCATCCCGGTGTGTAAAAGCAACCGTCTTTATTTCGATACAAAGTTGTTCGAATAAACACGATTTTACAGGTCTTGTTTTAATAAAATTTACCATCTGAACAACTTAATCTAAAACTTTCTTAATTTTTCTCCCAGTGTTTTTGCCATCAAGGCCTCCCTATGAAGACAGCATCATAACATTCTCATATATTTGTTTTTTACAAAAGACGTAACGCCCTTCATACAACCTACCTTGGAAGGGACCCCATCTGTACAAATGCCTACACACGACTTCCATGGTAACTGCCATATATCAAGATAGTTATTCAAAGTGTTAAAAACGTCCTCGCCTTTTGTAGTCACACTTAATTCTTTGTAACAAAGAAACTGATTTACTATTTGGTCTTCATTAATAAATGAATGCTAATAGTTGGGCCTTGCCGGTAATATCTGTTGACTCATCAATTTGCAATACAAAATTTCAATACTAGTTTAATACGCTTGTGAACTCTATCGTTGGACAGAGGAATCTTGCTTGTTTTCATTCCCCTGGAAAGTGGTTTTTAATCACCCCCGTTCAAAAATGTGCGTCTGAGGTCTCCTCCTGGGTAAAAGCTGGCAACGAGGCTTTCATCCCAGCAAGAAAATATAAAGTTAAAGCGCGTTCATTTCCTTGGTTCTCAGCTGCATGCTCAGCTGCTATAGTCCATAGAAATCACGTCTTCTGTCTTTAGCGAAGCGACATGTCTGATTGCACAGACGTCTATTTGTCTTTGCCCGTAATGAGTGCAAGCAAAGTTACTATTTGCTGATAGAATGAAACAACGTATTGCATTTCGCACGTTTGGTACTAAAGACTACTGGCAGCTCTGCAAGAGTGTGCTGAATAATACCAAATCAACAATACCCCCTCTATTCAATCAATTTGAGGTCCTGACTTCCTTAGCTGATACGGCTGAATTCTTTGCTCGGAAATTTTCATCCAATTCAACATTCAACTCATCAGAAGTACGCACGCCTGATTTCCTCCCCCTAGAACTGAGGCACTATTAAGTGAGATGAGCATAAACCCGTCGATGGTTTTGAGCATCATATCTAAATTAGACTCTCATAAGGCAAGTGAAGTTGACGGGATACCAGCCATAGTCCTAAAGAAATGTGCTCCTGAACTTGTTCCAGTTTTCTGTAAACTATATAACAATTGCCTCGCTAACTCTTGTTTTCCAGCCTGTTGAAATTCCTCATCTGTTGTCCCTGTTTTTAAGAACTCTAGAGACCATTCTGACCCATCTAACTACCATCCTATCAGTCTCCTAGCGCTCTTCATCAAAGTCTTCGAGACTTTAATCAACACCGAAGTAATTAAGCACCTTACAACCCATGAACTCTGTAACAAACAGTATGGTTTCCGCTTTTCCAGGTCTACCACTAACCTGCTCACGGCCATAACTGAATTTCTGTACAAAGCTCTTGATAATTGTTGTGGCATGTTTAGGGGCCAAAAAGAAAGACAAAAGAAGACGAAGGTAGGTTGAACAAGTGTATTGAAATAACCGATATATATACAAAGTAAGAGTGTTAATAATAAGCAGATAGAAGTGTCCGTCCGAACGTCTCGACTGTATTTATTGTATAAAAAAATATACAATTATGGCACAAGGCCGAAAAGAGCGAAGTGGTTGAGGCTGGTCTACACTGACTATTGTACAGCTAGCTAATCCGATTCACGACACTCTTTACAATTTGCATATTCACCACAAAAACTCATCCGTCACCAATCAATCCTCCATATACCATAATACCGCATCCTCTCAGGGGGACCTACAAAAACGCACCCTGTGACATAAAAATTTGATAATAAAATTCATACATAAATGCCGTCCGTCCAACCGAAGGGCCCCGGAAGATCGACCTTCTTCCAGGCACCTAAACACAAGCCGGAACACTTGTCGCGGTTAATCTTGACCCATGTCACCTTTTCGTACCTGTCAAGCGCCTTCAGTACCACCTCATTGTCGCTGTGAGACGAGACGAAAGTAGTTACGTCGTCGGCGTACCCAGAAACCCTGGATCGAGTCCCTCCAGGCACAGCAATTCCACGTAGAACGCCATAGCATAAAGTAGGGGCGACGGTGGACAACCCAGCCGAACCGACCTAGACAGCGCAAAAGCGACCGACAGCTTCCCGTTCACCTGTACCACAGCACTGGGCGAGCGATACAGGGGGCTAATCCACCGGCAGACTCGGATTCGAATCCGGCGGCCTGCAGGACAGCAGCAAGGTAGCGATGGTCAACCCTATCAAATGCCTTGGACTGATCTAAATTGATCAGCGCGGCCTCATAGTCGTCTTACACCCTCTAAGATCGTGCGGATCCGATGCAGGTTGGTCTGAATTGTTCGGCCCCTCACAGCGCAAGTCTGCTCAGGACCCAACAGAGATTCGGCAACTGACTGCAGACGCTCCTTCAGGATCTTGGCCAAAATCTTTAACTCTGTGTTTAAGCAGGGACGGATAGGGAACTGGTTATGTTCATGACCCTATCCGCCCTACTACGCCCAGAGTGCTTTTGAGATAGTGTCTCCACCTCAACTTCCTCCTCTCTAGAGATGATTCCCGAGGTGGTGGCATTTTGTCCACCTTCATTTCTGTCTCCACTTGCTACTTCTTTTGTTGATGTTGTTGATGCAGTTTGCGTTGTTTTTCCTTCCGCTTTGGTTGTGGTGTTTGTTACACCTCCTTTTCTGGCTTTTTGGTGCTTTCTGGCTTTTGGGGGCTTTCGTCCTGTCCCTTCCTTGCCCGTTGCTGTGGTGGTGGTGGTTGCTGCTTT
The DNA here is from genome assembly GCA_963932145.1 of Acanthosepion lycidas. NCBI lineage: Eukaryota > Metazoa > Mollusca > Cephalopoda > Sepiida > Sepiidae > Acanthosepion > Acanthosepion lycidas. The sequence continues at coordinate 66,961,392 of OZ010572.1, forward strand.
GGTGTTGTCTCATCTTTTTAGGGGCATGTTTTTTGTCCTCCTGTTTACAACTTCCTTCCAGGCACCATCGGAGCTCTTCTCCACTACGTCCTCCGTGGGTGCTGCGACTACTGCTGCTGCTACTGCTGTTGTAGGCCGAGTTGCAGGCTGAGAACGTTTACCCGGACACTCTTTAGCCATGTATCCCGAGGTACCGCACGACCAACAGCACGGTCTCCGGCCTTCAACTACGACCAATATCCTCCTTTCTTGGCATATAAGAATATTGAGATTTCCTCAAAACTCCTTCGGATCAATGCGACCTGCAACTCGACGTCTCCGGTTGCAATGCCTGATTTTCCTAGAATTGCCATTATACCTCTTCCACCTTGCCGAATTTGATAAAAAAGGTCCTCATTCCATCTTCGCTGATGTTCACTGACACCCCAATGGACCGTAATCCTTGTCCTACGGGTGCCCATATACTCGGTTTGTAGTCTTACGTTTTTGGTAGTTAACACACTACCGACCATCTGTTTCGCGTCTTGTTCTGTAGAAAGGAGAATGTCCCAAATTGCATTCGTACTTCTAGCCAAAACTTTAGGATTAACTTTTAGAGTCTTTAGGACCTCTTCCATGGTTTCCCTGCCAACCCCAACCAATTTACGACTTTTTACACCGGAGGTCAGCAGAGATACTATTCTGGTGTTCACAGCTTCGAATGCTTCGGGGATGGTAAGGAATTGATTGTCCTTAAAAGATTCCTCGAATTTAGATCTTTGTGATGCATATTAATCAGCATCTTTTTTCAATGGACTATTGTTACACCAGGCTGTTTTACCTGGTGACATCGGCGGTGGTATATTTGAATTATCTTCCACCATGATAGTCACCACGGACGGACAAATAAGCGGTTTCTTTTTTCCTTTTAAATTTTTTTCACAACTAAAGCGAAAAACAAAACAGTCAAGAATAAACAAATTAAAACAAAACAAAACTTTAATAAAAATAAATAGGGAAAAGGTAATGAAAAATACAAACGGGGGGAGGGTCAAAATACAAGAAAGAAAAGAAACAATAAAAGAAAAGAAAAAAGTACACAAATAAATATGCACAAAACTTAAAAAGGAAAAACTGAAAAATTCAAAATAGGTTTCAGAAAATAAAGTCAAAAAATTAACTTAACAGTTGACTTTTTTGAATCGCAAATGCAAACTGGTCCAAAAACACGATAAGCAAAAAGGCAATGTGTGTCGGTACAATGCATCTCAACTGCTCACCGGAAAGTGACGCATGTTAGTATTTATGAAAGGAAGAAGAGTTCATTCTACTGTAGGTGGATTACTACAACAATAATAATGGCGAAGCTCGATCAGTGGCTGTAGATATCTCTAATGCGTTCTAATGCGTTTAATAGGGTTTGGTATGCCGGCCTTCTTCGTAACCTTCAGGAATACGGTATTACGGGGCGATTATTTGATTTAATATAAACATTCCTGTCAAACCGTGAAATGAAGTTCGTCCTAAACGGATTTTCCTTCAGTTCCTTTCGAACGTGCGCTGGTGTTCCCCAAGGCTCTATCCTGGGTCCCATACTGTTTCTTATCTTCATCAACGATCTTCCTGACGTCATCTGTTCCCAAGTAGGCATCTACGCAGACGACACTACTATTTAATCCTGTCTCAATAGTAAATCCGGCATCGCTGACAAAGCTAACCTGGTCGCCGGTCACGAAAAGGACCTCCAATCTGTGGTTAACTGGGGCAGAAAATGGTTGTAAACTTTAATGCCTCCAAAACGAAACAACTCTCACTTACCCACCATAGAGAACCTTCCCTGTCTCCTGTCAGCTTGGCTGATGCCCGACTCCACGAGAGCGTCTTTCTGCGTTTCTTGGTTTCACGTTTTCCACTGACCTGAGGTGGAACAAATACATTGAATCAATAGCTTCTTCTACCGCAAGGAAAGTTGGTTCGGGCCAGGTTTTTCTCGCCTGAGTCCATCCTTCAAATCTACAAATCTACCATTCGTCCTTGCATTGAATACTGTTGTCATATATGGTCTAGTGTCCCCACTGTCCATCTCGAGATCCAAGACAAAATCAAGAGACGGATATGCAGTGTGATAGGTCCTGGTCTGGCATCTCGTCTACAGTCACTTTCTCACAGACGTGATGTGGCTTCCCTCTGTCTTTTTACAAATATTTTCATGGAGACTGCTCTGACGAGCTACTTTCACTGGTACCTCATCTGCATGAATTTAAGCGTGCTACTGGGTTAAATGTAACCACCTCTTCTACTCCGATAGCTTCTCTCACACTTCCAGCCAGTGGAACTCCCTTCCTCCTACTTGCTTCCCTGATAGCTATAGTCTAAATATCCAAATGTAATGTCAATCGACATCTTCTGATGCCTTGATCCTGATCCCCGTACCTCTCTAAATTCTTTCTTCAAACACCCCTCTTTACTCTTGCTCTCACTCTCTGTAACCCCTTGCGTGCTAGTGACACTCCCGCCTTGCTTGGGGTGAAATGCTTAAAAAAATATGCAAAAAGTTCAGAAAAATTTGTTATATTAATGAAATTATATGAAATTTTAAAAAATAGAGGCGAAAAATTTATTCGTACAACATTATAATACCTATTTAATACTTTGTAGCATATCCCGTATTCAATTCAACAGCAATCAGTCTCTTTTTGTAGCTTTTAATCATTGTTTCCATTTACTCCATTCTTTTTTACATATTCTCTTTAGGTTCAGGATGTTTTTTCTGAGCTCTTTTATTAACTCGAATTTTTAATAAACTCCACAAATACTCTATTGGATTTAAGTCTGGAAACTATGATAGCTATTCGAGTGTATTGTCATTGTTTTCAATAAGCCATTTTTTTTCGTAGATTTAACCGTATCATTATCTGTCATTATTATTATTATTATTATTATTATTATTATTATTATCTTGTTGCAAAACCCATTCATTTAGGAGTCCAGGCTTTACTTCTGACCGCAAAAAATTAGAATCCAAAACATCTTGGTATATTACCCATACCATTAGCAGAAATACATCCCCAAACCATATTGCTACCACCAAATTTCACCGTTGGGATTCCTCGGTGCGAAGGCTGTGCCGTCTTTTCTTCAAACGTGAGTCCTTGAATTACGCCCAAATAGTTCAATTTTCCTTTATATGTCCATAAAACACTCTCAAAATGTTTCGGGTTTATTCTTATGCTCACGAACAAATTTTAGCCCGGCATCACTATATTTCTTCAAGGGTAATGGAGTTTTTCTTGGAGAATGCGATCTTAGTTGACTTCTATGTATTTCACTGCTTGTTGTTCGCTTGCGAAACAATAATACCTGATGCTTTTGATTCTTCCTGTATTTCTCTCGAAGTAGTCATTGGATTTTCTTGAATTTTGCGCTGAATTCTTCTCATTGATCTGGGAGAAATCTTGCATGGTGCACCAGACCTCAATTTCACCTTTTTATAATTAGCAGTAACGGAACTTATACAAGTAAATGGTATATTCAGGATATCCGCTATTTTCCTATCGCTTTTGCCTTCCTTCCAATGCTTGATGATCAATTCTTTTTGCGAATTTGATAGTTCCTTGCCTTTCCCCATGATGATAATTATTGTGTACAATTTGAGTGCGGATAACCTTATATAAATAATGAATTACGGAATATTCTAGATTGTTCCGGTATTAAAATATTTGGAAGAATCTATTAAAATCTTACAAAGAATTATGTAAATAAAGGTTTTGATATTAAAGACATATTTTTTACGAATACTTTTTTCCCCTCGAAATTTTATAAATATCACATAATTTCCTTTAACAAAAATTTCTAATTGTATTTTGCATATTGCAGCGTTATGCAATGGTGTAGAAACATTGTATGGATTTTAAATCTTTTCATAAGTTATAAGTATGTTAATTAAAAAATTTCATGTTGTACGAATATTTATTTTCCCCACTGTATATATATATATATATATATATATATATATATATATATATATATATATATATATATAAGTGAACTTTGAAGTCAACACTCAGAGGCGACAGGCTGTTTCATGCTGGACGCAATCGTCAGACCGCGGTTGTTGACTTCAATTTTCACTTTTATATTTACATATGCTCTATCTCAGATATTGAGCACTTTATCCCTTAAATATAGCACACCATAAAACTATATATATATATATATATATATATATATATATATATATATATATATATATATATGCCAAGATTTATACTGAGATATACCTATGAGTCAAATATTTTGATCGGAGGCATGGGAAAAGAATGAAAGCTATTTTTTCGTAATAACTGTGCATATCACTGTCTATAGTAATACGATTTCGATAACCTCATTTTTATATTTTGACTGCCGCAGAGCAAGGAAAAATAATTGTGTGTTTAACAAAGGCCATATTTTTATAACAAGAACTATAGATCAGAGAATTTCAAGTACGGTACAGCTTTTGAATGCTCAGATTTAATTGTTGTCAATCTATAGTGAAAAAATCTATAGCGAAAAAAATCACTCGCCAGCTCCAATACACTTGGTGGTTAACTATTACCAGAACAAAGATTAACAGAGATTTTCCATCAAGTACGAGACAGCAAAAAGGCTACTGAGGCACAAATTGCAAACATCTTTTAATGAAGGTGAAGAAATATGCACATTGATCCCTGTTGTGTGTAAGTTTTCCTAACCACAGGAACGGATGAAAGTTCTAACTTTAAACTTTCAGATTTGAATTTCTTAACATGCTTACGTTTCATCAGAAAGTATAAAAATATGAGATCTGATAAGTTCAATAGATTGAACAAATATCTAGCAGTGATAAGCATTTTGACGCTTAACTCTTGAGTTGGCTAACCAGATAAGACACTTGAACATTTTTAATTTATTGACTACTATAGCTCTAGTTATCAATTAGACGCTTTTTGAAAGAAATTCTTCTAAGCATAAAAACCACGTAAATTCCTCGCAATTTACACATATATTTCCAGTTTTAATATTATTATTATTATTATTATTGTTATTATTATTATTATATTTATAAAGATTTGTGTTAGGCATCAAATATTTAGATCATTTTTCTACGTTTGATGATTTTACTATATTTCGTGCATCTTAAAATCAAAAATAGGCATATATATATATATATATATATATATATATATATACAAACATACATACAATGAACGTGTATATATACGCGTTTAATATATATAAATATATATAATAAGAAAGAGTACGAGAGAAAATGACAGAGTGGAGATGAATATTTATCTCTTATTTTATCCTAAATACATACACGCATGAACGCGCCTGTATACTTCCACGCACAGACATATATATACAAGTACTTTGAGGTTCACTGTTTTTAGCTGATATTCAACGTGTTTTAACTGAATGATTGATTCTAAAACATTATAAAAGTTCTAATAGAATGAGTAGTCAACTCACGTTCGACCCAAAGGCAGAAAGGAGAACTGCTATTATGATCTGGTATTACATTCAGTCGCTAATAGGAAAACACTACTTTCAATATTTTAAATGCATTACAGCTTTTCATGAGTCCTTGAGGAAAAATTGAAAACTTTTTTATGTTTTCTTCCCGTCATTCTTTGCACCAATGTTGTATTATAAACTTGTTGATGTCATTGAATATTTTATTAAATTTAGACTTGAACAGAGACACTGGTAAATGTTCTGCTTGTCGAGTTTGCCTGACTTCGCTCAACAAAATGAACCTTTGAATATATCATTGAAACGGACTGTTTGTTTTACGAGCTGTCAACGAGAAATATTCAAGAGACTGTAAGTCAACAAATCATGATTGTTGATGCAGTCGGTTGGATATGGAGCTGATATTCCCAGCATCATTTTTGTTGATTCTATGATGTTACAAATTCGTGAATAGTAATATAAACCTTCATTAATATGTGTATGTGTATGCTTATGCACAAATGAAATTTGTATGCATTTAAAGCGTGTAAAAAATAATTGAAAGAAGTGTCTGAAGAATTAAAATCATGTCACAGGCATAAAATACAGTAAACTCACAGAACCTTCAAAATATTGAGAATAAATAATTGCAAAATTTGTCTGATTCTGTGAATAAATGAGAATGCGCATTTAAATCTCAGTAGTGTAGGTTCATAATCTGTCATATTGATAAAACCTTCTTAAGGATGTAATGAGTGCAATTTCTTAAGGATGTATGAGTGTAATTTTTTGCATTATTATTATTATTATTATTATTATTATTATTATTATTATTATTATTATTATTATTTAGTAAGAGAGCAGCTCTTAAAATACCACCGATATACAACGTCCAACATAAACATTATGACACCCAGTTTGATAAAGGTATACTAGGCAAACGCATCACAGCCAAATCTGATAGTGACAGATTTTGATAAAACCAGCACATAACCTTACAGGTAGGAACCCAGTCAGAAAAATAAAACTTTAGATGGGGTAATTCAGTCCGCTCAGACATTCTCCGATTTCGAGTCTTCCCATTTATCTAGACGTGACTCTTAAATCGCCTTAGTCGTCACATTCTTCAAACTTTGCAAAATAACACGCCTGACACTCAGCCATGATTCTCACTACTTCTGATTATGAACTGAGATGCACAGTGTGTCAGTCCCTGGCAGATATGCTCAACTGGTTAAGGTCAAGCAACTGGCAAGAAAATCTGAGGTACTGTAGCCAATCTTAATTCACCATGTACATGTTAACATCTCCAATCAGTTAAGATCAGAAGTCATAAGGGTCAGGCCTGGTGTAACAACAATCCTCTTCAAATATCCAGCACCTTTCCGAGTATCGAATCTGATTATTATGTCATGCATTTGCATTTTCACACCTGATGCCAGGTGGCTATTACTTGAAATTGAGTGACAAGTCCTCTTCAAATGTGCAGCACCTTTTCGAAATATCCTTCCGGATTATTATATTTCACACAATTAAATGTTCATACAAGAATGCCCAGCACTTTTCTCGGCATCATTCCTGCTTATTATATTTGATACTTTTTCATGTTCACATCCAATTAATGGAGATCATCACTGGAGATAGAGTCACAACAGGTCTTTTTAAATCTCCAGTTCCCTTCTCAATGTTTCCACAAACGACAGTGTCACAACTCTCTCCCAGATTTTTTAATCTCGATTCCCCTGAGTTTGGCACTGTTCGAACGGTGGGGGAGCGATTCTAACGTTCGTATTCAGTATTTGTTTTCTGCTCCCATACAATGTCCTGGTCGTTTTCAAATCACCACTTTCCTTTATGTTTATACTATGCTATTATAATACAGACACGTCTACAATCTGACAGGCTTTTTTATTTTTTATTTATTTATTTTTATTTTTATTTTTTGTCGGGGGGGTGTTTTGATTTATGTCAAAATTCAAAATTATCAGACCCGGTCCTACTTTTTAGGGATGTTTTTAGGGTGGAAGTATTTAAATATATCTTTTTACTTCAGTATCTGCCTATATTTCTGAGATGAGGTATTATGTACACTATTTACATTGTTCAGACTATCATCCCCATCTTTGTTGCCATATTTATTACAACGTTTTGGCCGTTGTACGCTCCAGCCTTCTTCAGGTGGTTGGAATGTCAAACTGAACCCTTTATTTCGCTCGCTGGAGTAAACTGTTCTAGTTGCACGTGCCATGTCTAATGGATGTCACTTATCTTATCAGTTATGTCCTGTTAATTCCCCTCTCCAAGTTCTCCACTTAACCAGGTATTGAACTCACACTCTTTTGGTCCTGTCACTGCATCTAACTAACGCCTTTATCCACTGTGCCATGTGTCCTTGAGGACATCTGTGTATGAATTTTAAACCTAATGTCTTCAGCAACCATTTTTTACCAGTGCTCATATTGCAATTTTTGCTGTTATCATGGTATGTTTTTTAGTAGAGCTCATAATGCAATTTTCGTTGTTATTATTGCTTTTCTCTGGCACTACTTATTACTGGTTCCCATATTGTATTTCATTTCTATGCTTGGTCGGCTCGGGAGATTTTTGTGGCTTAGCATATGTACTGATTCCTTAAGTTTACGAATTTTCCAATGATGTTCTTTGTCTATGATTTCAACCTCATCCCACAGAGGGCGGTGATTTCCATTTTCTCTCCATATGTGGTCAGCCACGCCTGATTTTTCCACTTCCCCTCGTAAACTATCTTTTTACTTTGTTTTGTTCTTCAAAAATCTTTTTTTCCACTTCTTTAAACCATTCTACTGCTTCGTTTCTTCCCCATACCCATATTCCATTCCGAAAGTTATTTGCATCTATAACGTCTAGGTTTACGATTTTTCTTTATTTATTTCTTTTCATCTTTTAATTTTCGAAAGCCTCTTGAATTGACAAACGGTGCTTTTCGGAGAATAAGAAAGTATTAAGACACAAAAGTGCTGAATTGCTAAGTCCTTCTATATGGCAGTGAATGTTGAGCAGTTTAAAGAGAATAATTGAGGCAATAGAGATGTGGTTCTATGAAAGGATGCTGAGAATACCATGAACGAATCATGTAAACAAAGAGGAAGTTTTAAGGATAATAGAAACAAAAAGCACAATTATGTATAAAATCAGAAAGAGAACGTTGAAATTTCTAGAACACATAATATGAGAAAAGAAGTCTTGGTAAGTTTGACAATCGTAGGACATAGTGGAGGCTGCCAACCCGTTGTGGAGCATGACCATTGCAAAACATCAATGCGTGACTTTGTTTCGACCGTGTATGAAATTTTTAAAGTAGACAAAGACGTGGCACTAGATCAGTCCTATTCTCTGAGCAAGAATAGATTATCCCCGGAAAGAAGAACCAGCCAGCAGGTATTATTTTCCTTCTTCTAACAACGACTATAAGCATACAAGGTCAATACTTATAAACATCCCTAAACTGGCCCTGTGCGAATTCCACTATGTTTTTCTGTAATTTAGGAACGGAACACAAATAATTTATACTTTAGAATAATACAAAAACCGGAAATAATTACATATCTATTTAAGAATTTATACATTATGTATTATTTTTAATTTTCATTTTTGAAGAATATTTTCTTCTTTTGACTTAACATTCACCTAATATCAATAAGGATAATATATTTTGTTTTTTATTATTATTATTATTATTGGCATGAAACTTATAAATGTGGAAAGGCTCAGATTAGTCCAAAAAATAAAGCATATTTTAAGCATGAAGCTTGGTTCAGAAATTTTTTTTAAATTCAAAAAATCTCCCACATTTCAGCTTACGAAAAATTACTAACATTTTCAACTCTCATGAGGATTATATTTTAAGCATGAAATAAACATGGTTATGATTCGCGCTTCAGAATTTGATAGGCATGACTAAACTCAGCTAAAATTGCCTTATGTTTAAAAAAAATAGAGAAAAGTGTAATATATGTTTTCATGAATTCCTTATTTTTATTTCAATTCCTATGATCAGCACATTAACCTTTATCTTTATAAAATCTTAACTCATCAATTAAATCACCGAAGTAAAAAACATGAATCAAAAATGATAGAAAAATATGACGGTAACTCCAACTAGTTCCTATAATGTTTTTAGCCTGATGTGAAATGGAAAAATATTTTAAAAAATCCACCAAACTTCTTTTCTTTTTAATCGAATATAGATGAACTTGAAATATGTTTTTTGGTTACCATTCTACTTCATGTTGAAATGGACGATCTTTTTTAAAAGAATACAATATATCGGGCGCCATATTTCGAAAGAGAAAATTCAAGTATTGTTGATCGGTATTGTTTAGAAGAAGATTAGTGAACTGCTCTTTTATTATTATATTTTTTTTACTTCTAACCTCTTCTTATTAGCTTGACGTAGAAGACTTTTTGCCGATGTATAAATTCAGATCGAAATCTGATCTTGCATGTAGAATATAAACATATTTATTAATGTTGTATCCATACTACTGACGTCATCCACACAGATATTTTAGTAGCTACATGACAAATCGTGGTTGTCAAAGAAACTACGGTAGGTGATGTTCGACTTGTTTATGCAATCAAAACTATTAAATCACGCATTCAAGTTAATTTCTAATTTCTTATTGAAGGCATTTTTTTTTAAAACCAACGCGTGCTTCAAGGGAAATTGTTGAACCATGAAATCTTGACTGGAATTCAATTGTTAGACATAATTAATTTCGCAGGCAACTGGATTTTGACAGGTTAGCGTGCTTTTATTTTTATTTTGTATCTGCTTTCCTTTGTACATCATCCACATCATGTTTTTGTTATTAATTATTTAAAGGTAATTTATTGCTGTCTTTTTATATAATTTATTTAACTAGTACACAGTGTATTTATTTACTGACCTCTGCTAATTTTAACTAATATTCATTCATATATTTACAGGGTGCACCAAATATTTCAGATCACAACTTCAACGGGTCATAAAGATGACACAATATAATAATATGCAGCATACGCCAGAATGTAGATCCTTCAATATCCCGTCTTTAATTTGTCATATTTAATTTACATTTCAAGCGTTTCGAGAGTATTAACATGGCAGCTTCCATTTTAACACAGGAAATGAAAAGGTGGCGTGTGGCAACTAACCACGAACTCTATTAATTCGGAGTTATCCAATTTGTTGAAATGGACCAGGTTAACAAAAGGCACGACAGGTGGCTTTGAGCATGTATCACAATTATACACACTAAGTTCATAGCATCAGTGATGGTCCTTGGGATCATGAGTTATAGGAACCAGGTTATGTCACCCCATTTTTCCTCAGGGCTTCAGGATCAATACAACGGTCAACACTGAGGTGCCAGACAGGGTGATGACGCTCTTGATTTAGGCGGTTTATGAATATGTCACAGTAGAACACTTCTCCCGTCTACATAGCCTAGCATAGCATAGAGTGGCACATCAAGAACTTTCACGATAATATCACTCCCATATATGGCTTTCTCATTTTCTTGATTTGAATCACCTATACGTTTGATAAATTGTTGATGGGAGAACAGCAAGCGGCCACACAATACCAAGGTCTCGTCCATGCCCCCCCCCCGCATCGTGAACGGAACGTTATAACCAACATAAATGACAACTAGCCTGATGCGGAAATGCATCCGTTTCCGAATATATCGAGTGGCAGTTTTTTCGAAGAACCTTTTTCCGTTTTTTTTTTCTAAGTTGAAAATCTGCACAATTTCTTTTCAATATGAAATGATTTTTTTGATTAATATCTTTTTGCTCTCATTATAATTTCCTCTCAATTGATTTGAGTGCCCTATATGAGAGTGGGTAAGAAAAATCCTTGGTGCGATCAATTTCTCAAAACTGACTAAATTTCCAAGAAGAAATGTTTGAGGAACGGCTCCTAAGAACTTCCCACTGTGTGTATATATATATATATATATATATATATATAGATAGATAGATAGATAGATAGATAGATAGATAGATAGATAGATAGATAGAGAGAGAGAGAGAGTAGAAATAAAAACGAAATAAAAATGTAAACAACCAACTGGTTTTTATGAAATTCAACTTACGTACTTTGAATATTTCTTATCAATCATTTATCACACGCACACACGTACACGTATAAACACACACAAATACGCACGCACACGCACACACACATATATATATATATATATATATATATATATATATATATATATATATATGTATATATGTATATATGTATATATAAATATATATATATGTATATATAAATACATATATATATATACCCCGTCCACACATAGATAGGTAGATAGATAGATAGATAGATAGATAGATAGATAGATAGATAGATAGATAGATAGATAGATAGATATACACACGCATATGTGCAGACTTGTCTCTTGCGTTCACTTTACACTGATATGTTGTGTAAATGCAAAAATCCATTTCTTCTTCCCACCTGGGCTCTCTAATCTTGGCTGGCAGTATTTCTTGCAGAAGCACAACTTTGAATTCAAATCTGTGGTAAAAACAAAGGGGAAACCATACCATTGTCTTTCTCGCGGAGTACAGCACTGTACATATAATAAAAAGCAATCTGTAGAGAGCTATGATCGCCTACGTTCTAATGTGATATGGTATTTTTTTATCTAATATATATAATGAACGAATATTTTTCTCAATTAATTTTTTTTTATAAATATTTTAATTTTTTCATTTATTCAGGATGGAAATATAATCAAAAGAAAACAAATTTAAATATCCTTTAAAGTGGAAAATGTAATGAAGTGTAAAATAACATCGGATTCTTTGTGCGTTGCATAATAGCAAATAGCACAATAGAAGAAGTCTTTCAACGAGCCAAGATACCAACGGAATGAATTAAAAATACAAAGTTCAGTTTGCTAGTCTTAACGAACTGTTTCACGGAACTTAATAAGCGTTCATTAGCATTTTGATTATATATAAGCATTTAGATTTTTTTGTAATCTTTAAATAAAGCAGTATTTGTAGAACTAGCAATGGTCGAGATTTTCTCCAGATTATCCACTAATGAATTAAAGAATTTGACTCTTAAGAATTAGCATCCTGGCTCCCAGTGTAAACATTAAATATGACGCTCGAACTAGAAACTTCATTTCAAGAACTTTCATGAATAACTAAATAAGGTTCTAGGGTATGGAGATGTCCAGCTGGTGTTAATGCTTCAAACCTGCAACATTGATTCAGGATAACATGATGAAACTTCTTACAAATATAAATGTTGTTCGGAAAGTGATGCCTGATTTCAGAATCAACTTTTATTCCTAAATTAATGTATTTAAACAGTGTTTAAATCAGTCAAAATAGGAACCCTGTACATCAATACATTTCTGTCATGGAGTTAAAGGACTATTTATGCCTTTACAATAAAACTCTAAAGTTTTGAGCGCCAAGAAAACTTTGAATGAACTTTCTGCATCTTCTTTGCAATGGAATGCTTTTTGATTTAAACATTTTCAAAATGCATGAAAAAAATGGTAATCAGCACCGTACTGTCCGATCACAAGTGGATCGTTTATTCCACGCTCTGTTAATGTTGGCAGAAGTTTGAGAAGCAGTATAATCAAGCTTGAATACATGCAAAAAAGTAAACGCATCTCTTCTTTTTTCAAGTTCAATGTGTGGGGTATATAATTTTTTAAAGTTAAATTCTGAAAAAGATTTATATAAAATTACCAAAGAAGACACTTTAATCATTAGGAATGTATAACCTAATTTTTATGCAGTTATTATAATAAACTACTACATAATTAAAATAATTCTTCTAAAATTGTACATTATTTTCCGAACAAGATAATATATTATTTTAACTCAACTACTCCTGGTTTAGAAAGTGTGAGTTAATGAAAAAAATCTTTATTTGTTTCAGACCCTAAAATCACCGATATAAAATCGATTTTAATGAGTAGGGGAATAATGTTTAGACAGTATTTTGGTTATCTAATGCTGAATGTGTTGTCTGTTAACAACACGCAAATATACACTACAAAAGTCACGTTGGTCGATAGTGAGCTTGGACTCACTAGTTTTCTAGTAGTTAATGAAATGAAAGAAAATGCAAAATTAAATTGGTTTTTGTCGTCTTTAATAAACTGCTTCAGAAAGAGATCGATGGATGAGAGCTACCTGTAAATGTCAAAAGATACAACACACAAAACGGAATTCTCTCTCTTTTTAAGTGATGTGGCAGCTGATTAACGATAGACAATAAAATTCTTATTAGGAATCATTCTAGAGAAAACCGTCTTCATACTCTGCGTAATGACATGGGTCAATATCAGATCTCTGAATATGTTAATATTATTCTGTCTGTTCAGTGAAAAACAAATAACATTTGATGGAAAAATTTTGAAATTTAAAAAATATATATACCAATTAGAAAAATAACATTATGGTTGAAAAAAATGAAAACCTCGAATCAAATTTTGGGGATAAGTAGATGAAGTCCGGTTCCAAGTATAGCGAAATAGTAATGCAGTATAAAATAAAATCGGATTCTTTGTGCGTTGCATAATAGCAAATAGCACAATAGAAGAAGTCTTTCAACGAGCCAAGAAACCAACGGAATGAATTAAAAATACAAAGTTCAGTTTGCTAGTCTTAACGGACTGTTTCACGGAACTTAATAAACTTTCATTAACATTATGATTATAATTAGAATTTAATTAGCTGTTGTCTGCAGCCGGATTGCAAGGCTTTGTATTTGTATCATCTAAAGCAACTGAACTTTTGTTTCTGCCCATTTATCAATTGGAGACATAGTATTATTAGTTATTTAAAAAATTGATGCTGATAGAAATACATCATTTTCCATTGCCCAAAATTTGTTAATCACTTCTATTTTTTAAATTGTTTTTCTTTTAAAATTACTGTTTGAAAAAATGTATCGAATCAAATATAAAGATTCATATGAAAAATGAGAATATAAAAACCCAAACTCAAAGTACACGATTCACTGGTGAGTATTAACAGTGAATATTAATCACATAGAGTGAACATTATACAGTGAAAATTTCAAATCGAAATTCAGCTAATAACTACGTGTCAGACTGCGAACTTTTGATCCATCCTGGTACATTTAATGATAGTATTCTAATTGCATATTGTTCTCTCTAATGCCAGAAATATTTAATTTATTCGGACAGAAAAGAGAACGTATTCGATTAGAAAAGCTGAAAATGATTTCCAAATTACCTGTGTCTAAATGCAGTCAACATTAAAATACAACCGGGGTTAATATTCCATTTTCTTTTTAAATTGGACTTAGCACTGGCATAAATCCACAGTTTTGAAGCACGTTTTCTCACAGATGAAGATAAGAAGGTGCAACAGATATATGATTCTACAGAAAGATGCCGAAAATACCGTGGATGAATTTATAGTTTCTGTCCGACATACAACCGATGAAGGTCGGAGAGTACAACAGTCGACATGTCTTGATGACAGCTACAAAGATGAGGACAATAGTCTGCATTTAAATAATATAAGTAAACTTATTGGTGTACTTCCGTATAAAAGAGATCATCGATGCATGCAGATAGATAGATAGATAGATAGATAGATAGATAGATAGATAGATAGATAGATTGCTGTTGAAGTATTTACAAACATAATTTTGACTGCTGATAATCTTATATCATACTAACCGAGGAATAATCTGTCATATTCACAAAAGTAGATCAAAAAGTTTTCATCCAAATGTGAAGTTATGGGCTGTATTTTATCTGAAATATTAACTCTACAAAGATCGAGCTATGCGATCTGCAATGACAATGCAAAAGAATTAAATATTTGCTGTATAAAATAAATACTTTTTTTCATTAATGTATAAACTTATTTGATTAATTACATAATTTCTCATAAAGAAAAAAAAATATTGCGATTTCCATTAAAAACTGAAGAGAAAAAAGCATGCGGAAATACCAGATTGTTTCTGCCTTCCTTCATTTTATCCAAAAGAGGCTTTCGGCATAAGATTACTTGAAAAAACCTGGTGTAGGAAAAAAATATTACCATCACAGGTAATCAATAGGCCGGCCACTTTCTTCAGGATGAATGACATTTTACTTGTTCTTTCTCGGTAGCTTCATTTTAGGTGACATTTCTTGCGGACGGTGTGAGAAAGGTCAGTTGTTTCTTCTGGCGGCTTCTAATCACGGAGTAAGCTTTTAGGAATCTTCTATTCAGTGCTAAGTTGAACGAAAATATCTCCAAGTATCCTTTCTTCAAACAGCAGGCGGCACTCTACAACCCATAGCAAAAAATTGGAATTAGTTTGGTTCGATAAGTAGCCCAAGCGATATTTGTAACCCCCTTAACATATAGACAGATGAAATAAAACAAAAACAAGAGGATTTATTATATATCACAATCATCACTACTACTTTATAACTATTTTAAATAACACAGGATGTAGGCAATGATGTCTCTCCATAACGTCCTTTTATTTTTTTTTTTAATATCTGCGAATTGCCAGGTTTATTTTAGGAGAGATAGTGAAGTGGTTTCCTTTTCCACATTTTTAAATTCAACGTGTTTCTTCTCTTAGACTGGTTGAGATACTAGAGAAGTCGTTCTATCTCTCTATTTAACCCATAGTTTGTTGGGGATATGATCCATACAGTTCCCAAGGGTAGTTGTGCAAAAATAAACACAACAGACTAAGCGGGAATTTGAACTCAGCCAACTGGTTCTACTTTCCGTGCTGATAAAAGTTACGCTACTCGCATATATAACTAATACCTGAGTAAAAAAGCAAACGTGTAGTAATTGAATTGTTATCATTAATATTCTTTGTCTGCTCTTAGTGGAGATCAAGTGACAACAAAACTCTACAAAAAATCAGCACTTTATTCAGTAGACTTACTACTGTCTAGTTGGTTCATTTATTCCACTGATTTTCATTTTATTATGATTATTTCTTGTTTCCCTGATTTGCTGTTTGATAAAATCCATTACCAAATCTTTTACTTGAGAGCCGAGGTAACGGAAGTCATTTTTTTGAAAGTTATTAAGTGTATTTTTAGTTTTTTTTCTGGGTATGTGAGCAGTGATCGTGAGCACGATGTTTTGTATCTCAAATAGTGATTATCCGTATTCTTCATAATGATTATTAGAGTTCCTGTTAGTATTGGAATAGTGTTTGTTCTTAATTACAATATTCAGGCAATTTCTACTTCCAGGTCCTTATATTTTGAAAGTCTCTCAAATACTTTCGATGAAAATTCTTTAATTATTATTATTGCTGCTCTAACCATTCATATGGATCTCAGATAACGATGCGTTTCCTAGAATTTTCGATATTTCGAGTTTCGATATTCTTTTGTGGTACTCCTATTATTATTGAAATAGTGGTTTTATTTCAAGGTTGCATTCTTGCAACTCCTATTTCTGTTTTTATTTAACTGGCTTGTCATGTCCCTACTTCTCCTATCATTATTGGAATAGTAGTTTATTATTTACGCTCCATCTGTAGCAAGTTAATTATGTCTCCTCAGTATTCAACCAGCACTCATTATGCGTGCTGATTCTAGGAATGCTATCGTCTAGATGATTCGCAAGTCTTCTTTGCAAAGAATTTTGGGGTTTGATCTAAGTGCTCCAATAATGATAGATTGAACTTCTTTTACAAAGTTTTCTCTTAATATGTTTTTTCATTTTACTTATGATTTCATGCATTTGCATATTCATCAGATGTTCATACCTGATGTATGGTGGTGGATATCGCTGGTAATTTAGAAACAGCAAATTTCCCTAAATCCTCAGCATCTTTGTCAATATTCTTGCAAAGATCTGCAATTCTTCCATGATTTTCCAAGTCACTTAATCTCTATTACAACATTTTTGATACGATACAGTTCCAAGTGTACCAACTTTTGTGTGAACCACACTGACTTTCATGCTACCTTTTATTTTTCAATTTCCGAGCAAGATCTTTGCGCTTTTCGAATTCTGTGCATTCGTTTTTCTTCATCTTGTGATCATCTCACAGAACCATGTCTCCGATCGAGTAGGTTTTCTTTTCCTGTCAAATCTAATTTTCTAGATTCGATAGAACTGCTTTTTATCGTCTTCTACGACAATTTGTGCTAAAATCATCAGTTTATATGATCGAACCAAAATTGCAGCACAATTCCCAGTTTATGACCGTTCCTCTTCTGTCGACTCATTTTTTTTTTTGTTTTTTGTTTTGTAATTTATTGTGTTTGGTTTTGTATTGAGTAATGATAAAGTGTAGAGCTTGTGTTTCATTAATAATAACGACGATGATAATAGGACAACCAGCCGTTGTTATTATTACTCGTTTATTAAATCGATCAGTAGAATCACGATGCTTTTGTAATGCTGTTATCAGTGGTAGTGTTTATTCACTCCAGGATTATTTTGAAGATATATTGGAAATTCAAGCTTGGTTCAGTTTTTCGTTATTCTTCTTGTTTTTTGGATCACGTTGTTTCAATTTTTGTTTCAGTCTTTTCGGGCTGTTTCCATTGAAATTATTACAGTTATTGTTTGGTCAAGGCTATTAATGTCATATCTAACTGTAAATTTAAAAAAAATAAGAATTATCGCTAGTATCATTGCTATAACAGTTACTGTCATCGCCATTCATTTTTAACAAATCCTGAAAAAATAACTATTTGAATGGTAATAATAATTAGTACAGATGAGTTTATCTTGAAATTAGCTCCCGCTTACACATTGTTACAAGTAAAAATTTTGTATAATTTTATTCAGTAGATTGAACTTGATAAAAGATATTATTCTAATTTTTAGCAGTAATAACCTGACAGTCATCTTGATGACATTATAGCTGGACAGCTTGGCCAAGAAAAAATTGGAATCATATTTTCAACTTCTTACAAGGAGTAAATTCTAGTGAGAAATTGCTTCTGACATTTCATGCACACAGACTTACAAATTCGAGTGTACTAAATACATCTTACTGTATCTCCGCACTATTTTCTAATTGATCTTGACCAATCAAGCTTCAAGTGATAAAAAATCTCCTAAATTTTATTCTTCCAATTTCTAAACTTTTTGAGAAGTTTTTAGATGCTGTTCAAAGGTATGCAAATAATGATCAATACAATTTTAATCTTTTACGGTTCTTGTAAATTTTCTTTTTCTCTTTTGGGTTATCTTGTAAAGTCAAACTTTTCATTTTCTACCAGTTTGATTCTCTGATGAGCTAGAATAACGACTTTCACTTCCTGACAGATTTTCTTTGCTTTCTTTTCGATGATTTGATCTGATTTTCCTTATTTGGATAATGTGATCCGACTGAATATCAAAGTCTAAAAGAACTTTACTTTTTCTCTTCTTTCGAACAGACCATTACCGGGGCTTATATTACGTGTCTCAATGATATAACCAAAGACGTTTGTATGTATCATTCGTGTATCACCGTTATCATCTAGCCATATCATTCTTTCTATTAACAGTCATTGCCGGAGTGTTACTCAAATCGTTATAGCTTCATCATTTTTATTAAACTTCTTTCTGTATTATGCACCTTCATATATTTTCCATACACCTTCCTTCTCGTTCCTATTTCTTGTAAAATATCACCAATAGCAGGCATATAGGGAAAGAAAGCATCAATTAGAGCTAATGAACTAAATTTTAAATAATTATTAATTCTCATTGGTAATTATTACCCTGCTCCCCCTGTCAATAATAATTTGCACCTTCATGTCAATATTATGTGGCAGTAACCGTTAGAAATCAATCTCTCCTATTTTCAAACATTCACAACTCATAATTGTCGCCAATTTCAACAGCGCTGTACTTTGAATAACTTCCATTTGTTCTAGTGTATCTAATTCTTTCAATTGTTCACTAGTGGTTATGGGTACGGTCTTCAATTTCATATTCTACAATTTTCCCGTGTCACGAACAAGAACTTGATCTCTCTCTCTCTCTCTCTCTCTCTCTCTCTCTCTCTCTCTCTCTCTCTCGTTTCATCTGCTGGAGCGGATCAAAGGTCCAAAGAATTTAACATTTTCTATTCTTTAGAAGAGCTCTTTTGATGTCTATGCCATTGTTTTCATTGTCAAATCCAAGGCATTCGCACAATTCTCAGTGAAGCACTATTCCTACCAAAGTATGCCTTTAATTGTAGTCCTTATGAGCCAATGCATAGTTGTTGCATTCAATTACAATGCAGTTTGATTGTCTCCTCACTGCTTTTACGGCGTCTGCATTTGCTATTCTTTTGATTTTGATGCAGTTGATTCGCATGGTGTTGTTTCGGTC
Organism: Acanthosepion lycidas; assembly: GCA_963932145.1. Taxonomy (NCBI): domain Eukaryota; kingdom Metazoa; phylum Mollusca; class Cephalopoda; order Sepiida; family Sepiidae; genus Acanthosepion; species Acanthosepion lycidas. Next base: position 66,981,183 of record OZ010572.1, read on the forward strand.
CGTCATTACTAACGATTTGCTTTCTTTTTAGGTTTCCCTTGTTAAACCAATCCCATGATTAGTATACATTTCCTTCAATTTGTATTTCGAAATTTCCGTACAAAAATGTTTTTTCTCCTCAATTTTGGATTCTAATTTTCAGGTTTTCAAATATGCAATTTCTCTTCTAATTACGTCTCAGGCAAAATTTTAACTGGTGATTTCCTTACCTTTATTCCCTTGATCGTAGAATAGACAATCCTCGAAACTAACTAGTCTTGTTTTTTGTTTTTTTTTCTCCTTGCCAACATTTTATGTTCGTACGTCTTGTGTTATCGTTTTCGTTATTTTTAGTCGACGTGTCCTAGTTTGTTGTTTGTTTTTTTTTTTATCTCTTTTTAAATTCAAGAGGGATTCGGAGTTTGTTGCATTTGTTTTTGAGATTATGTTGCATAGTTTGGACTCTAATATTTGTTTGTCTGATCTGTAATATTTTAGTTCTTTTATCTTTTGATGGTATTGCCAAGGTATTTATAGTGATCCTTTCAGGGATCCTTTCAGGGATCCTTCCTGATGACTTCTTGGTTGTAGTTAAATTCATTCTATTGCTTCTGGTTTTCCCTTAATCATTAAATACATTTATCAATGCCAAATTCTATTCCTAGAAAATTCTAAGATTGTGTATGAAACTTTTCAGTTCCATTTCTCCTTAAATTTCTCCAAAGATTTGAAGTTCATTCATGTTCATGAATGGCTTCATATTTTTTGGCGATTTTGTGAGACTCTAATCTTGGTTGCATTTTCTTTCATTAGTGTTATTGCTATGATGAATAATTATGAGGATAGTAAATCTCCTTGAAAGATAGCTGTTTTTTTATTATTATTATTATTATTATTTTGCTCCTCTTGCAGTTCGATGCTGTTTACACTATATCATTGGTTTCGTTATGCAGTTCGCTAATTGTTTTGAAATTTTTAGAATCTTCAGATATTCTATTATCTAGGTTATGCTATTATATAATATGCATTTTTATTATATGCCACAACTAGATTCCTCTTTTATTTTCTTCCTTATATTACGTCACTCCGCCGATGGTTTCCTTTTAGCCATTCTTCCTATTCCACGGGAAATAGTAGTTTTCGACTTTCAAATGAGTTATAGACTTATTTGGTTACTTGTGCTACTAGGATTTTCCTCATAATTTCCCATAATCATGTTACTTACTGCAGTTGCTTTGAATTGTTCCTTACCTGAAATTTTCTGGATTAGGATAAATTTTTCATTCATTATCTATTCGTCTAATTGCTGTGCGAGTCTCATCAATATTTGTGAATCTCTTGAACTAGAAACCATGGATTTCCTCATAGCCTAGAGTTCTCCTGAAAATTGACAAATTTTCATGGTTCGAAGATTTACATCCACTTCCAGTCCCTCTTCTCTCCATTGTAATTTGTTTTTCAGGCGTCTCAGCCTATCAGCATGACTATTACGTTCTTATCTCTGCCCCTTCAGCTTACTCAAAAATTGTCTTGTTTTCGTATCATGTGCCTGTTCCATTTTTTCCCAATTTACTTGTTAGTAAAATATTTTCTTGTTTTCTCTCTGTATTTCTGGGCTCTAATTTGCTATCTTCGACATAATTTAATTTTGACATTATCGTGAGCAGCAGGTTGTGAATATGCCAGACTCGAATGTTTGTTACGTGTGTTTTTGACAACGTGAGAGTGATATTATCTTGTGTTGTTTGAGGTCACTAATCGTACTGGTAAAGTTTTAACATTAAAGTTAAATTCTTTTTGATATTCTTATTTTTCTAACCATTCTACATTAATTACTCGTGGAAAAGGGAATTTGTTTTCTTTCGCTAGTCATTTTGAGAATTGGTCAAATCATTTCGTATTAAGAAATATTGGTTATTCCAAAAAATAATTATTTTAAAAATTACTCGCCTTCATTCCTTGAGAGAATACATATTAGAAAACCGTTTTAATGATTAAAAATGCGAAAAACTATTACATACATCTATTATAAATATTTTTCAGAATAACTGTTAACCTGAAAAAATACTTTTAAGAAAGAAAATATGTATCCATGAATCTCTTATATTAAAATACTACGGAAAAACATATATATATAGTCATCCACAAACAGACTGTTTCGCTGCATCGCAGCTCATCAGTATGACTGAACGTCCAGTTGCCTCTAGCTAGAATTGAAATCCGGCTAAATAGGAATCAGTCAAATAATCTACCTCTAAGCCGTTGACGCACGGCAGGGATGAAGCTGAATTTAAGTATATTTATTTTTAGATAAACACGCCAGTGACTGAGAGAACTCGATTCGTTTTATCGAAGAATATTGTATTAGTAGCAGTAATATTCACTGTTTACAAACTCACACTTCTTCCCCAGACAACTCAACCGTTATATAATTTTTCAGGAGCATATATATTTATATATATATTTTCATCCACAGACAGATGTTTCGCTGTATCACAGCTCATCAGTTTGACTAGACGCCCGGTTGCTAGCTATTGTTATATGGAATAAAAATTGATTTACACACTAGGTTAAGAACATATTTATGTGCCGTCTCATTTCAGGATGTGGTCGATGATGATTCTCTACAACTTCCACGCCATTGTAACTTCAAGAAATGTTTATTCCCTTACTATATTTCTGTCCCTGCCCTGCAATCAATTTACACAAGCTCATTACGTAGTTTACTCGCTGTTTTCATCTGCCTCTCTTTTCTTCAGTATGCCTCGTGAGTTACAAATTCTCCAAACCCTCTTTCGTCTTTATGTGACCCAGATTCAAATGAGCTCTTGGTTTCCATTTTTTCTTAAAATTCTCTTTCTACAAAAGGAGGCTGACAATATGATAGACGGAAAATAACAAAGTTCAAATAATTCTTTTGTTCGCTTTCGCTCTGTTTTTTTTTTTTTTTTTTTTTTTTTTAATTTTCTTGTCTTTCTTCTTTTTTTTCTTTTCTTTTCTTTTGTACAATTTTTACATTTTGCTTCGTCTCCTCAATGATTTGAAGATATTATTGTTTGTTCATTCATTCCTTGAATATTTACTGGACTCTATTAGGCACATGCAATCTCATCGATTGTTGTCGACCTTTTTCTAATTTACGATTAGCGAGGTAAGCGACCCATAATTAAAAGGGTTCATGCCAATTCCACATCTGCATCTTGGAATGCTTCAATAAACAAACAACTATCTTCGATTGACTCACCAGCTTCTGACAGCTAATCCTCCTGCAGTACAATTAACTTTAAATATATTTCAGGTAGAATTATATATGGCTGATGGTGCTTTAAACACGCAAGACAAATGAATATTTTTATTAGACTTTACGATTTTTGCAAATATTGATTGAAATATTTCATCTGGCAAATTTTAATCTTTTGTCTTTTCCCAGGCTAAATTATTATATATGGCTTCTCACTCGAAATTATTAACCATACACGAGGAAGCTTTGGTATTTGGTTTTCAATTCTTTTGTTGTAGCAGCAACAGAAAGAAAGAAATGTGCTTGTTGGTGATAAAATAAAATAATGTATAAACTAATATTACTGTTATGTACAAGAATATACCAGAGGCAGAACATAAAGAGCTCTATTGATTATGCCGACGTCATTTTAAAGCAAAAACCAAAAGTTAAATAAGATAAAGCAAGTGTAATCCATACCTAGTGTTCGACCTTTTGTCTCCGAATGTATTGTACTTTGATTTACAGTGTCTAACAAAAGAAATGAGTCAACTCGCTAGAAAAAAACATTACATAGCTCTAAGTGTTGGACAATGTACTTTCAGAAATAGTATCTGCGATTATTCAGAAATATAGTGCAAGTTGTCGCATTCAGATAGACTCACTGCGATAGAAGATACAGATCTGTATGCATGTGTATGTATGTGGTGCTGGAAATAAAGCATACACAAATTATAAATCCCTGAAACACTCCAATGGTAAATGTCTTCACAGATTAAGATACACGTGCAAATCTCTCATGCTAAATGACCTAAATACAGGTTACCTAACGTTTAGAGCCTTCAGCGTCACGTCATAAAATAGTTCATTTAAGTTTCATGATGGGAAGAGTGAATTGATGAAGATAATTAATATAAGATAATTTCAAAGAAATAGTCAAGATCAATTTGCCAAAGACTTTGGAATATCGAGACACTCTATCCACGATACCCAGTAGAAGCATGTTGATGTAGAGAACGTTTAAATTAATGGATAAAATCAACATTACTAGTTATGTTTAACTTCATACAATAAAAAGGATACTGCATAAAAAATAATGTAAATTGGCGCATTACAACAGAAAAGCCATCACTAACTAAATTCTTTGAAAAATACGAAAAGTCAGGTCATAATAACATAAGATAAAAAGTAGAAAATAGTGACGACAGTAAAAATCGACCAGTACAACTGACAATTCAAGATATACAACGAAGATTGTAAAATTCAGTAGTGTGAGTCTAATGGTTTTAGGTTGTATTAAATGCAATAGTGTAAGAAAATTGATAAGCATCAATGGAATAGTGAAGAGTGAAAAACATTACTTTGCGCTGAAGTTATGTAACTGGTTACACGATTACTTGGCTAACTTCCAGCAACACAACTGACCCTCCCCACGGTAATCAGATTATAAACTTCATTGAGTATCATTTACACTGCTTATATTCAGACTACTGTCCTCATCTTTATTGTTATTACAACGTTTCAGGTTTTGTACCCTCCGGTTTCCTCATGTATATGTCGTTCTGAGTAAATTACAGGGAATTCTAAACTAAGCCCTTTATTTAATCTCTGGGGATAGACTGTTCTCATTCTGTTGCTAATGTCTAGAGATATCGTCTAGTTGTTATTTTATTTAATACAATAACTTTGTGGATAAAAGTGTTGGCTTGTGGATTTAGTGACATAGTGGTTGTGAGTTCAATCCTTCAGTCGGACAGAGTGTACTTGCACTCAGTAGAAGTAAAATAAGAACTAGACGATATCCGTTATCATTACAACAACAAAGATGAGGAGAATAGTTCGAATATAAATAGTATAAATAAGGACAACTCCTCATCCCAGAAATTCAGACAAAAATTCATTGAATATGTACTGTACATATTGGAGATCCTAGTAAATTTCCAGCAGCCCTACCTAACAAACACAATTGATTTATGGATAGTTCTGCAATATACCTAGAAAGATATACTCACGCAACAAATCTAGATTCCATGCCACGTTGCGGAACTATAACTATTTAGTTGAAAAGAGTAGCTACACATTAAAATAGCTGTTTAATTTTTAATGCATCATTTTATCAATATTGTCAAACTAAACTAAGTTTAGGACATACTGTTGTGTGATTGCATTATACTTCTCCGGTTTCTTTGCGAATATCATATCAGAATGTCTTATACATTTGAATTGACGCAGACATTGTTCTGTCAACGTCGAAAAGAACTCATAGTTTATTTACATGTTGGTGATCAGAAAATATTTTAAATCATGTGTTTATACAGTTTATAAAAATATTAGAGCACTTTCATATTTTTCTACCATACGTTTTCATGTATGCATGAATGTTTTATTCAAACTGTTAGGGAAATTTTCTAATGAAAATACAGTCTAAATGATTTTGTTGGCTTTGAATATTAAACTTAATGATACTTATGCAAATATGAGTCTAGTTCTCAAATGTGTTTTTTTTTTGTGTGTGTGTGTGAGCATGTGTGTGTAGGCATAGCTATATTTGCGTGTGTGTCTGCGTAGGCGTGGACGTGTGTGTGCGTGTTTGTGTAAATAAAACAAGTTAATTTTTATTTATATGTATTCTTCTTATTTTGTAAATGCCACACCTTCAGTTTTATATTGGAGTCTAGAATGCCATCTTTTGTTAATCGAAAAAAGAAAAACTTTGAGTAGTAGGTTGGAAAGAAAGCTGATAACGCTATTTAGTAAGCTGAATTAAAAACGGTTTTAAGTTATCGCTGAAGATTAAACTCAATATAATAGTATTGTCCTGCAAGACGATTTTACTAGAAAAGACATTACGTGTGTGTGTGTATACGCGTTATTTCACATATGAGCGTGTTTCTGAGTATGTATGCGTGTGTGTGGCGGGGCAAATTCAAGTCTATTGCAAAATCTATTCACCCGTTCACTCAGTTTTATTTTAAGTTGTGAATTGACACAACAAACAAAAAATATGTTTTAAATGTTCGACCAAAACATGAAATTCCGAAAACATTGCTTTAGATGCTTCCATGTGTTTTGGCGTCAGTGTGTAATTTACAGCTAATTGTGGGTTTTAATTATCTCTATTTATTTAATTTATAAAGGCAAAGCTAAAATAATCAAACCAGTGTTATGTTTATAAAATTTCTAATTAACCGGCTACATTTTTTCTTCAGGGTAACTAAGATATGGAAATTTGCTCTCATTATTATCAAGTTAGCTATGGGTCCTTTAATATCATCATGCGCATCAGTATATATATATATATATATATATATATAACTACGATTATATCAGTATACACCGGTGTATCAACATTGATTGAAGCTATTAGTTCGACTATAGTTAGTGATTATTAATTCCTGTCATTTACTTGGTCGGTTCAGTAACCCATATTTCCTTTGGATCAATGAAAAAACAAGACATTTTATTCAGAAATTGATGCGGCGTCATTACAAGTTCATTAGACCTTTATTAATGCAACCGCAATATGTTCATTCTTAAGATCAATCCACACCCTAAGATTTATTCTCGTTTATCCAGTTTCCTTTACCTTTTATTTTACCTACAATTCATGTTCTTTACCTTTTGTAAAGGTTCTGGGTATTATTCTCTCGGTGAGATTAATTCATAGAATAAAAGGTATTACTTTATTGGCTTTTAGTTATATTTCGCATACAAGTTTTGTTTATCACTCTATTGGTTAACTTATCGCCCAACTTCTCTATTAACGATCAAATGAATTAACATCACACTTTTATCGTTATTCTCGTTTTACTAGCGTATGTTGTAAAGACATTCTTTGCTTCACCAAAATAGAACAGCGTTCCTCAGTCCGTCTCCATTTATCTTGAGTTCTGAGGATTCAATTATATATTAGAAAATAATATTTGACGACCAGTTCTATTTTCGTCATACTGAATTTTTATTGAAGCAAGTGCAGAGAAACGTCAGAGAATATTGTAGACGTTTATATTATATTATATTATATTTGGTTTAATTTTCTTTTTCATTCAAATTGTTCCAGAAAGCAATTCACTTTGAGATAAAGATTCTCAGTGACAGAATGTTGAGTTTCACCTGTGCCAAATCTTGTCCCCACAAAATGTATGTTTTTTTTTTGTTTGTTTTTTTTATTCTATTTTTATATGGAAGATTGACAGTTTTAATTCAAAAATAATATTTTTCTTTTCAGCATATTTGATGCCGTGGGCCGTTTTCATTCAATCTGAAATGTTTAGGACATTTAAAAGTTATTCAATTTTTTATTATCTTTAGTTATTTCTTCGTTTCATTATGGTTTGTTTTTTTGTTTTTTCGTTTCATTATGGTTTTTTGACAGTTTTCACTGGTCGTCACCAAATGACGGTCAAATATCTGGTAAGCATCAACATCGAGAAAGATTTCGATTAATTCAATCATTTCATTTTTTTTTTTTTTTGTCATTTCCCTTTAGAAGGTAGGCAAACATGGCTCTCCACAGATTTCTTTTCTTTACCACCTGTGAATTGCCAACAATTCTTGACAAATGTACTGAAGCGGCTTCCCGATGGCTTCTCCACGGCTACAAATTTAGAGTACTACTTCAACTCGAATGGCTGACATTCAAGGATAGCGTGCCTAGTCTTCTCTGCTATTTAAAATTGATTAGAAAAGAACGGATAGATTCATACTTTTCTTAAGGGCATCGTGCGAAAATGAATGGAACAGACTAGGTAAGGAAATAAACATTGGTCTTCGATTCCATATTCCTCGCCGATAAGGAATTATGAGACCGTTAATTCTGTTTTTTTCTTGTAATAGTTATTTTTTCGTGATTAACAGAACACGAATTTTCACTCGTTTTTTATACAAGGAAATAGTAAAATTAGGACGCTTGGTGCCTTCTAACGCATTAAGAAGAGTGATACTAATTATTAATTTTAAGAGTCATAAGTGTAGGATGGTGTTATTCTTTTATTTCACTCGCGTTTTTCGTTACCGTGAATATGCCATCGAATATATATCGTAGGCTTGGAGTAATGATTAAAGATTTTGTTTACAACACCGGTCATGTAGAAATTCGGTAAAGTGAGATAGAGAGGTAAACCCATAATTACACCGTCAGTCTTTGAGTAAATGTTACCATAATGATGATAGAAGTTTCCTTTGTTTATGTAGAATTTTTGGTCTAATATTTGGAGAACGAAGAATGCTTATTTATGCCTTGTATTACTATGTCTATAGTCTCTTTGACAGGATCATTAGTGAACAGACTTTCAACGTCTAACAAAGATAGGATGCCATTATATGTGTGTGTGAGTGTGTGTTAGATAGATACATTGCATTTTGTATGTATGTGCTCTCCGTTCTTATTTTATTCTTCGGCGTATGTAAATAAATATACATTTGCCTTTAACACAAAAATACCATTTCATTTTTTAATATTAATTACTTTATGCTGAAAAATATTTTTCGATAAAATAAAAAAGAGACTTTTGTGTGTTTTGCTACTTCCTGTTCGCAACCAATGACAATTAAAAAAGAATTACATTCCCATAATTATTTTTTAATGCTCTCAACTGACATCGCTGCAAACTGAGGCATTTCTGCACTTGTCAATTATTTTTTAAAATGCAATGAAAGCTGAATCCGCAAATAGAACTAACAAATTCACGGATGTGGGCGGAGGATATTTTGGTTATTCCTTCACAGATATGAAGTGCTGGAAGAAGAATTAACTGGTAAAACAGTCAAGTCGGTAGCTTGAGATTTTAATTTTAACAAATGTATCATCAAGGAAATTTCCAAATTAACTATTCCACATACAAATTTTCGTTCTGCTTGTGAAATAGTTCCTATTTATCCTTCCTCTTCTTATGTATGAATCACTGGATGAATATTTTTATAAAATGATAATAAATACTTTGGTAATTTGAGAAGGATGGTCAGCTTAGTCCAGTGCAGAACTAAATAATGGGGATAGCAAGACAGAGTTGCACTGTTTCTTAAAATGGTGATAACCTGTCTCTATTTCAGAATTCAATAACTACATCTGAGCTTAGGCCACTTCGAAGTGGTGTAATGGCTAAGCAAGCGTGTGTCGATCCTCATTGGGTGCGCCATACTTTTAGCCTTGTGTCACTTATAAACTACACTTAGAAAATGACCATTATATCTGAGCTTGAAAACTGACCATTGGTGGAGGTAAAGAACGTGCAATGATTTCAAGAAGCTGCTATTATTATTGTTTTGTTTTGTTTTTCTTTTGGTGCAATCAATTACCAATTCTTTCATCTAAGACTTCAGTTAAATGAAGTTTTTTTTTATTTATTTATTGTGAGGCTATTGACAGAGTTTTCTAAATACGTGATCAGTACTTGTTAATACATTCTTTTCCATTTCAAACGAGGACGGATTTTTTTGTGGCTTTCCTAATTTATGTATCAGTATACTTAATCATTCCTAAGGCTCCAGCAATTACTAGAATCATGGTGATATTCTAAGCGTACCTTAGATGTGCCACAAGGCTGAAAGTATGGGACACAACTACTAGAATTATGGTTGCGTCGAAATGACACATTCTTGCAATTTCTATTTCCAGATAGTTTTATTCGAAGAGTTTATCAAATTTTGTTGCTGGATTGGTTTTTATCTGATGGCATAATGAGTATTTATGTTCTTTGAAATTTTTAATGACAGAAAAGGTCTATGGTCTATTAGCTTGTACGGTCAGTTTATATAGTGAATTCTTAGAGTAAATTAACACCGCCAATTTTTAGAACTGGTATTGGTTTTATTCATACCATTTTTGTATAGAATAGGTTATAATGTTGGCATAATATCCAAATGAAGATATTGCCCTAACCTATCATGTCTATTTTTAAATTTATTTGGTGCTAAGATCAGACTGATAATCATATGATAAATAGTCTCCACGGCCTATGTAGAGAAACGACACTTTCGATTTACTCCATTCTTTAAAATATTTGTCTGGTAAGATCTTGTTAGTATACTTTGATCTTGAGCTACTCGGATAAACCTTTTTGTTTCTGATTCCAACCAAGGGCTCTCTACCCCTAAGGAACCAGAATCGATATCAGGGTCTTGTGCATGAAATGCGCATGGGCAATGCAAGGGATTTTCTTCTAACTTGCATTTTCATCTTGCTAAGTTTCTTGGACTTTGTTTTTTTATTTTATATTTTTGCCTCCTTTGTTGGTATTTCCATTTCTATTTCATCTTGATCGTTTAGCATAAATTTTGTTTTAATTTGCGGATTTCTTTAATTGCTGAATGTATTTTTTAGGTTATTCCTTTATTAGTTCTAGGTATCTTTCAAGGCCTGTAGCTGTGTTATATAGGAATAAAGTGCCGCTACCGACACTTGTGTTTGAACATAGATCGCCAGTGAGCAAACACGGGTGATCCCATTATTGAATTAAGTGGATCACGTGACCATAGAGGAAACGCATATATAGGAAGTCGTGTGACGTCTAGATTGATCGTGATTTCAACTCTATCCTCTATTATTATACTAATTTCCATTTCTATTCTATCCTCCATACTGTACGGATCGCTGTTCTATATTCGCTATACTATTTATCCTTTCGGATTACTATTTGAGCGAGTATTATCGAGCAAGTACTATTAGTGCAAGTACTATTCAAAGGCGTCTGACACCAGTATTGTTCAACGGCGTACTATAGTTGTATCCGCGATTACCAAATCTCTACTACAATGAGCATTACGATAGTGACAACGAGTATTCCTTGGCATTACAAAAGTAGCAACGAGTGTTAGTTGAAAACACAAAAAGCTGTTGTTTTATATCTTGGTGGATCAGTTTTCTCCTTCCAAGCTGTCCAATTTGGGTACAGCCAGAAAGACCTGGAACCCGTGGCTCATTGGACCACACCACGCGACAACTTGTGCCCACAAATCAAATAAGGACTGAAATTAATAAAACCAAAAATAAACAAATGCATTTACTCTATTCAAGAAAAACTGTTTTTACAGGTTGAAACAGATGTCTTTATATGCCAAACTTTCCATCTGAACACGTTTTCGTGTTATTGAGAAGAATTATCGCTTGTGTGATGTGTAAAATATAATGCTAGGGAAACTAAAAACAGAAGGAATTAAGGAATTAGAGCAATTAATGTTAGACTTCAGTAGAGAATGTCATTTCTCTTAGTTGACAAGTGATAGTTAAATCGGCTCATATGACGAAGAAAGCGAGTATGGGTGATCTATTGCTATTTCCAAGGACCTCAATTACAATATATTTTATCATCGATTTCTGCTGGCGATTGCCTTTTAGTACTAAGAAAGTTTTCAGAAATTTTTAACCCTATACAGCTGAATAGCCAATATTCTATAAATATATATAATCAGAATGGGAACAGAAATCTTGAATATGTGATTATATAGGAGACGGTTTATTTTCAATTCATAGCATGAAAAAATAATAAATGCAAACTGCAAAAGAAATGTCATAGTGAATATTTATAGAATAAATCTAAAATCACATGTTCTTTAAATTGATTATTTTTCTAAACGCAAAAATCATGAGAATATTGCTCTGAATGACGACCTTCATGAGTTTATATTTCTTAAGTGCCATTTTTCAATTATACAAAACTACTGAAAATAATAAACAGAAATATAACAGTTAATTGTTCTTTAAAAACACACATTCTCACGCACCGAGTATAATTTTTCATTTATTATAGAGTTTGTTGAGTTTTGAATTTATCAGTTTTATTTTATTTTACTTTATGACTTTTTTAGAATCTAAATTTGTGTTTCTATTCGTGGATTCTCGACAAATACTTAGCTTTAGGTTTTACATGATATCAAGGAAAGGTAATGTATTTTTTTTTTCGAACGTTCAATCGAATTTACCGATGTAATAGAAACAAACTATACGTTACCTTTCTTCAGTATCATCTTAAACATTATGGATAATTATCTGTTTATCGAAAGTCCAAATTATTCTAAAACTACCATAAAAGACATGAAATTTTACAATATGAAAAAACAAGGACTCCACCAATCCTTGATAACACTATTTATGTTGTAGAAATTCCAATGCAAAATGGTGACTTTATAGGTTAAAATAATAAATCCACTCAAAATGTTATAGAACAAAAAGGAAATCTTAAACAATGGGTAACATGCAAACAAATATTTTACCATTTTTTAGATTGAACATTAATTTAATAAATGTAAATTATTAGGTTGGGTGCAAAAATAATGTCGTTTTCTCACATAGTAACATATGTGAGAAAACGACATTATTTTTGCACCAACCTAATACATTATTTTAAGTTCATTTTATTCTGGTTCTCATCACCATTGTCTCCATTATTCTAAACAAATGGTGCGTCTCTAATAATTGACAATGGAACTAAACATAAATAGCGACGAATAAATTCGGAAGTAAGATAGAAAATATGAAACTATAATAACACACTTAAAAATTCAACAACGGAGTGCAAGCTAAAAACACTGAGCAGTAAGATACAAAAAATGTAATTTATGACTTGTTAAGATGAGTTGAATTTTTTCCTAAAATTGATATATTTTTAAGGAATTAACAAATGGCAGTAAGAAAAGATAAAAACTTCACAAAAAAGAATATTGAAAATTACGTGAAATTGTCTTTTAAAATTTTGGATGTAACGAATATCAGCGTGGAAAGTGAAACCTACGTACAATATTCAAATTCTTAGTCACTTTTGTTCACTTCACATTTATGTCCTTGGAAAATGAACGAACCCATCTCCTTCCAGCTATGAATTAAATAACAAGATAGACTGAGTTTTCTTCTTGCTTTGGGTGACAGCCTGTCAAGGAGAAGGAAAACTGAGTTCAAACCTACGTAAATAATAGGACAGATACTTAGTCTTGATAAGACTTATCTAAGAGAAAAACAACTCTGAATTAATAACAGAAATTAATAACAGAGGGGTGGATTCTGTCGGTTTATCTTGTCCTAGTTATACCCACTTCTGTTACGCTTGTAGTACACGTGGTGTATTTATGATCCTAATGGGTTACTGGAGTTAATCGCGTAAATAATTTTGTAGAAAAATATTTTGTTTTATTTACTGTTGATAATTGTGTAAGTACTTTTATGCCCCAATGACAAAACACAAGGCAATTTTAAAATATTTTAATAAACGCCATTAAAGATTTATAATTGTATTCGAAAAAGTACTGAATTTTTTTTACAGGTGCAAGTGTACAAATTAGTACTAACATTTTCACAACTGTATATTGATATTCTGATACCCAATCTGATAAGGGTATACCAGCCACATGTATCACAACTAAATGTGAGCATTATGATGGCAGGTTTTGATAAATCGGCGTATAACATTTCAGATGAGCTCTAGTTAGAAATACCTTCAGATCCGGATGTAGGATTTTTTTCTGAGGTAAAAAAAACTAGGAAAAAAGAGTACCGTAGTACAAACAAATGTTTGCGGTAACGTTAATGTATACGACCAAAAGCACACGACAAAGACAGATAGACACAAGTTAATTTTAAAAAATGGGAAATACATTAAATTTATTGAACACACAAAATAAAAGGAATTACACAAATTAAGTGCTTTCTCCTGTCGTAGCTCCTTGACCGGCGTGACCTGCATTCAGCCAACATTTTATGTTAACTCCTGAACACGAGTGACCTGGCCTCTTTTTGCAGTTGATGATGTCGTCTCTTGTGCCTTTTTCAATTTTCTTTTCTTTTATATACCAAGACTGACTCACAGATTGTGTCTTAGGATTTGGAGCGAAGCCCTCTGATTAGTGCCAAAATAAATTACACGCCGTTATTTTTCCACAAATTGGAAGGATGCAAAAATATTATTTTTGAAAGTCAATAATTTAAGCTAAAGCCTAAAACACTGTTTTCTTTCAGAAAAGCAGACGATACATGCTCAACCATGCTTAATTTTCTTATACGGTAAAACATTTTGCACGACGGCCAGGTCTCCGACTGAAAATGTATCCAAGTATTTAGATGAGACACCCAAGTCACATTGGCTGCTTCGTCTTTTAAAATTAAAAAAAAAACACTCAACACCCGGTCATGATGCTTCCTCTTACTTCCGCTAATGAACACAGATGCACCGTGCATCATCCCCTAAGGGACGTGACCAACTGGTTAAGATTATGCAACTGACAAACAAAGCTGTAGTACTGAGCGTGATATTTGCTGTAGCTCATCCTAATACACAAAGACAAAACATGTGCATGGTAACACTTCAAATCAATTAAGATCAGAAGCCACGAGTTTCATGCTTTGTGTAATATCAGGAATTTTTTATTATCGTTATCATTATTACAACTACACTTTTATTTTTAAAAAAGCATGCATCCATTTATGCAAATTTATATTTTTAATCGACAAATGCGAAAAGAAAATTCTTTCCACAAAAAAGATTCCCTAACCTATTAATTTAATTGTTCAGGATACAAGGAAATGTTTAAAAATAAAATTAGCATCAATATTTTTGTTTCGAAAATAATTTTTAATAAAGTTTTATCTTATTTCCAAACTCACATAAAACAGTCACAACGGAATTTTTACGAAATATTAGCATAATTAGAAATGAAAAATATTCATTCTGTAATTGGTTATACTTGTTGAATTTTCACAGCATGGGATTAAGTTAAGTACCTCCACGAGATCGCTAAAGAAAGAGCATAGCATGATGAAAACGACGCCAAACTTGACGAAAACAAAATTAGTAGTATTTGCGTAAGTATCATTAAATTTAATATTCAAAGCCAAATTTCCCTAACAGTTTGATTAAAACATTCATGTATACATGAAAACTATTAGCGTATGGTAGAAAATATGAAAGTGCTTTAACTAATTTTTTATAAACTTCATGAAAAACATGCTTAAACATATTTTCTGATCACCAACATGTAAATAAACTATGAGTTCTTTTCGACGTTGACAGAACAATGTCTGCGTCAATTCAAATGTATGAGGTTGGTGCAAAAATAATGACGTAATAATATCGTTTTTTGACGTTAAAAATACGTCAAAAAACGACATTATTACATCATTATTTTTGCACCAACCTAATATAAGACATTCTGATATGATATTCGCTAAGAAAGCGGAGAAGTATAATACACTCACGCAGCAATATGTGCTAAGCTTATCTTAGTTTAACTAAAAGAATCTAAGAGCTGCAAAATTTGCAATTTGATAAACTGAATCACTAAACAATTAGACAGCTATTCTAATAACGTGTAGCTGATCTCTTAGACTGAATCGTTATGGTTTTGCAAGGTGGCATGCAATCTGGATTCGTTTCGTGGGTATTTATATCCCTGTATATTGCAAAGCTGTCCATAATTCAATAGTTTTTGTTAGGTTTGACTACAAGAAACTTAATAAAGTCTGCAATATGTGCTGCACATGCTCAATGAAGTTTAAATCTGGTGAGTGAATGGACGGATTAGTGGAGTACCTGGTATTAACGCAAGTATTCGTGTAACCGATTTCATATATTCAGTGTATATATTGCTTCAGGGGAGGTTGAGTTATCTTGCTGGAAAAATCATACCCACATGTTTACGTCTACAAGTAGATTATTATGTATAAACGGCTTCTTTCCTCATGAGGCCACACATGGCATTCTAGACTCCGATTGTGTGACATTTGCAAAAACAAAAATAGATATAGGAAAATAATGACAAGATAAAATGTAAGAAGTTATCAGATGTAGATAAATTTTAATGAGTCTCAAGTTTTACAGTTCAACAGTAGTTACTTTTTGTAGTTTTCTGTCAACAAGCTGTCATTCCAACATTAGTTGATCTTTAGTGTTTTGTATCTCTTCCGTGGTATTTCCCTATGAATACATAGCAAAACAGTAAAACCATTGAAAAATGATATTGCTTTATCCCTGACACATGTAAGTGTATCTGATACAGTATAATATCCATACATGCGGCTTGAAAACTTCGGAGTTAGTTAATTAATTCGCTCTCGGGCACATTGAGAAAGGTGTATAGATAGTGCTTACAGAAGCGTTCAATTAATTCTCATCGGCTTCTTCCTTATTAGATTTGACAGAATAAAAAGGGTTCATACTTTTTTTTACTGACAGCATTATTGCATCCATATAAGTTATTTGGATTGACGTGGACATTTTTAGTATCTTAATTCTGCTAATTTTATTATCGATATGCGCTGCCTTTTTTGTAAAGACACAGCCTCATATTGGACATGAAGTATCTTTGAGATGCTACTCTATTATTACTGCTACTACCACTCTATTGATACTACTATTTCTACTACTACTGTCCGTATCCTAATTTTGTTCCCCTGGACAATAAGTTGTAACAGCTTTCTTGTCCTTGTACGTCAGTATTCATTATTTGCTTGATGACTGTTTAGCTTTGCACACTGAGCGAAGCTCTATTTATTCGTGCGAACTGTAAGTCATCCACTAAAAAATGAAAGTCATTCAGTAAAAACGCATCTTTTATCACAAGAGCTTTTGTCCTACAAATATTACCATGGCATCCCAACAATAAATTGGATTTAATCACAAAATGCACTTTGGATGTCACTCTAGAAGTTCTATAGATTCGTATTTATTATGGGTGGTTCCCGTAGAGCTAGTCGTATAGACAGTTATATGCTTCACAACTGTTGCCTCCTGTCGAAATAAAAGGAAAAAAATGCAAATACAATAAAGTACTGAATTCTTTTTTATTTTTTTTATTTTTTATTTTTTGACCAAGAAACCCAACCAAGATGATTTTCGATCATTTAATCATATTTTGACCAATCGGAGGAGATTTCCGCATCCTCTCGTATCTATCTTTACTCTCACTGCTGTATTTCTGACATTTAATAATAATAGTAATAAATGAATGACATAATTATCGTCTGAATTTTGAAATGAAAGTTTGTTGATGCATAATAACATTTTTCTGTCGATAACCTTCAATATTTTTTCACTGCTTTGCAATCGATAAATTCTCTAACCTCTTTATTTATTGAACAGGAGTAGAGGTTCATCCAGTGTTTCCTGTTCAAGTTGTGGTTTACAGGTTCTCTTTCTTTGTTCTACCAGGGCCACAATGATTAAACTGTCTTAACGTTTTGGTAATCGGACTGGCCAGTGGCTGTGACATTCCATTATGAGAGTACTGACTGGTCGTTAGGAGCCCTAACTCTTTGGTAGCGCTTAGAGAGACTGCTCTGATCAACTGTCGTATAATATCGGGGTATTTGTAGTGCCATGTTGCGTATGAGTAGGTGTCCTTGAATGTATTTCTGGTGTGCAACCCTAAAGCTACACTATGCTCTGTTCTCAGCCATACTCTGGCTAGTTTGTATTACCATTGGCGACAGATTACGGTGGTCTTTCCTGTCTCTCCTCAAAACAAATCTCATGGAAAGCACAACCAAAGAAATACAACCAAACCAGTAAACAAAAACCACCTAGCCCACTCTGCTTTTCTTTTACTAATATTCGTGGTATCCGTTCCAACTTCTAAAACGTGGGACGGTCGCCAGATATCTTTGCCCTTTGTGAATTTAACTTAAATTCTTTCATTACGACCAATGAATTCTTGGTTCCAGGCTATCTTTCTCTTCGTCAAAAAGATTCCAGCATTCACATGCTGGTGTTTACATCCGGGATAATCTTCCAATGGGCAGAGAATTATGTCTCGAGGCCCGAAACAACTTCTTCATGTGCTTCAGTCTTTCGTTACTAAACTCTGTTAGCTATCTCTTTTTCTTTTATCGTTACCTTTCATCCTCGGACTGTAGTATATTAGACATAATTGCTGACAATATAGAAAAGGTACTTTCCGCCCACCTGCGAACATCTTTGTCTTCGGTGATTTTAATGCTCGACACATCACGTCGCTTAAACATTCTAAAGGTACTGATGTTGCCGGTATTCAGACATTAATTTTTTTCTATTTCTCAATCCCTGACCAAAATCGTGATTTTCCCTACTCATTTCCCTATCAAAATCGAGAAACATGCTTCTCTAATTGATTTATTCTTTACCTCCTTTTCTCGCTGTTGTCGAGCTTCGCAACACTGCCCTCTTGATAATTCTGACCACTCTGTAATAGCTATTGATACTTCGTACCAATCTATTAAACAGGAACCAACTAGCTAAAAGACCTTTTTCCGTTAACTGCATTCTGATTGGGACTCACTCCGTGATTTTCTCCGTAACGCCCCTTCGACTGACATCTTTAAACTCCCAATTGAAAATTGTGCCATTGAGGTTTCTTCTTGGGTTAAGCCAGGATGGAAGTTTTCATCCCTTCTCGGAAATACCAGGTGAAACATCCATCCCCTCCATGGTTCACGCCAGCAAGTTCGGCCGCTATAGCACACAGGGACCACCATTCTCGAATATACCAGCGTAACGGCTCTCCTCACAACAGGCACCTCTTCGTTGCTGCTCGCAATAAATGAGAGTCAGTTCTCGACGGAGCCATGTCCTTGTTTGTCGAGAAAGTGAGGCACCGTATAGCCTCTAACAACTTTGACTCCAGCGATTACTGGCGGTTCTGTAATAGGGCATTAAATAAGTGTAAGGTCTCTATTCCTCCACTTTTCAATCAATATGTTACCATCCTCTGCTGATAAATCTCCTGAAAATCTACTCTTGACTCATCTGGAATATCACTGCCTGATTTCCCTCCTAGAAGTGAGTCTTTGTTGAGTGATATGCATATAAACTTTTCCATGGTTTCTATTATCTATAACCTAGATCTCCACAAAGCATTTGCATCTGATGGTATCCCTGTATAGTCATTAAGAAGTGTGCTCCTGAACTGGCTCCTGTTCTCTCTAAACTGTATAATAAATGCCTCGCTGCCTCCTGCTTTCCTATCTGCTGTTCCACTTTTTAAGAACACTGGTGAGCCGTCCGGCTCTTCCAACTATCGGCCTATTAGCCGGCTACCTGTTTTTTTAGAAATTCCTAGAGACCCTAATCAACGCCGAATTGGTTCATCATCTCTCATCGCAGGACCTTTTCTCAGACAAGGAATATGGCTTTCTCCAAGACTACTGCTGATGCACTGACGATAATTGCGGAAAGAGCCCATCATGTTCTAGATAAAAACAGAGAAAACCAGACTGTAGCACTGGATATCTCGAAAGGCTTTGACAAGGTCTGACATTCAGGTCTTCTCCACAAGCTGAGTTATGATGTCTCCGGACACATTTTTGAACTTATTCAGTTTTTCCTATCAAATCGTGAAATAAAAGTTATCATGAACGTCCACTCGTCTATATCCTTTCGTACTAACGTAGGTGTCCTCAGGGCTCTATCCTTGATCCTACTATGTTTTTAATTTTCATTAATAAACTTCCTAATGGCATAAGCTCACAACTTGATACTTATGCTGATGACGCACAGTTTACTCCTGCCTACTCCTGATAGTAAGGCTTATTCCGACAAGATCAAAATGGCGGCCCATGTCCAAAACGATTTCAAGTCCGTAGTTAACTGTGGCAAAAGATGGCTTGTTAAATTTAACGTCCAAAACTAAACTTCTCTCCATTTATCATCTGAGAGATCCATCATCATACCTGATGCTAACCTCCAGGAAAGTGACTGGTTGCACCTTATTGGGCTCACGTTCTCTGATGATATGAAGTGGAAAGACTATATTAAATCCATTGCTAGGTCAGCTGCTAAGAAAGTCAGTTCACTATGTCGGGCGAGACAATTTTTCTCTCCATAATCTATCTTATATATCTTATAGATATAAGTCTACCAGTAGGCTATACTTAGAATATTGCTGCCACATATGGTCCGGTTCCCCTGCTATTTACTTTGATAAGATTTACCTTGATTAAGTGAAATCAAAAGTACTATTGGTTCTGTTCTGGCGGCTCACTCCAGTCACTTACCCACCGCCGTAAGCTTGCCTCTCTGTGACTTTTCTAGAAATATTTTCATGGTAATTTTTCGGATGAGCTTTTCGCTATGGTCCCTAACCTTTTTCTTAATTTAAATGCAGCTCTAGACTGGCGTCGAAATCTCAATTTACTGTTAAGCTGACTAGATGTAGCCGTAAATTCTATGCTAACAGTTTCTTCTCTCGCACTTCTCGCTTCTGGAACTCCCTTCCGGCTCCATGGTTTCCACCCAACTTTAATTTGCAAAAAAATTAATGCAATGTCAATCGCTATCTATTGTCCTCCTGATTACTCACGTCTCTTTCTGCTCATCATTATTGTTTGTGTTCCTAATTCTTTCACACTCTGTGTTTTAGTGGCATTACTTTCTTGCTTGGGGTGAAACCGATTAAAAATATATTGTCCAGTATAAAATCTATTACTGCTCAGTTGAAAATTCTATAGCGTCTCTCCCTGTGTCATCCAAATATCGCCAGCATAAAACATCACCTGACAAAGACAAAAAACAAAAACAGAAATTACATTTGCAAAAAATAATAACCAAAAGATGTCTTGGAGGACAAAAAATTCTGTAGAAGTTTGATCACCCTGTCCAGGCTAGAAGACTGGATCAGGAGAAGAAAAGAAAAGTCTATTAAATAATGGATGTTGCCATTCTTTCTGAGTGGAACTGAAAGAGAGCAAAAAGCTGGATAAATATCTGCACTTTTCTAAATAACAAAGAAAATCGTGAAATAGGGAGATAAAAACTGTAGCCACAGGCACTTGAATGCTTGGAATTCTTTGTAAGACCCTTGCAAAAAATTTGTAAGAAGCGAAACTATTCAGACAATTGAATTAATAGTATTGAAATAGGAAAAATATCGAGCAAAGTTTTGATGTTTTCAGAAGAATCGGTGTTACTTGATCACCAGCGAAATACACCAGACACTATAAGTGTGGTTTAGTCTCTGATCTGTAGAATAGTGTATTTCGTTGTTCCTACAAATACAGAATACAACTAAAGAAAAGCTATATTAATGCCTCGACTTTACGAAAGAGAAAAGGAAATTGTAGAACATGAAGGTGAGATGCTTACTAATTGATTAATTTGACTAATTAGAGCTGAGAACAGCCTTGAAAATATTAGGACAATGGCCAGCAGAACTAGAAATCAGTAAGAAAATTGAGACCGTGTAGAAAATGGCGATGCTAAAATTCGCCGGGAGAGTCGTGCAGTATTGAGTATTGCCATTTAGATTACAAGCTATTGATGGCGTGAAACAATAATAATAATAATAATAATAATAATAATAATAATAATAATAATAATAATAAAGTTGAGCATGCCCTCATGTTAAGGTCTGAAGTCCAACTAGAGATTTAATCGATCATTTGATCGCTGAGAGAATCATCAGTTGCACACCATGCTGCAGTTTCGGAGATTCAAGAACAAAACTACTATTTCTAAGACATAGCTCCGCGGTAGTGTTGCTGACGCACTACCTTCTCTCAACTTTCTAGTTGGGTTAGGCAACAGAAACATAAAAAGAATGGCGCTATAGAAACCCTTAGAAAAAATAAAAGTAAAAAAAATCGAATTAAAATGTATTAAATGTTGAGCTAGTTTTTCACTGAATTTTTCAAACAGTAAATTAGAATATGTGCGAACAGAATGCATATATTTCCGACCTTGCCTTACACCCGATCTCGAGTAATGGTGATTTTCTAAGTGGCGCTTAGTTGTGGCACAAGGCCAAAAGTATGAGGCATCCAGTGAAGATCGAACTCACTAGTCAGTCATAATTGATCTAGCGAGACAACCTTGCTAGACATTACATAACGTCAAAGTTCCCAAATGGTTTTCTAAGCGTAGCTTAGATGTAGTACAAAGCCGAAAGTGTTGAGCACTTAGTGATGATCGAACTCACTGTTCAGTCGTAATTGATCTAGCAAGACAAATTTGATAACCATTACAACAAATCAAAGTGCCCCACTAGGTCTCGGGTAATGAACTGATAAAGGATTGTAAATAAATAAATAAACAAATAATAATAATAATAATAATTTGTAACTAAAAGTAATTTGTAATAAAAGCTGATGTTCCTCTTCTGAAAAACAGAAGTAAAGTTATCTCCAGACGCTTGAAACAAAATCACTACTCGATGTAATGACGAAAAAATGCAGCTTTTATTAATGGAATCGCTATCGTATTTTTTTCAAATTATTATTTTCGTCCAGATACTTTTCATTTCTGTCACATAGATTTGACGTGGGTTGATTTGCCTTACAGTGTCATGTTCAATATATATACTCACTGTCGTAAAGTCTTGCTAATATACTTCTAAATAATATGGATGCCAATTTTATTTTGCTTCAGTAAACAAGAAAGTCTCGACTCAAATAAAATTTAACTGAAACCTTTCGTAAAACTCTGCAACTTTTGTGATAGATACTGAGTCCTTAGATGTGATTTTGACAGATGCATTATATCACCATTTACTCGTGACATTAGGAATAATAGGTTAGGATAGAATGTAGTCTTTCAAATGCAAATAAATATTGTAAAAGTGACAATTTTGAGTTATCTATTTGTATATGATGAAAACTGTGATAAAATGGGAATATTATTTACCTTTTCACCAAAAAGAATTACACTGCTTTCTTTACATTGCCAATTCAATGAAGAAAGACTGCTATTACTGTCATCAAATTTATAATAATTTATCCTATTGTTTACGATGTATGACACGCATATCTTTGTATTCATGTCTTTATTCACAAAGAAAATTGGCGTAATATTTTTAACTATTTTTAATTTAATGTTCTACATAGTGATATCATCATCCTATAAATTTGACTGTACCTGAATTATGAAAACGTCCAATTTCCGTTAAGTGTTGAAAACGTCTCTGATTTTAATTCATTACATTGATAAGAATTAATGGAAAGATTCCTTATCAAGCTGCAGAAGAAAGACAAAATGCTGCTGATTGTAATGTTTTTTGTGGAACATCAAATGGCCATTTAACGCTGAAAACTTGAAGCATCTATCTTTATATAAGAGCGATGTAATAGATATAACTTATGCCTGGTACATACCGCAAGAGAATCATGGGACTATATATATATATATATATATATATATATATATATATATATATATACATGGCCCTACTCCGAAAGTAATGCCTCCTATTTATTTTTCCAAAGTTACTATTGATAAAGGGAGTCAAATAATAGCTTTGGATAAATCGAGTTTAAACTACAAAATATAACTTTTCTCATATAGTCACCATTTTCCTTAGCAAACAAACGAGAGTCTTTTCAGAGCCGCCCGGAACAAGACTTGTACACATGGCTATCACCACTTTTGTGACGCATTATCCCCTGCCTAATTGTGCTCAAACACACTGATCTCTGTGAGCGTTTAACAGCCGTCAATTAATGTCATCGTTGAAATATTTTCCGCTTGGATGACTTCAGCAACACACTTCTGCTTCATACACACTTTAATGTTAGGTGTTTGCCAGAGCAAATCTTGTAAATATGATCATCAACTCTGATGTTATTAATTGCCATAAAAGTGGTGATTATAATAATAATGATTTTTACACTGAAACTAGTAATATCAAATGGCGCACAATGGTTTGCAAATTCACCACAAACACCAGTAGCTAACGTTATGAGTTCCATTCTACTGTAATGGCCTTGAATCAGGCTAAGCTATAATGTGGCCTTGTGGATTTGGTAATTGCATATTTCTCACTGATGCTTTTAGTCGGTGTCCGAGCTAAGGTAAATACCTGCGAGTAAAATATTGAGTTTCAAGGTCGGCAGACCCTAGCTGAAAAGTCACGACCAAGAAACACTTCCAAAATTATTATTGTTTGGTCATTTGCCTCGATTTTGGGAAATGTGTCGATTCTCAGAATTTTTTAGTAGCAGCTAGGTGGATAGAACAAGTTGACTTTGACAGGTAAATAAATCAAGCAAATCAATTTAGATCTTGAAATGTTTTTACGCTTGTTTGCTTGTTTGTTTTTGTTTGTGTCTGGCGTGTTTGTTGTTAATCTTGTCTTTTTCTATGTTGGGGCGAATTTTGGTACGTAGGTGGAAGCTGGATGACATTGATAAGCTAAACGATACTGTCAATAGAGTGTATTTTGACAAAATCACGTATACTTATTTAGAATCATTTTTTCCAGAATCTGTTGCTCTCATTTTCGTTTGTTCTGCCGTCACATTTGACATATATAGCCCTCACGTTGCGTAATTATTGTATTAACTATGTTCATTTTGTTGAATCATAAATAGGAGAGCCTTTATGCATCATGTAGACAGGTTTTATTATGTTTGTGGTAAATTTACTTTGTATGGCCAGCGGAAGAACACTGGCATCAAATTAAAAAATGACCTACAAATATTATTCAGAGTGTAAATTTGAAAACTAAGAGAAGAATTGAACAATTCATATATGCTGTACTTTGTTTTACTGGGGATTTACCTAGTGGTTGAATGGAAGAGAATACCTTTACTGTACAAAGGGTGTGACGTGAACCAACCAATCAAGAGTTTAATTTTTATATTTACGGGGAAAATATTTGTAATATCTCAAATAAAAACGAATATTGTTTATGTAGATTGTAAACCGGATCTAAAATTAATTCCACGCGACTTTCAGATTCCTGTTTCAGTCTTCACCTGCTATCAGAATATTTGACACGTCTCTCGATGAATCCTCTGCTTCTTCTATGGATGAATTGGACATAATTAAAGCTAAGAAAAGTATCCTTACTTGTTAAAACAAAAATATTTTAAAGATTCAGATAGATATCAGTCATTTTCAAAGGAGTGGGTAGATGTATTGAATTCTAGACAACAAGAATGGCATCTACAGAAATGTGCGGAAATTTTCATTTACTCTTCTGATGTTAATGCACTCATTCATAAAATAGGATGCAAGCAGCTGGCTCACAATTGGAATGTGCTTATAGATTCCAGTAAGACAGTCAAAGCTGTGTTGTTAGACAGTGTAAATAAGAAACTCTCAAATGTTGTTAGTCTTCTTGTGGGTATGAAATAAACTTATGAGTCGGTGCAATTCGGTCTAAAAAGATGTTAATTATTCAGTTCACCAAAAGTATGTGCTTCTGCGGGACAGCAGTAATTACGTTGTAAAAGACGGGCTAAAAGAGATGACAGATACAGAATATGCTATTGGTGAACCCACAAAAGATCTTCCTTCCAGCTATTCTCATCAAACTCGGCCACATGAAGAACTTCTTAATGACATACAACAGTTGTGGATTCTAGTAGCTAAAAGTAAATTTAGCACAGAGAAAACTGACACATAAATAAGAAAAAGTTTTTGAACAGAATCGGAGAATTAACGTCTGGAAGCAAGTTCAAAAGCAAACAGAAATCACTTCACCTGCTGACATGAGATTTATTTGTCTTAGTTGTGTAGAACTTTCTTACATCTCATAGAACAAAAATATTTCTGATTTAATAAACAAGTTAATAGTGTATCAAAGTATTGATGTCTCTTAAAATGCATTTCTTGCATTATTATCTTGATGGTTTGGATTTTAGTTTTTTAGTGAATGTTTGTACTATAAGCAAGGAGTGTGCTAGGAGGTTCCACTAGAACATATCTGAAATTAACTTTAGGCATTAAAACTAGTTCAAACCAAACATGGTGGCAGACAAACACAAGCGCAAAGCAAGTGTCCCGAACATTTCTGAAGATATGAGAAATTAAGCAGTTTATATTTATTTATTTTCCATTGTCATCTAATTTTTCCTTGAAGATAAATGTACTGTTTGCTAATATATCGGGTCAGAAAAAAATCTCATAGAGTTTTTACGTGAATTTTGAAAACGATACTTAGATATTTGCACATAGATCTATTCAAACACATATGTGCCGTTCTTTTCCATTAGTGTTCGTTATCTTTGAGGCAGTTTCAAGATTCCATCCTCCCAGCTCTTGGCATCATTCTTTGTGATGAATGGTTTAAGTTCTTCCTGTTAAATGAATTTTATAGGGAATGAAATAAGTAGTAATGTAAAGGGGCAAGTTCAGGTGAAAGACAGCAGGTGTAATAGGACATCCCGGCCAAACTGTACCAATTTCTGCCAACTCTGCAAAGAGACATGAGGCCTGGTGTTCTCCTAGTAGCAAACGACACTCTTCCGATTGACCAATTTCGGATGAATTCCATCGATTACTACCTTTAATCAGTTCAAGAATAATTTTCTGAATTCAAAATATGATTTTGCAGAAGGAGATTGTCATACATAATGCACTTCCAGTCCTAAATGATAAACAGCATCACCGAATGCAGACAAGATTCTAGAATAATTAACGGTGGTTCATTTTTCCCATGACATTTTTCGCACTACATTGTTGTAAGCAATACATTTTTCATCAATTGTGATTGTTATTTTTAAAAAAATGAGTTGTTTTGTTGTATTTGAACAGGGAATTGCATATGGAAATGTCGTCCATTAAATTCTTTCCATTAAATCATGAGATACCCAAACATCGTAGTGACTCACATTTTCAAGTGTTTTCAAATGCCTTACAAATGTTCATAAGAAATATGTGGTCTACAATATTCCGTGTCGTTTGACATGGATTATTTTTAATCAACGTTTCAATTTGATCATCCTCAACGACTGTATGCCTACCAGAACATTCTCGGTCTTCCAGATTAAAATACCCACTTCCGAACCTATCTAACCACTTACGAACAGTACACTCAGCTATGTCACCATTTCCATAAACAGGACCTAACTTTTTGCTGTTTGTACAATTTTTTTGTTTCTTTCCAGAAATGAAATAGCACCAAATGACAAAAATGCGTCTTATTTTCCTCCATTTTCACTTTTAACTTAAAATGAATTTAAAATTCATAATCCACATACGAATTGTAAAAGATGTGATGAAAGGTCATCATTCAGAATATTTCTATGTCATAAATTTCAGTCACATATGAAACTGAATCCTGTTTTCAAACGCCACCTATTGAAAAATGCTACGAACTTTTGTCCAAACTCAGTATTATTTTACTAAAACATAAATATATTATATCCAGTCCAAATTTACTATTAATATATTTAAATTGTGCATAATATCTCAAAGCATTAGGATACGTCTGAGAATAAATTCGGAGTCAGCGTACTACATCATTTTTCCAAGTAGAAGATACAAACATTTTTGTTACTCAATGTTATCCAATTGGCCTTTATCAGAACATAGAACCATACTGCGACTAATTAATGCTTCTTCTACAGTTAGATATGATCATTGTAAATATTTTGCTCTTGGGTGATGCAAACTGTACAACCCCACAAATAAAACGACCGGACAAAATATAATCTAGCTCTGAGCAATTGGATTAGACTGTGGCCAATTAAAAATACAAAAACCCAACTTTAAATGTCTATAATTGCTGAAAGACAAAGAAAGACTAGTGACAGTTGGAAGATATCACCATATGGAATGATAAAGATTGAAAGACCTATTAACAATTTGTATTCTCAGGAGTCCGTGACAGTACACTGTCTTTACCATCTCACAAACAATGATGTATGTCCACATGACGTTTTGAAAGCGGGAAAAGGAAAATAAGAACCTCATGTCTGAAAAGAATGCAGAACCATCTCACTATCAACAATGGTGCAAGTCTCAAACTGAGATTGTAAATTGACTGAAGGGAACTAGCGCTGAGAAAAAAACACAACAATCTACAAGATTCCTTTGTTTGCCAAAACAAGCTACCCGTTTAAAAAATTAAGCACGCCAGCTGCTTAAAGTTGGATAATTTAGAAGGTTGTCTTGCATTTTCAATTAAAATTCACGGTAACCGCTCAGTGTTTTTAGTAATTTGGTCAACTTCTGTTTTCTTAATTCTCGTTCTTTTTTGTTCTAGCTCATTAATAGTGTTTTTTTACATATTTTCTGATACTCAGTAAGCCTATTTACAGTATTCGGACTATTGTCCTCATATTTTTTGCCATATTTATCACAACGTTTCGACCGTTGTACGCTCTGGCCTTCTTCAGGTGGCTGGAATATCGAATTGAACCCTTTATTTCGCTCGCTGGGGTAGACTCAGAAATATAGACAGATACTCAGTAAGCCCTTATGTCTTACTGACTTTATTGCCTTTGATTGAAATGAAAAAAAAATGTTAGCACAATGCGGTATACGAGCTAACAGAGTAGGCTGATTCAAAATCCAAGAAACACAAACTACTCTAATATATATATATGTATATGTGTATGTGTGTGTGTGTGTGCCTGTGTCTGTGGTTATATATATATATATATATATATATATACGGGATAAGAACAAATGGAGTATAATTACACAGTCTGTAGTATTTAAATTTTAATAAAGGACCCAGTTACAAAATAGAGCTTAATATTATGTATTATATGAGATTAAAACATTAAAATAGCTTTCATGTTTCAGCACTCAAAATGTGCTTCCTCAGTCAATAGTAATTAACTGGTGTGTAAAAGATTATTTTTAAATTTCGAAGGCAGATAACAACAAAACAAATTGAAAATGAGGCTTGTGGTTTTACCCTGATTAACCAGTTCGGTTTCAGATTTAACAAATTTGTTTATTATATATAATCTGCGTGCTTATGATGATGTTAGTGTTGATAATAAAGTCTGACTAACTTTCTAGTTTACCTAAGTACTATTTCTACAATATAAAATACGAATGTTGATTTTTTTTATATAGGGAGTACTAAGAATTCTTTTAAAACTAGGTGGTACCAACATGTCCTACCTTTCGCCAATAGCACTTATAAAAATGGAACATCTCTTTCCAAATATTTTTGGGAATTTAAAATGGTTATTAAAATTCCTACGGTTTAATGGAAAGTTTTTAAAAATCTAGAACTTATATATCCTTAAATGATCCTTGACTCTTATGCTTACACGAGAAATTAGAAATTGTTAGATTTGCTGATAAAAATTCTCTATTAAACCAAAGAAGTGAATTAACTGTAAATAGTGGACATAGCTTACAATATGGTTAAATTTTAAATTTGGTAGTATGGTCATAATAAGCAAGTAAAATGTGGTGCACCTTCTATGAATGATTATTTATTATTATAATTTAAGTTTGATATAGCTATGTATTACTGTTTAGTCGGCATTATCAGCATCTTGTATGAATATTACACATTTGTTTTATTTTTAAATAATTAAATTGCATTTACTAGTTTTAAAAGGGGCCTTTTTATTATCAACTATAAAAAATATGTTACTATTAGATCTATGTTTTATTGTCTTCCTACACCTCACATTAGCATCTTATAAAATTAAACAAGTTACATTTGTTTCATAATTATTATACATGGTTGCCACCCGCTTATAGTTTGTATTAATTTCTTGTCTAATTTCATGACTTTGTCTAGGATTATATTTCATACCACATTTTACCATGATCAAAACATGATCATGACACTTAATTGGTTAATCACGGTAAACCCACAAGCCTCATTTGAATTTTGTTTTGTTTTTATCTGCTTTTGAAATTTAAAAATAATCTTTACTCATCAGATATTTACTATTTTGAGTGGTGAAACATGAAAGCTATTGTGTGGCGATTTTTAACGTGTTTTTGTTTTAATCTCATATAATAATGTATGTATATATAGCACAACTCTCTCTCCCTCTCCCTCTCTCTCGCGATATATATATATATATATATATATATAGAGAGAGAGAGAGAGAGAATGAGCACAAATATCTGTAACATTTAATTTAAAAGAGGGATCAATACAGAGTAGAAGTATATATTTTAGGATATTAACATGTTTTTATTTTATTATCCTAAAATAAATAATGTTATATATATATATATATACAAAAGTTTACAACAGATTACAAAAATAATTTTAGGTATTTCTAATACAGAATAATTAAACTTTTACTGCTCGTATTGCAAAGCTTACAAAATCATGGTTAAGTTCAAATAGAATAAACGTTCTAAAGTGGCCAATTCAATCTCCAGATCTCAAACCGATTAAAAATTTATGAAAATAGCTGAAACAGAGAATTAAAAGAAGGAACCCGCAAAAACTGCATGAACTAAATAAATTTTGTCGTGAAGAATGGAAAAATATTAGACAAGAAACATGCAAGAAATCCGTAAGGGACTACTCTAAACTCGTACATGGTGTAATTAGCAAATGTCGGTTACGCTACGAAATATTAATAGATAATTTAATAAATGTATTGTAACTTTTGTGTTATTAAATATTGGTTTTTCTTCGTGGGATATTTTTATTAATTATCTTTTTAAATCTGTTTGACTAGAGACTTAAACATGTGAATTATTAGCAATAAAAGTTTCATTAATCTGCGTTAGAAATACCTAACGAAACATTTTTCGTAATGTGTTGTAAACGTTTGGGTGGAACTATATATATATATATATATATATATATATATATATATATATATATATATATATATATATATATATATATATATATATATATATGTATATATACTATTTTCGAATAAATAATTATATATATATATATATATTCAGCGCTCTTTGTGAGTCAGTTTTAACATTAACATTTAATATTTAATATTTCAAATTCTATATTGGGTTAATATGACTCGCTTTGATTATACCAATGGATTACTACCTGTATATTGGCTCCTATATCTATAGTCGATCTCTCTGGATTTTAATCCCCTCTGGAATTTTGAACTTTCTACACCAATTACCGCCATGGATAAATTATCTCCAGGATACTTCCTAAAAAATATTCCATATCACTCCTTCAACTTGACCCTGACCGAAAAAAATTGTGGAATTCTGTCTTAATACCCAGGAAAATAACAACAAAAACAATCTAAAAACACAACGAACTCCATCCACTATTAGAAACCTTCAAAAAAGATCTCTTTAATATAGTAAAGAATATGAAATTTAGGAAAAATATTAACTCTTTCCAAGAAAAAATTTAACAAGGACATTAAGTTGATTAATAACTCGAATTAATTTTGGGTCAGAGCAGACAAATCTAAGTACACTTATAAATGTAACCCATCTAAATGCATCTTAACTAACAAAATAACGGACAATTACTAAAAAGGCAAACATCACAATAGGATATTTGAAATTAATAAAGTGACAACCGATGTAGCCGGCAATATGAATATTGGTGATAGAATGGGGAAATACAGAGATGACAATATCTTGTTCAAAGATAATAACCTAACTTCTCAAATAACACTCAAACTAGACGTATGTATCCCACCAAATCAGAACTAAGCTTAATCTCTAAAAATATAATTA
The DNA here is from genome assembly GCA_963932145.1 of Acanthosepion lycidas. Lineage (NCBI taxonomy): Eukaryota > Metazoa > Mollusca > Cephalopoda > Sepiida > Sepiidae > Acanthosepion > Acanthosepion lycidas. The sequence continues at coordinate 67,012,668 of OZ010572.1, forward strand.
AAAAAATTTGATAGACTTGGTAAGACTACCGGGGCCAACCTTTGGAAAGATTCCTCTGATACCATTAAATGGTTCAGTAATATTAGTGAGAAAAAGAAAGCCACTTTCATTAAGTTCGATATTATTGATTTTTATTCGTCCATATCTAGAGATCTATTGACTGACTCCATTAACTTTGCAAAAAAATACATGGATATAACAGATGATGAAATCAATATCATTGTTACTGCGAGGAAATCACTCTTGTCACTTAACAATTCCACCTAGATTAAATGTAAGTGACGATTTTGACATTCCTATATGAGCGTATGATTCAGTTCAGGTAGCTGACCTGGTTTACCTGGTGAGCCGTTACATTCTTGAAATCCTTAGTAGAATCATAAATCCGAAGCAGATAGAGACGATGGACTAATTTATATTCCTAATAGCAATGGTCCACTCACTATTAAACTACAGAAAAAAAAATTATTAAAGCTTTCAAGATAAGTATCTCATCTAACCTAAAAATGATTATTATTTGGTTATTTGGATATCACCCTTGACCTAAACACTAATACCTTTAAACCTTACCATAAAGATCATGAAACTCCGAACTACATTAATGTAGACTCGAACCACCCCAATAATATCTTAAGGCAGATACCTAAAACTGTTGGTACTAGGATTAGTAAACTGTCCTCCAATAAATATATCTTTAGTAAAATCAAAGGATTGTTCGATGTGGCGCTCCAAAATAGCGACTTTAAGAATAAACTTTCATACTTAAACCCCATAAGTAACACTAATGTAGATAAGGGTAATAATAAGCGCAAAAATAGAAAAAGAAATAAATATGGTTCAACCCCCGCCCTTCTGTAGTTTATCCAAAATTGGTCAAGAGTTTCTAAAACTAATAAATAAACATTTAAAAAATAACCACACCCTGGGGAAATTCTTCAATAGAAAAAAATAGAAAAAATAAAATTAGTTATTCCTACACAAATAATACGTTGAAAATTATCAATCCCCATAATAAAGTTATTCTTAATAAATTTTATGACATCAACAATTCACCTAGTATGGATACCCCATGTAACTGTAGAAACAAAGATCTCTGCCCACTGGATGGTAAATGCAGGGCATCTAACGTAATTTACCAGACACAGTCTACCCTAAAGAGAACAAGGCCAACGCGAGAATGGAAGCAGCGTCTTTATACCCATTGGCACTCATTTTCCAACCCCCAAATTTAAGTACCAAACTGCACTTTCCCAAAAATTTGGAAACTGAAGGAGAAAAAAGAAAACCCTCAGATTGGTTGGAAAATAATAAGGTTTGCCTACACTCTTAGTAGCTTTAAAGGTAGATGAACTCTATGTCTACAGAAGAAAATTAGAATCATTAAATTTGAAAATCAAAAGATACTCTAAACCAAAGAAACGAATTAATTTCTAAATGTCGTCACCGCAGTAGATTTAAGCTTACCTAGACTCCCATTGAACCAGCATGAACTATCATCGGTGGACATTCACCTGGGAATTTCGGCTCCTCCCCAGTCCCTACTGAACTTGATTGAACTGTTAGCCCTTAACAAGTAAATGAACTGCTATCAATTATACAGCACATCCATCGTCTCCTCCCCTCTTTATATGCCCTTAGCAATTTTCTATCATCTGCTTCCGTCCATATAAATATCCCTCCTCTATCACCAAGTTACTATTTATTCTTGATGACTATCAATAAAATCTTCGCTAAATTTTCTCCTTCCCTTTCTTGTGTTTGTCATAATATTGTTTATAGAGATTTTCTTTTTCTTTTTCTCATCTTTAAGTTTCTCTATTGAATTATCCTTGATTATCAAGTACATATAGGCATTAAATTTCCGCTACAATGGTTTATGATATAATAATAAACAATAAGCTAATCTTTAGGTTAATTAAATATCATGTAATCACATTTATTTATGAAGTTTATATGAGTTCTCCCTAAATATGGATGCATATGCGTATGTATGTGTGTGTATTTTTATGTAGGTGTATTTGTATATATGTATATGTTTGTATGTGTATGTATGCGTGTATATATATATATGTGTGTGTGTGTTTGTGATTCTTACATCTTATATATATTTATTATGAACCATTCAGTATATCTAATCTTAAGTAATCAGATTTTGCTATTACCGTAAGTCTTTCTAATATTTAATATATGGTACATACGTTAATGTATGAATTAAATAAGTAATATTGAAGGGTAACTTACCGATTTATTAGATGACGGGATTGAATATATATCCAAGGGAAATAATTAATGGTTATATATTCGTACTTAACAATTTTTATTTCATTTTTATCTTAAAATTCTGTTTAATTGCGGTTGAGTTAATGATCATTTTAAAAAATTTTAAAGGCTTTCCTAATTTAACTTAACTTCTCTTATTACCCTTTGAAAATATTTTATCCTAACATAGTGTTATATGTAGATACATGTTGGTTAGTATATGTATGTATGTGCATGTATGTAGGTATATATAGGTATCTATGCGTATGTACGTATAGAAGGCTGTATGATGTTCTTAACGGGTGCGGACGCATGTGTGTACGCATGTACATTCAAATTCCCTCCAATTCTTTGAAACACTTCTCTTAATTTTGGGGTTCTGATATATGGACGAATTTAATACATCAATAATTCTGATTTATCTGTCTTTAATCTCACTAAGGTTATCTCTTCATATTTTATATAAATTAATTTTTTTCAATTTTTCATGTATTTCTGTGGATTCCCATTGAATCAAACTTTAGCTGTGGGACCATTAAGATGTAGGTCAGCTCATCGGGTTCACTTTCTTTCCCACTGCCCACCCCTACCTCCATAATATAATACCCCACATTATTTCCTGTAACTATGCCATCTTCTGTCATCTCTTCCATGGCGTTCTCTCTCTCTCTCTCTCTCTCTCTCTCTCTCTCTCTCTCTCTCTCTCTCTCTCTCTCTCTCTCTCTCTCTCTCTCTTTCCTTCTCCAACTAACCAGTCACCTTCTACAAACTGACACCATAAACAGTTTGGAAGATCCTGCGAAATTTAAATTTTGAAATTCGGAGATGTAAATGGTGATTAACTAAGGGTATCTTAATTCTAATTGTAAGGAAAATTTTGCTTTGTTTAATGAAAATAAACATTGAGGAGCGCTCTTTATGAGTTAGTTTTAACATCTAATATTTCAAATTCTTTATTGTGTTGATAGGACCCGCTTGCATTATACCAACGGATTACTACCTGTTTATATATATATATATATATATATATATATATATATATATATATATATATATATATATACACAGGGTGCGATGTATAAATTGTCGTCTAAACTACGCAAAAATGAAAATAAAACATATGTTTCATTTTAACACATGTAGTTACCAAAATGATACAAAATATCTTCAAATACTAAAGAGTAAATTTATTCAATAAAATCGCCATTGGGTTCAACCAGGGCTTCCAGATCTGGAAATCTCTTGCATCTCTTCTGGACGCGGTCTCCTTGTTTAAGTTGATGAACGGTAGCATAATCCTTGCCTTCAGGTCATGTTTGGTGTTACAAAGAGATCTGCTGGTCTCTCGCTCAATTGAGCCCCACACATAATAATCAAGGTGGCTGTAGTCTGGGAAGTTAGGTGACCAGATGTAAGGGGTGATGTGATCGCAAAAATTGTCAGGGAGCCATGACTAGGTTCTCCTGCTTATGTTGCATGGTGCAGAGTCCTGATGCATACAGTCTTCCAGTAGCTACCCTCTTGCCCCAGTGTAGCACTACCTCCCTGGCTAACATTGGAAAACCCAATAAAAATTCAGCAAATTTTACTTGCCTGTTATATTCAACGAAATATGTTTCAAAGAAAGGTTGCTGCGCAAATATACATTATATATATATATATATATATATATATATATATATATATATATATATATATATATATATATATATATATATATATATAGCAAACTGTCTCTGGTCTTATAAAGTCATTTAATTTATTGCCTCTCTTATCCTGAAAAATCTAAATGCCTTTTTCTTCCACACAGTTCTGCCTTTTATTCCAAACTGAAGAAGTCGAATCTAACACACTTCACGTCAGCGAAACCCGTCGTTTAAAAGCTTTTCCTCTTTATCTCATTATGTATAAGTTCTCAGTTATATATATCAAATAGATATTATTTACGTCATAACATCGAATTTAAAAATACTGTCATTTCATTGCGAAGTTTTGAAGAAGCTACTAAACAAAAGGTTGCTATTATATAGAAAACATTTCCTATCTCTTCTAATGGGAAGATACACATACAAAAGTACACACATACATGTATACACATATTTCTCAATAGCTGAGGATGACGGCGTGTCTGCTTTTAAATGTGGTTCTAGTTGTACGAGAACTTTCAGCACTGCTTCTAATATTGTGGGTGCATCCATTATTATATAATCCTATTTCCAGTAATATTTTAAAAATCTTTTATCCAAAGGAATCCTTTGTCTATTCATTCATAAGTTGGTGTATGCACAGACACGCACATATGCATAAATACTCACTCACGCACACCTGCACGCAAACACATACACACACGCGCCCGCACACTCTAACCTAAACACAGCCGCACGCACATGCCCACGTGCTCACATACGCACGCACGCACGTACATACACGCAAAAGCGTTCACACACATACCCACGCAAAAGCGTGTACACACATACCCACGCACACGCACACACGCAAATACACACGCACATACAAATACACGTTCACACATACCCGTACATACATACGTATGCACACGCGCACACACACATAGCAACTACGTACTTCTTGATCTTTTTCTCGCCCCTATATATCATGAGAAAATATCTCATCCTTCATATAATCTGATAATTAGTGAAACAATTTTAGTAATGAGTGGGCGAATCCTATAAACGACTTGCCTGCTTAGTCATTTAAAGCAAAATCTGTTACTCCCATTTTCAACCTTGACAGGGCTCAATCAGTATATTTAGAATGATTTTCAATAACTTTTCATAATCGATAAATGCAGTAACTATTCCAAACTGATAAAAGTATTCTGTGTAATATAGCACACAGAAGTCTAAAAGTAGCTGACACTGCTGCTGTATGTCTGGCTAGATGAAACATACTTGTAAATGCGCACAATGACCAATAATTGCACAATCAGGCTTTACGCATGCTCACGTTCATCGAAAACTGTTGCGGTTACATTTAATCCAACAAAGGCTTCATCACGATTAGACTTGAGTCTGAAAAAATATGAGTGCCCGTCCAGACACCAATATCATTATCTGGCGGCTGAAAATTGAAGCAATCATATTGGGATATTATCATTTTAGTTAGACCTATCAAGAGATACACATATGTCTTGGCAGGATAAATAAAAGAATGTGTCGGGAAAAAATAATGAACGTTGATTTGAAGCTGAAAGAAAAAAATTGGTCCAAAAATATAGGGAATTATAAGTAGAATGGGCCAAACAAGACCTGCGCAGGAAAACGAGAAACGAAGGCCCTTCATTTTCTAATATATTCTATGGTACTACAGAACGTGTGTGATAATTGCTCTCTACAACATCATGTGCTTTTAGTAATGTTTGCTTTTTTACTATCCTTCCCACTCTTTGATCAATTTACACAGCTTGTTATAATATATATATTGTTTCCTTTTCTCCCTCTTGCCTTCAATATATGTTGTCAGTATTAAATTCTCCAAGCATTCTTTCTTTATTATATGTCCCAAGAATTTCAACTTTTTTTTCTGATTCTAAGTATATATCTCATTTTCGTTCCCATTTTCCTTAAAACTTCCTCGTTGCTCGCATGTTCTGTCCATGATATTCTCGGCATTCTAAGAAAGGAAATTTTTAGCACACTCTGCTGACATACTGTGCCGCAATGGTCTGATTAAGAGTTTTTATGAAAGAGTTCTCTCTTCTTTACATTTCATATTTATTTCTATGAAATTATAAACCAGTCCGTTCTTCTTATTCTTTTTAAATCTTTTTACATCCCCCACTTTTTTCTTTCGTTTTTTATTTATTTTTGTTTTGTCGATAGATTTAAAGACTAAGGAAATTTAAGAACCAGTTCTGTGAATTTGGTGATTTTTTTGGTAAACGCTTCTCAGCAACCGTTACGTACCCACTTAAATCCCATTAGTCTGTGTTAATGTTTATATGCCTACATTTGTGTGTTTGTAGGATCTATAATAGTATCTTAAACAAAAGTGAAGATAATGAGTGTTTGTCTCATTATCTTCATGCCTACATTTCTAAGAGCTTTACAGTTACTTTATCTTTGTAGAACATAAGAGTGAAGTACCTCTCGAGGGTCGAACTCGCTATACATGCAATATTCTATAAAACAAGTCTCTAAAAGTATTTAATAAGCATTGATGTCAGACATCTAGAATGGATCAAATTCATTAAACAAATGATTTACGAACTGGACTTGATAAGCGTTGGACTACGATAGCATCATATTAATTTTGGCTTAATCTAACATATGCCATGATAGTTGGCTACTACACTAATCTGATGGATTTTTTAAAAAGAGAATGTTAACCATTATTTCGAAGCTGAGTCACCCAAAGAAATTTCCTAAACCTAGCTTAGACTGTTACAAGACAAGAAATATTGGAAATCAATGGGAGTAGATGCCTGCTGTACTTGTAGGTGTGTTAGTGGCGTAATGAGGAAAGTAGGATCGGCTAAAAGAGTTCTAGTTCTGGCCTAGCCTGTTAAGTTCCTTTCACTCAAATGTGAAGACATGAATCTAATTATTCCTCCTACAATCTATGAATTAAATCGCAGGGTAGATTTGTCTCTAGTTTTGTGTGGAAGAGCTAGGGAAAATGCGCCTCCAAATTAAAAACTGTGAAAAAGCAATGCGAAACCATTCTACTATCTTACCGAAGTAATGGTAACTCACTGATAATTGAATCTTTGAAAAATTGTAACCAGCGTCCTGAAGATATTTTAAAAAATTGTGTCTAGTGAACTTTCTTCGCTGTCATTGTTCCACGGCGAGGTATTAATATTATATAAATATTTATGGTTTTATGTGTGTTACATTAAACCACTATTCGAAGTAGTTATAGAGTGCATTTATAATTCGTTCAGTATTTAAAAATCTACAGGATGGGCACATAGGCAAAAATGCAAGTTTTCAAGAAATTAAATTTTCAACAACATTTTATTTAATTGGCATATTAACAAATAATATCTTCAATATGATAAGTTTGATGCGCTTTGCAAGATTCACGTGAACTCGATGCTATAACTCCACACTGCTGCCAATTTTAGCATGTTCACTCTTTATGCATTCAATCAAGTATGTTGCATCTGTGATTTTCATTGAGTACACCTTCTCCTTTAACATACCCCAGAAAAAGAAGTCAATTTTTCCTTCTTTCGACAAAACCGTGTTTAATATGTGGAGGTAAAAAGAATATAGTTTATGATATTTTCTATGTGGGTAGACTTTAGGGACATCCTGTACATTAAACATCTTAAAATCCGAAGGTCTGTTTTTATATTTCTATATATTTATTAAGCAGATGCAGATGCGTATGTGCATTAGCTGAGGTCAAAGATACATTTTCTTCCATATCAATGTGAATAACAATGATTTCAAGATTGACTAGAATGTTACAATCAGTTATACATAAACTGTAGAAATTAAAAAAAAAAACTCATTCAATTCTTTGGTTGGTGGGGACAGTAATATGGGTTTTAATAAATGTGCACTGAAATACAGTATTTTTTTTTTATATAATTAAACCACAACTCTCCAAAAGACCAAAAGTTATTCGTATGAAAAATATTTGTACATATTTTTTACATTAGTTAATACAGGAATGGTCAACCCCTGACACATGTGCCCAAATTGGTACATTGCTGGATTAAATTAGGTACCTCTACGAAAATGTAAACAAACAGAGATAGCATGATGAAAAAGACGCCGAACTTGACGAAAACAAGTTTTTATCTTCTAATGTTCATATTATTATTAAAGAGGAAAGATCAAAGTATTTGGGGGGGTATTTTTTTTACATTTTTTAATCGTTCCTAGCAAGTCCGAAATTTTCGTTAAAAATCTTGTTTTTTTTTTGTCAAAAAAAAGGACAGATAATCAATCATTTTCAATCATTTGATAAAAAAAAGATGAAAATCTGACTTTGATATTCTTTTAAAAATCAATTATCATTTTTTCAAAACTGATTTTAATAAAATCAGAAATTATAATGTTTATTTAAAATATTTTGAACCAAGCTTAACTTAGCTTCTGCGCCGAAAAAATGTAATTTGAAAATAAAACAAAGCAGGTCATAACCTTTCGCGTCGCTTGACAGGTAACGAAAGACACATTCATGACGTTTAGATAACTTACGGGAGGATAATTCTTTCTACGGATGGAAGGAAGTGAAATTATTTAGATTTAAGTGAACAAATTATTTACCTCGTTATTTTAAGGAAAACTTTCAGCGCTCTAATTTTTCTTTTTTTTTTTCTTTTTTTTTTTGTACTTAGCTTTCATCTTTACGTTTACGATGCTTTATGGAAAATATAAAGAAATTAAAAAATAAGACTGTTAAGAGTGAGATTAAATTTCATAAGAAAGGTATCTAATTAATTTATAGGTACCTTTCTTATGAAATTTTATCAGAAGTGTACATAAAATACTATAATTTTATGTACATTTATTACATTTTACTGTGTTATTTGTATTTCCATTCATTTTATTATTAATTTTGATATTTCATTTATGGAAAAATGTCATAACTGAGATTAATATAAAAATAAGATCATATAAATTAAAGTTTAGCAGTAGTTAAATTTCATAAGATGATACTGATACTTATAGGTACCCTTCTCAGTTGAAGTTGAAAAATCAAATTAACTTCTCCATACGTGTTTCGCAAAAGTAAAGGCCTTAACAGCGGAGAACAATGCTGAACTCAAATAATGCAACTAAATTGTATTCTGGTTGGTCTTCCGTACTTTATAATTACCACCCGATTATAAGCACAAAAATTACATTTTTTAATTACCGTGGCTCTTCTGATTGGTCCAAACGATACAATTTTCAAAGCGCTAAACAATGACAATCTCATATGGACACTGAAAGGTTGATGTTGCTTTTAACTAATGTTATAATATTTTTAAAAAAACTTAATAACTACCTTTGTAAAAATCTAAAGAAATAACAACTAAGTGTATTAAAAATTCAATTTTCATTGAAAAAAATTTTTGCTTTCAGAAAATATTGTCCATATTCTTAAAAACAACTAAAAACAAATAAAAGCATTTGAAATTGAATAATATATTTGTTTTATTGAGTTTTGTATGTTACAATTCAGAGCTGATTTTCAGGTACGTTGGCTCCAATTAAAAAAAAAAAAAAAAAAAAAAAAACATGATTTGCATTCTTCAAAGCCTTGTGCTTTTAACTATTGTAATCACTAAGCGCTCGAATTTCTAGAGTTTTTCATAAAATTAGTTATGAGGGTGTTAATAAATATAAAAAAAATATTTCTGCCATGACTTTAATTAAAAAAAAAAACATATTCATAATAATTTCGATATTCTGTAAATAGTTTCTGAAAGTTTCATTAACATCTGACAATTATTTTTTATTTTTGCAAGATTTTCCAAATTAATGTGTGTAATACCAAAAAACGTGCTAAAAATTATCTATGTTATTTACTAGCCCATGATGGTACAAAGAGAAAAATCAAAATTTAGAATGTTCTAAAAAGAAGCAAAAATTTTAAAAAATAATTAAAAAAAACTTTGGTCTTTTCTCTTCATAAAAACATAAGCATTTAGACGATAAAATTTTGTTTTCATAAAGTTTGCCGTCTTTTTCATCAGACTATGCTCTTTTTTTAGCGATTGCGTGGAGTTACCTAGATTAAATGGGGCATTACATCCCAGTATTTTTTTTCCAAACTGTTCACAACTGGAAATCGTACACTACGCTACTTGTTTGCTTTATTTGTTCTTTGTGAATATTTGCAGGTTTTTAATTGTCGAAAAAATTCTAATTTTCTTACCTATCATAGTAAAACAAGCAAGAGAAGAGCAGAAAATTATAGTAAACGTCAATTTAGTGAACAATGGGAAACTTAGAATACTGATTTCGGAACATCATACAAATCTGAACAAGCATTTTCAACACTGAAATTGATTACAAGCAAAACGAGAATACGATTTACTAATTAAAATCTAAAGAATGGTCTCTTGATCACAGTAATTAAAGTAGTTGTAAGCTTAAAGTTCAGCGAAATCAAAACAGTCTCAAAAATCTCATTAAGGAAAGCAATGCACATCTTGTTTTTAAGTTAAATCAATGAATTATGGAAAAATACTAAATATATTTATGTAATTTTTGTACTTGAATTAACGTGAGTTCAAGATTTGTATGACACATAAGAACTTGTGCGTTGAAAAATTGACGTATAGAATGTAAAAAGTCAGCCACTCCAAAGATAATATAAACCTATTGATATCACATGGATATTGTATATTTTTGAAACACAAAGATGAAATAACTGAAAAGTGAATCGTGCAACCGATTTATTCTGTCATACGACTGATAAGCACATATCCAGATCAACTGGTTTGAACAAAACAGAATTAATGAGAAAAGTCATAAGCACTCTGCTTCATGTAATTATTCCTGCTTCTGTTTCTACTGCGTACTTCAAGTGTGCTGTTAAAATATCAATGTTCCGGTTTTTCAAAAGCCAAATTAAACTGGAACTTTATCTCATAGGCGATTTAATTTATAAAAAAAAAAGGCAAATTTGAATATATCTGTGTCGCTACAGTTATGACAGACCTTGATAAGTCTGGCAGCAATTTGAAAAGAAAATCTTATTCTTCGAGTACATGAATCAAATAAAGTGGTAAACATTTATCTTTCTAAATACTTATGGAACCTGTCAGCAACTATTAGTCCATGTTTCGAATATTGTTGCCAAGGCCGGTTAGGTGCTTCTGCCATGTCTCTAGAGATTCTCGACAAAATCCAAAGAAGAATTGTCAAATTTTTCGGTCCTAATCTGGCATCTCGGCATCAGTTACTTTCCTACCACCTTAATGAAGCTTCGTCTTGCCTCTTCTATATATTTTCCCAATAATGTTTCTGATGAGGTTCACGAGTTTAAGCGAAGTACTAGATTGGCAAGTACGTCGCATAATTTTACTCTTGAAATTTCTAGTTGTAAGCGTAAGTTCTATTTCTTCTCGCAGTTATCATCCGCTTCCTACTTTCCCCTCTACTACGATCTTAAATGGCTTAAATACAATGTCAATCGTCATCTTCTGTTTCCTGGAATCCAGTTCTTTTATTGTCTTCCCTGATTCTTTCATTCTCAGAACGTCTTGCATCCTAGTGGCTGTATTGCCTTGGTTGAGTTGAAGTCATTAAAAAAAATTATAGCATATTCATCTCGTTTATAGATGGTTATAATTTTTCGCATTTGAAATGTGTGCGATTGTTTTGCCAGAAGTAACCACAAATTACTTTTTCGCCTTTCCACTATAAAACTATCAAAAGTATTTGTAACTTGCGTAAGCCAATTAATTCGTGATAATTTCTGTCTGAATTTTTGGCATTACGAGTTATTATTATTTACAATATCTTCATTCGGACTATTGTACTTGTCTTTTCTGTTGTTATCACAACGTTTCAGTCGCTGTGGTCACCGGCCTTCATCGGGTGTATATTGATCCGCATAACTTACATGGAAATTCCAAACCGAACCCTTTATTTAGTCAACGGAGGTAAAGTGTTCTTGTTCCATTGCCCATGTAGGGGAATATCTCGTTTAGTTCTTATTTTTAGTACCGCTCAGTTATTGCTTGCCCTGTTTCCACAAAAGGTTGAACAACAATTTTCCTAACCATCAGATATGGTTTTCCTAATGTTATGGTTGTAGCTGCTGCTGTTGTTGTTGTTACCTGAAGAATTTGCATCCTAGCACCAGATGGCAGGTGGTAATAGCTGAAGACTGAGTGATAAGTTTCCGCAAATCTTCAGCACCTCCCTCAGTATTTTTACAGACTGGGATTAAATCATTGTGATAACAACAAAGATGAAGACAATACTCCGAATGAAAATAGTGTAAATAATGATCTGTGATACTAGCACACGAAAAAATAATTATGATAATTAAATCTACGAAAATGCAATAATATAGATATTCCCTTACGATAAATAGCATAAAGTTACATTAATAGCATTTCTCATTACGTATGACTAGTGTTATCGCCGTTAGCTTGTGATAATAAGCATTCAAAATCTGCAGGCGGATAAGGCAGGCGTTTTATATTTTCAACCTGTGCCAGTTATGTGTGTTCGAGCTCAGGTATAAACCAGGAATTTTAATGACGATTTTCAAGGTAATTAATTATGTTGTGCCCACTTGGAAGATTACTTTCACTGACTCTCCAGATTTCTCCCTTTTGGTCTTGTGTCGTACTAAGTAAATATCGATTAATTAATAATTAATTTTTGTGTATTTTACTAATCGAGGCTTCAGTGTTTTGTGTAATAATAAAGATGATTCAGTTTTTCTCTCTCACTTTCTATCTATCTATCTATCTATCTATCTATCTATTTGTATGTCTTTCTATCTATCTTTCTATCTATCTATCTACCTATCTCTCTATGTCTCTATGCTTTTCTCTCTCACTCTCTCTCTTTTATTTTCAACTGGTGGATACAAAGTAAGCGGATATGGTATGTTGGATTCATACTTCGTTTATTTAAGATAAAAATAAAAAATATATTTCCTAACACCCAAGTATGGAATTCAGAATGATGATCATACTCACTACTGATTTAGCGAAAGTAAATTCCTTCACGGCAAAGTACTTTTAGAACTGGCAATGCAGAATAATAAAAAATTGCCACACTTAAGTTTATAAACTTATAATTATTAATCAAGATTTTTACTTTCAACACTACCTTAAAGAAGAGATTAGGAAGGAAACCCCCTCAATACTGAAAAAGTGATAACAGCTACTGGAATTGAAAAACGTATTCTTCACAAAAAAATACTGTTTTAAATGATTTTATACATTTTAACAGATTATAAAAGTAAATGTTCTGTCAATGAATGCCAAACGTTTTCTTATAATAAAACGTATAATCTCACATTTACGATTACTAGTATCACAAGAAACATTTTCAATATTCTTGTCCCTTTTTCTTGTTCTTATACTAGTGTGGTCTACGTCTACGTAAGCAGGGAAGAATTGGTGTTTCTGTGACGGTCCAAAACATGAATTACATAAACAAGGGACCGTGGAGCAATAGATTAGCAACCTAGTCTAGCAGAACATTGCAACTGTATAGTGAGTTTGTTCCTCACTGAGTGCCTCTTACTAGAGACTTTATGGTAGACTAAGATATCGCTTATTTAGAATGCTGTTCTATTTTCCTTCTTCAAACTCTAGAAACAAAGATCGATCGTATTAGTATCATATAATGTCTTTTATTCGTTATTTAAAGGCAAAACATATTCCGCATTGCAGAAGGTTGCTTACGGTAGCCTATGTTCCTAAGCGCCCCCACCTCATATAAGTACGATCCGGACTCGACCATGCTTAACTTTGATGATCGAACAAAGACCAGTGTTTTCGGCGTGAGTTGACCTTTAGATGATTAATCATAAATACGTTTGAATTAAACTATTCACAGAAGCGTTATCTGTTATTTGTAAATACACCTATGTGCGTGCATATGTAATTGTAATTAGATGTGCATTTTATACGAATATATATGAAAAAGTGTGTGTGTATGTATGTGTCAATGAATAAATGTGCATATTAATATGCATGTATATTTGTGAAATGTTTGTGTGAGATTGTGTGCGTGTTTGCTTTTGAAGATGTGGTTCTGCATCTATGTGTGAGCGGTTTTTATCGTATTTCAGGCTTTTGAACATCTTGTTAGATTCTTAATTTCCTCTCCAATTTCCTTCTTTTCTTTTGCTAAACGTTGAACGGCGCTGATTTTGATCCAATGATTGCATTAATTCCTACGCAAATCTTAGAAAACTCGTCAGGATTTCTTTCACGAATTCAACACTTTTCTATTCTTCCAAGTCATGACGTTCTCAATCTAATTGAAACCCACCAACCGGCACATACTCATAATTTCAGAAGAAAACTAAAGCTAAATATGACCTTAACAATGCCCCAGCAATGACATTTACTTGCGCGATATCCAATGTCGGCGTAAGTCTTTGGCCAAAGTAAAGACATACAAACTAAAAGATAGCGTGTTCTTTATACTGTGTTAATTTATGATGCATTAAAATCTCTGCTATTACAGTCGCCATTTTAAAACCAAGGTCAGTGTCATATTTACTTCTCCTAGATATAAACGACATTTTTGTATATTGAAATTCATCCATTAAAGAGGGCCACTCAACGTAGCGGGTTACTGTTAAAATTCTAGTGTTAAATGAGTGTATTATGAATATAAGATAAGGTGTTAGCAAAAAAGTTATAAAGAGAAATGATAAAAACTGACATTTGACTTAAATCGTATAGTTCAGTGAAGCACCGCCGCGAACGTCTAACATAGCAGCTCTTATACTACAAGAAAGAAGAGCATAAACGGATCCTGTGGGTAATACATTTTAAATGTTTTACGTGAAAGAAAATTGAACTTTGCTCTCCAATTTCTCATCCCGAGCCGTTATCCATTACTCTACCTCTTCGGCAGATGTTTTTTTGTTTAGGATGACAAAGTCTGATTTCCTGAATTCTCTAAAATGAAGCTGTTGAATTTTAGAACAGGATCTTACTTTTTCTTTTCGTTTGAGTGTTTCTGGTTTGTATTTATACCATTAATTGAAACGTGGCTTGCAAAAATTCCCAGGTAATGCTATTGGCAATATTAGACGTTTCCTCATAAGGAAATATTCGGCGTTCATTGACAGAGCAGTCAGTACTATTCCCAGTTGAAATTTATAAATCTTTCTATTAAAATAATATTTTAGTTTCCAACGTCCAATAACTATTATCCCACTTTCCCGTATTTCAAATAACATGTGCTGTCCATTTTAGTTTTTGCTGCTATTGAAAGTCCACAAATTATGCGGTTTCTCTTAGTTGGCACAATTCTTTGTTTGTGATTATGTAGCACTAATCCATGAGGTTTGAAGAAGGATGGACCTCCATGCTTCATTCACTCGAAGCCATTGTTAATCATTAAAGTGAAAAGGCGGTTGCATAGCCAACCTTACTCAGTTGCATTGGGTTTTCTTTTTTGTTTTTTTATACTTTTGTTGGGTTAATTTATTGTATCCATTTATCTATTTTATTGTGTAAAGTACAATGTGATTTTCTATTTATCAATCACAATCCCTTATTTTAGTTATAATAACGGAAGGTATTATTCAACGTCAATAAACAAACATACATTTTCTTAACATAACAATGGAATATTTCATTAATAAGTAAGGGAGATTATTCGGATAATACATTGCATTTTATTTCTATTTTACGTTATCTTTCTATAGATATCTTCACTTTCAATAATTTAAAACAACATAATTATTTCCTACGTACCAAGCTAGATTTCATTGTACAGATAAAAAAGCAGAAACTATAAATAATGTGATTGTAAAATTATTTAAATAACTCCATCATTTTGGACGGTAAGGATAAAATTATTTTTATATTTTATATTTAGTTTTATTACTGCTTAAATATACTTACTATTTATTATGTTTCTCTTTACAAGTGCCTTTTGTGCGACGTTATCACGCCGATTTCGTGTGTATTTCATTAGGTTTGTCTCTTGAAATCTCCGTGTTATTTTTCTACATATTTTGGTTTCTAGTGTTTTTAGGTTTTCTGAACAAACATTTGGTGTTCTATTGTCAGTCTTGTTAAGGTTTATGTAATTGTTATTCTCTCTTTACTCTCCTGTGTATAGTTCATTAGACCTATAACAGTCGAGGAAATACAAATAACTTCTCTTTTTCTCCATTTTCTTTTCACATACCGGCTACCGGTAATGTCTGGTATGTAGGATTTATGAATGATAAGGGATTTTCTTGTTTTCTGATCAATAAATTTCAGTTTTTCTCATATCTAATTTAGAAACAGTTCAAAATTTCTTAACCTTTTGATATGATTTCTGCTATTTTATTCAGTTTCTAAATTCTTTCATATTGAATCTGATTCCATTATTAGAATGGCTCAGAATGAGAACTCGAAGAGCCAAGTTCGAATTCCAGATGGCTTCGTTACGTTCACTTACATGCATTTACGTTTGGGAAAGGTGTGAATCCATCGCCCCTTTACCTATGAGTTAAACCGTAGGATTTGTATCTGGAAAAATCATTGTTATTCTCAAAAATTATTAATGCAATATTAACTCGAAAAAGATAATTATTCTTACAATCCAAAGTATATTTCGGTGTGAAATAAAGTTCAAAGGGTTGATAAACCGTAAGAAACAAACCAATCCAGTATAAAATATAAGTTTATTAGTATTTTCACTCAATATTTTTATTACTTTACTAAACTATAGTTAAATTCCATCTGTAATATAATAATATAATTAACCACACGTATGTTTCTTTCCTCTGCTCTGAATTTGTTTCTAATGTAGTTACTAAAATCCTCACTGAACTAATGCTTCGAGATCAGTTTTATTGTTTCCTAAAAAAAATTACATTATACATGTACATCATGTAATTGAAGATATGTAATAAATTCTTTGTTTATATGTTGTTTCCTTTCAAAAGATGGACGATCATGGCTCTCAAAAACCTCCTATTCTTTGTAGCTTTTTTGTCTTTTTTCTCATCGTGTGTCTCAGAGATTTCAACTGTAGCTTTCTGATTCGAAGCACGAGTGTTTTTTTTTGTTACCTCAAGTTTCTTCATCTGTAAGGAATTTGTCCAATACTAACTGCCATATATATTATAGCCGTTGAGCAGCATTTCTCCTTTGTTTCTAAATGAAATTTTGCTTTTGGAAAGCACCTTTTGCTATTTCAATGCACCTTCTGAATTCTGTTTCACATTTTCCGTCAGATGTTAAAACGCTCCTCAGATATTTAAATTTCTCTACTTGCTTACTTTTGATATCTTTAAAACATAGCTTGCATCTTGAACATTTTTGCTAAAGACCATGAATTTTGTCTACTTACACTTCATAGCTGCACCTTAGGCAGCGCTACTAAGATGGATTTTGTAAGATCTTCCGATATGCTACCACTATTATATATTTCATTTAATATTTCCCTAATGTCGTCCATCTCGAAATCGTTTAAGGTGGATATCATTTCTACTACAATCCTATATATGATCCTTTGGCTTTGTTCCTGTTCATCATGAAACTAAACGGTTTCATCATTTTTAGAAAGAATGAGTTGTATAGTGAGTGAAAAGTAAGATTTTTCTAATCTATTAAGCTTGATCTTCTTTTCCTTCGAACAACTCTCCGTTCTGGTTTATGGTTTAGTTATAAATCTAACTTCACCTTCTCTAATTTCTCTAATTAAACATAAAATCCATTGTTGATGGATTGTGTCACCAGCTTCTCGTAGTCTGTATATATGGTTGTTATTTCAATAGTGGCTTGAACATTCAAATATTGTATTATTTTTGTTCATATCACTTTGTTCCGGGTAATTCATTCTATAGAATTCTTTAGGCATAGAAACCCATAGGAAAATTATTTTAATTTATTTTATTAGTGGTGAACAGAAACAGTAACAAAGAAGTTCAATAGGCTGATCAACCCTTTAAATGATTTAAAGATTTTACAAGCAGTATGTTTTCGTCGTGTTTTGTTTTTGTTTTATTTCATTTTTTATCAATAATAGGACATTTGTATTTTGGTTGTTTTTATAAAAGGTGTACTTTAAGAATTTCTACATACTTGCTAGTATTCAGTTTTCGATATTTTTGTTTTGCGAGGATTCATATTTAAAAAAAACTTCTAAATCTTATAACTATAATTCATGTACACCATTATTTTCTAAAGCTTCTCTGTTCATAGATATACTGGAAACATCTGGACATGATAATAAAATATTTCTTCCTCTTCTTTTCAATATTATTATTATAACAAGAAAACAGACATTACCAAAGTGTATTATTTGACACAAAGAAAGAAAAAATCGAAAGAAAATGGTAAAATGTATTAGTATAAATAGAAAATACCCTAACAGATAAAAGCTTGTGTAATTTCTCTTAATGGAGTAATGCGTTTATTTTCTGGTGCTGGGGGCAGTTATATATATATATATATATATATATATATATATATATATATATATATATAGATAGATAGATAGATAGATAGATAGATAGATTCACACTCCACTTAAAACTTCAGAAGCGCAAGTCTGAGGTTTATTTCACGTCTCCAGCACACGATAGGGATGTGAACTTCAATAGATCTTTAACCTAATGATGAAAAAAAGCATTTATTTTACAGTTATTTTTCAGCATAATCTCCTTCTGTTCCGATGCCCTTAATTCAATGGCGAATATTGATCACATAGACGAAACGTTATGCAGTTAATTTTTTTATCAATTCACTTCATAAATTCTAGTATATTTATGCCATTATATTTCAGCCAATTCATGTGTTACGTTATCTTCAAAATTTGTGGATTGATGACCTTCACAGATAGGTGCTTCCATGGCACGTACACTAATCCTCATTCGTATTATATTGGTAAGGAAGAAATTCCACGCAGTTTCTTTCTCAAAACTCTTACGTTGTGGAACAAAGCCATGAAATGCTTCCTGGATCACTACAATATCGGCTTTTTCAAAGCTGGGGTCAAAGGTTATCTATCCTACATATCCTTATAATATGAACCTCTTATCCCTTCTTCGTACGCGCTTATAACAATCTCACCTTCTATATTGAGTGTCTCTTGGGACGTGTATTGAGTGACCAATAGTATTCAAAACAAACTTTTAAATGTAATTGTTTCTCGATTCTGGAGATTGTGGCGATCTAGATTCAAACTCTAAAACTGTCATGAAAAATTCTGTTGAGTAATTTCTCCTGAGTTCATGTACTTGATTATCTTTTCATTCACCTATCGGTATTTTTTGTACCTCTTTTAATGTTTTATTGTATCATCCTCAGAAAGAAAAATATATGGAGAAATAATACACTGATATATAAATTCGTATCACCAACAAGTTTCTTGATAATTAGAATACACGTATTTGCTTTTTGATGTCTACAGAAATATATATACAAAATCATCTTAACGCCGTAAAAAGTGAATGGACATACGGATGACGATTTTTTTAAATCACTTTATTTCATTGTCATCAAAAGTGCGTAGTAACCCTAACATGTTATTTATGTCTATTATTGTCTTTTGCTCAATTACTAAAATCGAATCACGCAAAGTTTCATCTGTCGATGTGACCAGTAAAAATTGATTAGCGAGTTACAAATAATGTTAAACGAAATAGATTTTCTCTCTTTAATTCAAATAGATGATTGTGCGAGCAAATGTTTAAAACGAAATTATTTTCACCCATTACCAGAAAGTGTACATACAACAAAGATTGGAATCGCCTTTCAGAGAAACAATTAGATTTATGTTTATCTTGGGATTGGCTGGAAATATATTCGAGCTGATTTTATCATAATGTTAGAAGCATTCACAAGCATCACTTCTCAGTCACTATTTTACTAAATGAGGACATATAATTACATAGTTCAATAATATAGGGCTTGGAGAAAGCGCATCAACTAATGAAGTAATATTCAGTTTAATGTAAGGACGCTAAAGAATAGGTGGGGTAGCTTGGATTGGCAATAACTTTCTGAATCATCATTCAATTTATTTGGCAAATTGATAATGCCAGATCACGATGGAGTAATGGATAGCGGTTCGGATTGAGGAATTGGAGAGCCGAGTTCGAATTCCAGTTGAATCCATTACATTCGCTTACGTGCTAATACCCTCTTCTTCTCCCCCCCCCAGCTGACCTGTTTCTATAACTTGGTTCTATATAATTTCTATAACTAGAATATAGCCTTGCCATCCAAGGCTATATTCTATAGCCTTGGATGGCAACTGATCTACTGCAGAAAGAAATGGCAACTTACTGTATCTTTCGATACATGATCCCCTAAGTATGTATCACGCATGGCACATAACTGAGTTTTTAAGAGGAAAACAAAACAGTGATATCTCTTTCTTATAATATTTGTCACATTTTCATCCACATTTCATATAATCACTGCAATATCTATTATGGGACAATTGTTAATCCTGTAAACTCCGCCAAAGTGTCACCATGTTAGGTGTTGCTACATATCAAGTAAATTTTTACTCTTCTGAATTCAGAGTTTTATTTCTCATAGACGGCTTACCAAACAAAACTAGAAAGTCCAGTCTAAATTCATCTCTTCTTCCAGCTACTATTAACCTCCGACTGAGATCAGAAGAAATGGATTCACACCTTTTATTGGAAAGCACACACAACGACGTCGGCTAAGAATTTGAAATTGTTACGACACCTCTTTTTTGGGATCGATAACCGTTACGCTACTTGCACAGCCATGTTATGTGGCTGAGGTATTATAAAATAAAGCGATACATTATTTGTTAAAAACTGCTTCATATATTAGAAAATAAGCTATTAGGTTGGTGCAAAAATAATGACGTTTTCTCACATAGTAAAATATGTGAGAAAACGTCATTATTTTTACACCAAGCTAATAAATCGTGACCCTTAATAATTGTTAATTTAGTATATGAAATCTGTATGCAAATTTAGCAATTATTATGGGACAAAGTATTTTTTTGTTTTTCATTTTACTTTTGCTTACATTCAACGCTGTTCAGGATGCAGCTCTGATGAGAAATTAAGTATTATCACCCGAAAAGATTTGAGCTCACATCCTTGTTCTACAGTAATGCTATCTTACAGAGACACTCAAAAGCCAAAATTCAAATCTGAGTTTTGCCTTTTGGTGGACATCATTGGCTTAATCTTTATGTTCCCAAGGGTAAAGATGAGAGCAATTTTTATACATCATAAATTCTTCAGTTACAACCGAAGTCTCATTTTTAAACTTCATGTGAATTTATGCTACATTTTCAATCATCTAAGTAATTATATCTTTTGATTGGGCACTGGAAAATATTTTATTTATTATTCCCAATATTCATTATGTTATAACCAGTTATCAACAGCAATGTTTTTTAAATGTTATAAAATACATATTATCTGCGCTTTTTTCTCGTAATTTCAACGCATGCGCATAAGGTGAATGTATAATTCTTTTCCGTTTTGTTCTATGAACGCAAAAACTTTTTTTTTAACTTTCCGGTGTGTCATTCCGATAGTGAGAAAACTGATATGATGAATACCAGAAAATAATAAGGTAACACCTCTTTTAAATGAATCAGTGTAAAAGCCTTTTCGAAAAGATCACTTGTTGGAACCGTTACATTTCGTCTACTGTAGTCTTGATATAACTTTATATAAGTTATTTATTTAACCCTTTCATATTTTTGTTTTAAATCATTTCTCTAATTTCAGTATTATTTTAAATAATTGTATCTATGAAAAATAATTTACTCTGATGCATAATAATTTCCATATATATATATTTTTTATAGATAATAATTTTCTAAAACTGATATATATACATGCTTAGAATGGAAGGATATAATAATGACTAAATTGTCACAAGAAGAGTAACAAAATACTACAGTACCATTTGGCCACTGAGATTGCGTCTGTATGTTACCCTTGTCTTTAGATTCTAAACAGGTATTCGCAATGAGCGTTTTTTTTATCTCAGTTGGCAACTCCAGTTTTTAATAGGAGTAGATAGTTTCGCCTATCGCCAGGTTCATGCACTTCCCGACCTTTTGAACAGGAGTAGGGGTTTATTCCTTGTTTCCTATTTAGGATTGGGTTTCTGGTTCTTTCTAAAGACTTTTCTTTCTATTTCACTTCTGGTGGCCCCTTGCGTCTTGGTGACATTATCACCTTGCTTGGGGTGCTATCTCTCTACCTCGAGTGGCTCTTGAGCCTTGTACAGGATGAACATCATTGTAAAAAAAATGGCACACTCTCTGTATCTGTTTATTCATCAGAGCGTGAAAACATATCTACATAAAAACGTTTATAAATTCTTGTCTATCAGACAACGTTAACTTACAATGGATGAAAATAATTATATGATTTGTTGCCAAGTAATTTTGATTTACTCATTTTTTGTTTTAATCTTTCATTGTAAATCTTTTAATGAATAGAAAAATTGTTTTTACGTTTCAAGAGCGTATCATCTGATAAAATTTTGTGCTTGGAATGCTTTACATATTCTTCTTTCTATCATTTTCTCTCACCAACATCATAATCCTCATCATCTCCTCTCTCGCACTGTCTCTCACCCTCTCTATCTATCTATCTATCTATCTATCTATCTATCTATCTAACTATCTATATGTCTCTCTCTCTCTCTCTCTCTTGCTCATTTTTTCTCTCTCTCGTAAATTAAACGGCAAATCACGCAACCCTAAATTATATTTCTGACCGATTAAATCAATTGATGAAACGTTAAAAATTAGAGGGAATATTTTTAAATCTTTCCTCGTTAACAACTCTATCTTGTTCCTCTATGTGATGTGACTCTAATATTGCATTCATCTTTTTATGATTATGTACATCTACAAATAAATCATGTGAATCATTACCAGTCATAATTTATCAGATGATGATGATGACGTGTTAAGCGGATCAACCAGAGTTTTGCGTTTGTTCGCCACATATCACATTGAGGACATGCAAGAACATATTGATGGGTTTGTAAATTTACGTGTGTTTTATGCTTAAATGTACCTAAACATAGAATATAACGTGGATAAGCAATGACATATAACCGCCAATGACGTCAACTTGTATTTTGAAAAGGAGGTATTTGCATGTGGATTGGATTACGACAAAGGCCACTTGTAAAGAATGATTTTAGTCTCAGTTCTTAATACACTATTATTGAAGGTTAATTACTCGATAACTTGATAGGACGAGGGAAACGGGTGACTCGATTTATTCCTTATTCGAAATCTTTACTGTATAAATTATACATGCAGACACACACACGTATATATATATATATATATATATATATATGTGTGTGTGTGTGTGTGTATATATATATATGTATATATATATATATATATATATATATATATATATATATATATATATATATATATATATATATACCGTGTTTAAAATGTTCTATATTTATGGGTGAAGAAATAGTTCAACATCGGAGATAAAAGACTTGTAGATGTAAGTAGTGTGGGTATAGAAATCATTATGGTGTGAATAATGCTTGAGCCGTTAAACTGATGGTCACCATGCAGCTATGCAGTTAATTTGTATGTCCACACTCTCCAGCCCTCTCCCTCTCTATCTTCCTACCTCTATCTCTATATGATACACATGTACATATGCAAAAAATATTTATAGTAAATAAATATATGGCGAGAGGGAGATGTGTAATATGTGTATATATATATATATATATATATATATATATTTCTGTAGTTTAGTGCTAGCAGCAAGCAGAAATATTTCTCCTCCCGATGATGGCCATTTCGGCCGAAACTAGTCGAGGTATCTAAATGGAATAATAATAAAAAAACGAAAGAATATTAATCTACAACCCAGTGTGTCTGAGGATATTAATTTTTATTGTTCAAAATATATATATATATATATATATATATATATACATATATATATATGTGTGTGTGTGTGTGTGTGTATGTGTGTGTCGGTGTGTGTCTATTAACTAAGATTAGTTTAAGGTAATAGCGTAGCACTAGTAATGATATGTGGGATTAGCTTGCGTGCTTTCGTTCAGTAACAAGTATTTTAATATCGTGTATCTTTTAATATTATCCTATGAGCGAGTATATTATATAAATCTTTATATATCAAAACAATATTTGACAATTGAT
The DNA here is from genome assembly GCA_963932145.1 of Acanthosepion lycidas. NCBI lineage: Eukaryota > Metazoa > Mollusca > Cephalopoda > Sepiida > Sepiidae > Acanthosepion > Acanthosepion lycidas. The sequence continues at coordinate 67,036,721 of OZ010572.1, forward strand.
TGACAAAGTCGAAGCATTCTGTGTAATGCCTTTCGTCATCTAGGACGACTTCATTGGATACAATGTAACGCTTTTATTGATGGAATTATACATGTTCAGAGGGAGGCAAATATATAAACCCGTGCGTTGGTTATAGTTGTGTATCAAAGGGAAGTTCTGAAAATGTGAGAACGCTAAATTTTAAATTATCATATATTATATTTATAATACATATTATACACGAATTTATAAAATGTATCCATATAATATATACAAATTTATATATAAAATATATGTATTATACATTTTTAGCAAAATCTTTTATTCTTGTAAAATTACAGCGATCAAGATATTTTCAGTAGGTTTCTATGACCTCATGCGCCCTTTTAATTAATTGAGTATCCTATCATCAAAATGGATTCAATGAATTCTTTAGGGTTTTTTCGCACCGCAAACCAAACAACGTCTGTTGGAGAATGCGAAAAAATTGATAACCTAAAAGTGACAATTCCAGAGAATATGGTTCATTCCGGTTATTTGATGTGTTGTATTTGCAAATTGAGAAAAGACGTTTTCATGTTGCACACACACGGCATATGGAAATATATTTGTTCTATTCCAATTCATTAGTCAACGCAGTCAATTGCTTTCTCTAGCTTTGCACAGTATGACTTCGTCCAGATTCAAGACTGTTTAATAAATAACTCCAATTGAATCCATGTAAGCATACAGAAGAATTTCCCCACTAGTTTCAGTTTAGAGTTGTTCAAAGGCTGTCCTTAATCGTGTTCTTTTGGTTGTCACTATCTTAAGAAATCCATTTTTTCATTTCCTGTAATTAACTTGTCCAAAGTGATTTTTACTCTCTCGGAGAAATGAAAAACAAATGTCCAATTTCATTGATGTAACTTGAAGTGGAACATTTCTGCTGGTTCCTGGCTTTTCTCAAGGCTTACAAAAACTTATGACGATTACACAACCAATTAAGAGTTGAGTGAACTTCAAAAGCTTTATCAAGGTTCCCATCATACTGTGATGGAGATTTCTCAATATGGGATATAGAGCGCTTGCAGATGCTGATACTTTTCAAAATTTCCTCGTTGCCAAAATGGCTAAACATTTCATAGCTTGATATGGTCTGAAGATCGTTTGAAGCATTAAACTGATAGTCGCCATCCAGTCTTGATCCCTATCTATCTATCTATCTATCTATCTATCTATCTCTCTCTCTCTCTATATATATATATAAGCAAGTTTGATTAAAAAGACTGACAAGGTCTGTCTGTATAATATTTTATTATATTGTTACAATTTTCGGATGTGGTGTTAAGTATTGTGCTCGAAGTTGTGGATACGCACTCCAAAATTCATATTTTGTTATTTTTGTTCATTATACTTTCGACTTCCGCAGTCATTATCAAGAATCGATTGTGGTGTCAGCGTGGTAGTTAGAATTCCTTTGTCTGCATCCTGTTATTCTTTGGGAAGCTGGACGTTTGAAATGGTCTAGGGTGACGTCATGTGTAACAGCTACTGGGAACGAGGCCGCACTAAAAGAATACTATTTATTATTATTATTATTATTATACATATATATATATATATATATATATATATATATATATATATATATATATATATATAAAGTGAACATTGAATTCAACACTTAGAGGCGACAGTCTGTTTCATGCAAGACGCAATGCTCAGGCCTGACGATTGCGTCTAGCATGAAACACACTGTCGCCTCTAAGTGTTGACTTCAATGTTCACTTTTACACACGCTCTATCTCTGATATTGAACACTTTATCCCATAAACATAGCCCACATTAAAACTATATTTCTTTATATATATATATATATATATATATATATATATATATATATATATATATATATATATACATCGTATGGATTATTGTATTTTATCACTTGGTTGAGATATTTTCCTTCTATCATTTTTAGCCACTTTTATTTCGAAGTAAAGTTTTATATAAATAAAGCCAGCAGACACTCGGTTAAATGATGTTTTCCCTGTCTTATAGTATTGCTCTTGTCTACATGTTATTGGGATTTTTTCATTTCCAAAGTAATTACTTCGAAATTTAAAAAAATTCTAACAAAAACAACACCTTAAGATAATCTGTTGTATGATATTTTATGCTGTAATTTTAAATTTTTTCACCGAAATACGCACACGCATACACAACAACACACATACATATATACATACAGAGAGTGAGAGGTGTGCCATTTTATATTTTTAATGAGTTTTTCATGAGTGTTGTTTGTTTTTTCATGAGTGTTGTTTGTTTTTTAGTTTGTCGACTTCACAATATAGTAGGTTCAGTTGCGAATGATCTTTGAGAAAAAGAGAACCATGACGATAATTCACTCTGCTAGAAATTTGGAAACGGCATGATGTACTGTTTAGTATTCACACTGAAAGCTCCAATACGAATATTTCAAAGTGTTTGGGTGTCAATCTGAGGACAGTGAAGAGGATTCGGAGAGAGTTGGATGATTCTGATGGTGATTAGGATGGAACGACAGCTCGGATAACTCACTCTGATCGTTCTAATAAGAAAAGAACTCCCAAATTTGTTGATGAGAGCCTCAGACTCAACACGAAGGCCTACATCAAGTGCATTGAGGAGGTATTGTTTCTCTGGGTCAAGAGGGTGGCTGCTATGTCTGGCAACAGGACTCTGCAATGCTTGCTAACTAGAAATTACCAAGCACACGTAGTGAAAAATGATGTTAGTCCAAAATGCAGATTCAGTGATAAATATTCAGAAACAATCGACCATCTTGTATCAGGTTACGCGGTATTGGCGCCCACTGAATATAAAATACGGCACGACAGAGTGGGCCAATATCTGCACCGGAAAATCTGAAACGTTTAAGGAAAGGAAACTGAAAGAAATTGGTATGAACACCACCCAGACCCAGTTACGGAGATAGGACCTGTAACAATTTTATGGGACTTTACAATACACACAAACAGAACAATCAAAGCTAATCGTTCTGACATCGTCAAAAGAGACAGCAAAGAGAGAATGTACTTATTCAGAAGTTAGCGAAACTTAGTAAAAAAATTTGACCGACAGACTTTGTCGATATATATATATATATATATATATATATATATATATATATATATATATATATATATATAAGAAACAAAGAAACACGCATAGAAAACACATTCGAAAGTCTCCAATATCCTTATCACTTCATCCACAACGCAAAGAGAAAGGCACAAAAATATACGACAGCAACAAAAATAACATTATCCACATTAATAAGTTAAATAAACCAGATATATTACACTACCTGCCAACTCCATAATATCCACTATCCAAAACAACTTATTCCATCTAGACAACATACAAAGAGTCATAACCATTTCCAAAACCATTATGGATATAATCCGAACTAAAAACACCACAACAATAATAATTCAGAAGCAGGCATTTATAAAATAAATTGCCAAAACTGTTCCTCACAATACATTGGGGAAACGTGCAGAAGTTTTAAAAAAAAAACTATCTATGAACACAAAAGGGTCCTCATAAACTATTTAACAATTGCACTAGTCATACACATAAATAATTTCGATCACAATTTTGATCTAAAATGTAGCACACTCATCAAAAGAGAAAGTAATTTACATTTCCTGAAAGAATTACTATTTTCCCATGTCAACATACACAACAAATATGTAGAAAAATCAAAAGAAAACTGTTAACTCCATCACTTCAGCCTTTGAAGATGTACAGCAGAAACATCTATCTCATGCCATAACAATATAATCACAATCCAAACAATATTCATTAAAAAAATATTGAATTTTTTTTCGTTCATTTTACTTTTACCAGACTTTGAATTAGAACACTTTGTGTCCGCTACATACTTTCACTGCCATTTTAACTACCTGATGAACATTTATGAACTTTCTCAACTTGATAAACCAATGACATCGTCGCCTCTGTGTATATGAACAACTGCAGCATAATAAATCCTACATTGCCTTGATAAAGTCCCTCCGTGGACGAAACACGTCACCTAAGTATAGTTTTCCTTCTTGTCTCTTTTTATTGATATATATATATATATATATATATATATATATATATATATATATATGTGTGTGTGTGTGTGTGTGTGTGTGTGTGTGTGTGTGTGTGTGTGTGTGTGGAGATAGAAAGAGATAGATGCATATGAAAATGCAATCATCAGATGTTTAAGTATGAAACATACTATCGCCGATGGGTGTTCATTCATTGTCTACTTTTATATTTACATACGCTCCGTCCCTGATATTGAGCACTTTAACCTATAAATATAGCATAACTTAAAACTATATTATCATCATATATAGATATGTTTTTGTGCGTGTTTGCTTTTTTCTCTGTGTGTTTGTTTCTCTGTGTGTGTGTGTGTGTGTTTACAAGGGATACTGAAAAATTCTCCTCCTGACCAGGAAACCCTTGCAAAAATGTTATTTGGTCAGCTTTTGAGAAGCCAACCAGTGCTGTGAAATATTCAACATCCCTTCGTATGACTATATGTACCGAAACATATATTTATATTTGCCTATATCAGTGTGTATTTGTCCGTCTCTGCATGTGGGTTTTTGTTAGAAATAACACATATTTGCTATTTCTTTGAGTGTGTGTGTGTCAGTATGCAATGTATGTTTAAGAAAATGTGTTTGCTCAGTTGTGTGTTATAGTCACAAATAAAAAAAAATACACTCAAAGAATGTGTGCACATTTTAAAAGAGAGAGAGAGAGAGAGAGTAGGCAAAGTTTTAACTTAAAATCGAATTTATTAAACGTGACAGACCAGAATTTCTTGATGATGGTAAATCACATTCCATACCACACACGCAGATTTATACCAGCTACACTAGCATTTTATTTTGATATATAGATAGGCTGGCTTTTTAGGCAGATAAGAAATAAATTATGACATTCTATTAGGTTGGTGCAAAAATAATGACGTAATAATGTTTTTTGACGTTAAAAAATACGTCAAAAAACTTTATTACGTCATTGTTTTTGCACCAACCTAATACGTCATTTAACATTTGTATTTTCTTTCGTTAATCTTAACTTATATTTTTTTTCGTCACTTAAAATTTCGTAGAATTTACTTAATCTCATACAATTACATCAACAAATAATAATCAAATAAGAATATAGATTAGTTCTCCCTAAAAAGTAAATCAAATAGATGTGCATTTAATGTTATTTTAAGTTAACGAAACACTATCTATAATTTTAAGCAGGGGTATTATCATGCGAGTAATTATTCAGAACAATGATTCACCTGTAGTATCTTCAAATATGAACCAGCATAAAGTCCAATTTAATAACAAACTATTTATAACCAATAAGGAAAAGCTTCTTTCGAACTAAAATCTCTTAATTCAGACTTCAATGGATTCAGTCGTCAAAATTCGGATAATCTGTTATAGTTTGAAAGGAAAGGCATTTCGTTGATTTATTGACTAATTAGAATGCTTTATTTCGACTCTCAAAAGCGTTTTATCCTACTAATACTTATGTAAGTAATGATGTCCGCCAGTTTAATCAGAATCGTGTTCGTTCGTCTCTCCGATGCCGTTATACACGTGCGCACACACACATACAAACACACAACACATGTATACACTCTCTCACCGAACTGTCCAACCAGAGATAGTCAACTGTTTAACTTTGCAACCTTCTCACACACGGATACATTCACAGTGTTTAACTCTCCTTTCGGTGGCGATCGATAGTAACTTTTACACTCAGAATTATCTATTTTATTTCACACAGATATCAAAGACGAACATAAAAGATTTTGTATTATTTGTCAAAATAAGTATTTTTACTTTATTTGAAACCACAATTTTGTCTTCTCTTTCTTTTTATTCATACATATTCTTCTTGATTATATGAATTTAATTTCTGCTTTTTACAATAACCCAACTATGACGATGATATATATTTTTTATGGAAAATAATTTATTTTGAGTTATATATAAATAATTTATCAGCACCAGTACTGATTTCGCCATGATTGTGGTTGTTGGACTTGCGTATCCTAGCGACCAAGAGAGCTATACCGGCAGGTGTATTACTCCTGGCGAGTTCAGCTAAGCCGGGCAGAGAATCGCAAGAAACTATGGGAAGCATGGTGGTTGTGTTGATTCGATAGAGGAGTCGTTTTCTATCTTAATCTACGACCAACAGTGAATCACATACGATAATGGAAATGCCAAAATTACTAGGATCATCTCGTTCCCAATGCAAATTACTGCTACAATTATAGAGTTAGCAAACATAGTCGGGTTTGCTACATAATGGTTTCTTATGATTTTGTGAGTACAAAATTACCAACTGTCATGTATGATCGTCATGAAATCAAGCAAGATCGATACGATCAAGATGATGGATTGTTTGGACAAGTGAATTCATTCATTGTTGTACCAAAAAAAGCAGCCCACAAAATTATTTCAGTAATCTGAACCATTCTCGAAATATAATTACGTTTTACAAGTTGCCTATTTCTTCTTTTATGTACCCCGTTCCTTTAGAATATGGGTGATCATGGCTCTATACAACTTCCGGTCTTTTGTTGTTCTAAGTATCTTTTCACTCTTAAGTAACCCTCTTTGTACGTTTTCTGCCATCCATTCATACAAATTTGTTAGGTAACTTACACGCTGTTTGCCTCTGTTTCTCTTACCTTCATTAAGACCTGGGAGTATTAAATACCCAAGGCCTTCTTTCTTCATTATGTCCCAGAAATTTCAAATATCTCTTTCTGATTGCAAATATAAATTTTCTTGCAGTTCCTATATGACTGAAAACTTCCTCATGGCTCACATGTTCTGTCCGTGGTATTCTCAGCATTTATCAGTAGAACCATATCTCTGTCGCTTCAGGTCTCTTCTTCATCTGAGGAAAGAGTGTCCGGACAAAGAAAAGATATTATATAGCGGTTCAGTACTCTTTGTTTGTAACTATGTTTTTGTATTCTTTAATACTTAGTTTTGTAATCCGTATAGTCCTTCGGATTGCTATATCCCATTTCGGTTATCTGCTATTGCGCTACTTACGTAGATAAATATCTGTAATTGATTTTGACATACTCAATATATAATCAATATTTTGAGCTGTTTCTGTATCTGACTACTATGCATTCTGACTTCTTACAGATAATAGTCCTTTGTTCTTGCTTTCCTTTACTAATTTATTTAATAGTTATTTCAGTTTCTGAGTCTGACATCAACTCATTACCATTCAAATATCTTATATTGTTAAGATTATGTCTACTGATAACAAATTATGCAAGTTTTCTAGTTCTCTTAGCATCGTCTTGGTGTACTGTTATGTAAATGAAATAATAAATCGTATCCTTGTCTAACTGATCTTTCTGTTTTTGTGTATACATTGAATGTTGATATTTTAACAGCATATTTTGAAAATCTAATAAGTCTGAATCTTTATTTCTTTTATTTTTAATTCTTATTCATGAAAAATTATTTTGAAAACGGGTTGGTCGATTATTTTATTCAATAATGTATTTGTTTATCTTGAGTAAAAATATTTTATCATTAAAAAACGAATGAAACACATAGTACGCATTGAATGAAATATTTTAACATTCTATCCTTTATTTAACATAAGAATTTAATACAAAACCTACATATCCTTGTGCGTTGCATTAATGACTAATATCTCCATGACACCAACTTAATCATTCACCGAAACTCGAATCCGCGACCATTTTCTTACTATATCACGCTTAACAACATATTTATATACTGCATAAGAAATAATTTTTTAAGCTATCGAACTATATTAATTATATCGAACTATATTAATTACGATAATTTCTTATGCGTCAGTCGCTTAATGAAACGATTATGTAGCGCAGTGAAGTAAAGAAAAAGACCTGACCTGCGTAACATTGAGTGTCATTAAAACAGTAATATATATATATATATATATATATATATATATATATATTATAAAATTTGGAAAATTTCTACTGTGATATGTTTCGTCGATGGACTGATGTCATCAGATAAATAATTTTATTGCACAACCTTTTGTTCTTGTTAAATATAATTATTTTTTGTTGACGCCGATCTATTTGGGGAAACACGTCAGAGAAGAAATTTTCAAAATGGTCTTATATATTTACCCTTTCGTCGAATTTTCAGTCAAATATCATATATATATATATATATATATATATATATATATATATATATATAGAGAGAGAGAGAGAGAGAGAAAGAATATCGAACATTGAGTGCTGATGCTAATAAAATAGTGCTCGATGTATAATAACAGAGCTATAATTTCAATGCGGATGTACAGATAGATAGATAGATATTTGTTTATATGGATATATCATGACATTTGTATTATAGTTATATTTTTGTATTAGAGGTAAGTGTGTGGATATATGTTTTCTATATGTGCATATATTATTATTTTTGATATTATTTATTTATTATTATTTTTAAGCCCCAACCCCGTAAATAAAATGGACTAATCTACTATCATTACTGTACAGTGCTACTGGTGAGGAAAATGTATATTTAATATATATATATATATATATATATATATATACAGAGACACAGAGAGAGATACCGCGAAAGAAAAGCTACACCTAAGGCTTAAAATTAATTTTTAATAATGAAAAATCTTTCGTGAAGATTTTATTTTTGGTATAATTTCAAGCTAATAGATTAAATCAAATATTTACAATAAGGAAAATTCTTTGCTATATTTGAAAAACAATTTAAATTGATTCGGATATTTTGGGGGGATAAATCGCTAAAATGGGTTATTTTAACCATTTTATCAATATTTATACGTCTATCAGCACAAAGTAATTCTCTTTAATAAAAAAAAATCTTTCAAAAATACAGTATACTTTTCTGAAACTTTATTTGAGAATTATTAGCTTATTTAAAGTTTAATTAATCTGATTCGAAATAAATATTACCTACTTTTAGATAAAAATATCTCAGAAAATAATTTTATAATACGGAGATGGGTGTTTTTATGGGGTTTTGACAACTATCTCGATAGACTTATGTTTAAGAATTTTTTCTACAGAGAACACATCTGTAAAAATTACTTGAATATAACGTGAACGCCTATTTTATATAATTTTTAACTACCCAGTAATCTTTAAAATTTAGAAAAATATTCTATTGTCTATTATTTTATTGAATTTTAGATGCTTTAGCTTTAAATTTACTATGGTTACCGATCTCATTTTCTGATAATGTCGTGCATGGACGTCCGTATTTACAAAAAATACTCAGAGCTGCTGAATTGTAGTAAGTGTTTCCATTTATGATTAGTAAATATAGTTTTTACTTAATAATTACATCACCTAGCCGTTACAAATGAATATAGAATTTTAAAGAATTTAAAACTTTATAATTTATTCTAATAAAAAAAATTTTAAAAATAAATACAATTTCTGTAAAACTTCATTATTCATCGAAAAAGATTTTTGTCTTAAGAAAATAGTGTTCATATTATATATCATTCATAAAAATAATTAACAGTTTTTCTAATTAAACAATATCTTACATTTATTGCATTTTTATTTTACCATTCAGAGCAGATTTTCTATAACTGGGGTCCTTTTTTTACAAAAGAAAACTGATGATTTAAATTCGCCAGTGATTTTATGATTTTACCTAATATAAACATTAAAATGAATTTCTCGAAATTTTATAAAATTAAATAAAGGGTCGGGGTAACAGATGTAAAAAAAAAAAAAGAAATATATGAATCAAGACTTTCTCTAAACTTAACATATCTAAAATAATTTCCTTCATCTGTGAATAAATTTTGAAAGTTTCATTAAAATCTAACAATCATTTGATTTTTTTAAGAATTTCTAAATCATTGTGTTTTCACCGGAAAGAGACGCTAAAATTTCCCATATTAATTTATGATCACCCACAAACGCAAGAAGCAAGTAACCAAAATTTCAAAGTTCTTTTGTTTACGTTTCAGGTAGGAAATTGAAGCTAGCAGATATAGTTACGTAGAAGTCGCACTGAAAAATTTGCATTCCTTAAATAGGTAATTAAAACCTTGCTCTATCAACATGACCTCAGCGGTCAAATCGGTAAAGTCGTGTTTCGGCTAAAGAAGCGATTCCCTTATGGTAAAGAAGATTCAGGTTAGATTCCTGTCGGTGGCACAATTTCTCAGTCTACTTTAGTTGCTATTAATTTCACTGTTTAAGAAAATTAAAACAACAGGGATAACAATGCAAATGCGTGCACCCAATAATAATGATGTTTATCATAATAATAAACAATGTCGGATAAAAAAATTCAATAAGAGGTTAATTTCAGAATTCATTGAAAAATACACCCCTACCCTCCCTAAAATTAACCTCTTTTTCGAACGTAACTCATAATTGATACAACAATAGTTAATAAAAAAAAGAACACGCTGCCACCCCTGTCTGAATGATTTGATTTCTCTGTATCCTTGGAAACCGGAAATTATGAATTTATATGTGCGTTTAAAACTCAGTAAATTTAAAAATAAGTTATTCCAAAATTCGCTTGAAGATGAAATGGAACTAATTCTTTTGATTTAATTATATAATTAAATTTGAAGATTTTAGCTTCAATTTTCGAAACATGGTTATTACTGTGTAGCGAAAAAACTTTATTTTAAATCAGTTAATTTATAATATTTATGCTCTGTAAATTTACACTGAGCACTCTTTTGTAAAAATGCTATTAATTTCACTGTTTAATAAAAAATATCAATAAGAACACCGGATTATATATCTTACTGTTCTTTCTTTTTATTATTATATATATATATATATATATATATATATATATATATATATATATATATATATATATATGGAAAAATTCAAATGTTTTTTTCTAATATTTACTCAATTTATATTAGTCAAAATTTGTATGGTTATGATGAGTTTGAAGAATGTGTTAGGACAATCCTCCATGGAAATTTCCTATCTATCTTGAAAATCATTTTGCATTTGAGGAAGAGTATCTCCGAGTAACATAAATAATTCTGCACGTTTTAAATATCACATTTGGGCGGAAGTTAGAAGCACTTCATTTAAAACTTCCGCTGACTTGCTGGATATTATATATGAGCCAAGATAATATCGTCTTAAAAATAAAAAATAATTCAAGTAATTAACTGACAAGATGAATAGTTTCGGGTCAAGGGTGTACGCTATGTATTTTATGCGCTATTTTCTGAGATTAACTTGATATACGGCAAAAGTATGAAGAATCTAATAAGTATCGAAGTGTATGTCCAACATCCTGGTCATTATACAACAATGAGACGCTATCTACTGCTTTCTATTAGCTAAGAATGATGCATTTATTTTTTATTTTTTTTAATATATGTAGACTAATTATATTTTTTCAGTTGACTTAATCAACATAACTTGCACATTTAAACATTCGTACTCGTTCAGTTCTCGCTACGTTTTTCAAAAGAAACAGTTAAATATTTATATTATTGTTTATTATTGCAGTGGGCTTAACTATAAAATTAGTGGTGTGTCTAACTCTACCAATTGAAGTTTTTCAGTAAATTTTCTTGAAGCTTTCTTAGAGGTGTTGTGTTTGCGCCGTGATCTTTAAAATCATTGTATATTAAACTCACAAAAAAATATAAATGCATAACATTTACCAGTTTTGCGCGAAAATAGAAATCTAGAAGAAATGATCCCCTTTTGTCAGTAATATTCTTGTTGATACCTCAACATTGACAGTTCCTTTTTTTCTTGAAAATCAAGGAACACTTTACAAACCGAGTACCAAAACTTTCAAAAACGGATTTTAGCTTGATTGGTTGGTTGTTTTGTTTAACGGTATATCACTTTCTCGTGGCTCATTTGATGCTGAAATTTAATTTTGTTGAGAGCTTTGTCATAATAAAAAATATATGTTATTCAGCTTTCATAATTCAGTACATGCAAGATGATACTCAGCTTTTGTGAATACACATATTTATGTAGACATAATTACTAGAGACCGTGATATGTGTGCTTTATGTTGTAGTTTTGTTGAAGTTATATTTTGAAATACAGTTTGATTTAAGAAATTGTAGAATACTATATGGATTAATTTTGTAAAAGAGTTCTTTCATGTTGGTTGTTTGGTTGGTTGATATTGTTAAGCGGCATATGAACCTATATGGGTTATTTAATGCCGAAATGTAAATATTTCTTCAACTACAGATAAAATCTATTGTTAATCATTTTACTATAAATATGCATTATTGGTCAATTTTATATATAAATATATTGCTGGTATTTTTACTATAAAATTGTATTTTTATACTTTCATAGTGTTTTGTTTTTGTTTGGGAGTTCACTATTGACCCATAGATGTGACTTCATTGGAGGGTTTGGGACCCCCTTTGATCAAAAGGATCTTGCCGATGTGACCCCCATCTTCTGGCTTTCTCCTTATATATTTTGGATAGGAATCATTCCCTTGTTAAAATTTTAATTTTATTTAAATCAAAGGGAAAAATATTTCAGTGGAGGGTTTGTGGCCCACTGGACACCCTTTGATCAAAAGGATCTTGCTTATGTGGACTCCATATATATAGTTTTAAGGTATGGTATATTTATGGATTAAAGTCCTCAATATCAGGGATAGAGCGGAAATACAAAATAAAAAAAAGTGTTCATTGAAGTCAATACCCAGAGGCGACAGTCTGTTTCATGCTAAACGACGCAACCGTCAGGGTTATATATATATATATATATATATATATATATATATATATATATATATATATATATATATAATACATTTCAAAAGTTTGAGGCCAATCCTAAAATTAGCATGGGATGAACTTGACAGAAGAGTGAAAAATGAAAAAGATCTCTTAGCGTCATTGAAAAAAGAATGGAATGAATTATCAAAAACTTATACTTTGAGAAACTTTTGCAACGAATGCCAAAAAGTTGTGCTGCAGTAATCAATGCTATAAGAAGGATATTTTGATAAGAGAAAAATTTAATCATTAAATCATTTTTCTCTTTTTGTCATAATAAAATATCTAAGAAAAAATCGTGTCTCACATTTTTAACAATGTATAATACTTTTCTCTTATTTAAAGTACAAAACAACTGCTTTTGGAGCCAATTTAAAAAATTAACAGTGGTGGCCTCACACTTTTGAACTGGAGTGTATATATGTATGTATACATATATAAAGATCAGTTGTCTATGTTTGTGTGTGTGTCCGGCTAAAAATAAAAAAAAACTACAGTGATTAATGACAAAGTAAATATATTTCCAAACTCATTATCACCCAGACCAGTTTTTTGTAAAAATTATCACCGTATTAGAATGCATTCGATTTCTCAGAATTAAAAAGTGAAAACGAATGATAATAATTATTATTCTCGATTAGGATTACCGTATGTTTTTACTTTTTTTATTCTGCTGATGCTTTCGAAACACTATGCATATATGTATTTTTTAAATTTCTATTCTCTTGAATTTATTTTTACATCTGTAGTAAATAAAAGGGTAAGTTTAAAAAAATGAATATTAAAACAACAAAGTAAATTTAAAAGAATATTAAATACAATTATTTGATAAAAAGCTTAATATTTATTTATTCAAATATTCGTGTGTGTGTGTGTGTGTGTGTGTCCGGCTAAATATCTAAATAACATAAATAAACTTAAATTAAGGTATATTTAAACATATTTAATTTAATCATTTTTAAAGCAAAAATTATAGCGAACCTTACTTCTTCGAGAAATAATTATTTACTATTTTTGTGGGGATTATTATTAGTAAAACGTAAATAAACTTAAATATATATATATATATATATATATATATATATATATATATATATATATATATATAAAATGAAACATATAAAAGTGAACATAGAAGTCAACACTTAGAAGCGACAGTCTGTTTCATGCTAGATGCACTCGTCAGACCACGTGTGCTTTTATTTTTCTCGGCTATTTATATTACGGGTCAGTGGTGCATTGTGGCTAGTCTAAGAAACTGTAACAAACAAAACAGAGACAAAACTAGAAAAACAATAATAAAGATTTTCAAAAATAACGGATTCGACATAGATATAAAAACTATCCTAAACGAAGTAGATTTTCTAGATGTTACCTTCAACCTAAGAAAAGGCACATATAAACCATACAGAAAACACAATCATAAACCACTCTATATACACACATCTTCCAACCACCCGCCTTCTATAATCAAACAGATACCAAAATCGAATAACCGCAGGCTTTCCGAAAATTCCTTCAATGAATCCATATTTAACAAAGCTAAGGAAGACTACGAAACAGCCCTGAAAGATAGCGGATTCCCAGAAACACTCACATACTCACCACCGAACACAAAAAAGGCCAACAGGAAAAGAAATATCATATAGTTCAACCCACCGTGCAGCAAAAACGTAAAAACATACGTAGGAAAAATATTCTTCAAACTCTTATATAAACACTTCCCGGAATCAAGCACCCTACACAAAATATTCAACAAAAACACAGTAAAAATCAGCTGCAGTTGCACCGAGAACATGGAACAAATAATAAAAAAACACAACAGGAAAATTATTAACAAACCACACGAACAAATTAAACCCACGTGCAACTGCAGAATAAAAAATGCGTGTCCGTTAAACGGTAATTGTTTACAAAATAACGTAATATACCAAGCCACGATAAAATCACCAGATAATGAAGAAAAAGTATACATAGGTGTAACTGAAGGACCCCGGAAACAAAGAAATTATGCATACATAACATCTTTCACAAACAGTGAATATGCGAACAGCACAATGCTTTCTAAGTATATCTGATAAATAAATAGATAATAGATAAATATATCACATCAAAAATATCTTGGAAAATAAGGAAAAGATCATCAGCCTACAACAACCAATCAAAAACTCGCAAACTTTTCTTGGAGGAAAAAATAGCTATCATTACCTTCCCAGAACAAAATAAATTAGTAAATAAAAGATCCGAGCTCATCTCAAAATGCAGACAAAAAACAAATTTTTACTACGTTACTTAAAAATCGAAAAACGGAAAAAATAAAATATATAAATAAACAAAATGATAATAAAATAAGCAAAATAAATTAACCCAAACAAATTACCAAATCACACCTGTTAGAATAGACGAAATATAAAAAATAAGAAACAAAATCAATGAACCCAAATAAATAAAGTAAATAATAAACAAATTATCAAACTGTTATGAACAAACTATTAGTTAGACAAAAAAATAGCTATAACTGTTATATAACGATTAAAAAAATACTACGTTACTTAAAAATCGAAAACCGAAACGAGAAAATATACAGTATAACAAATAAATAATAACAAGTAAAATAAATTGACCTAAATTCACCCAAATAAATAAATAAAACTAACAAACCGATCCCGATAAACTAACCGTTAGAAAAAACAAATAAAGATAATCAATCCAAATAAATACATGAAGTAATAAACAAATTAAAAACCGTTCCCGCCAAAATAATAGTTAGAATAAACTAAATCAATCAACCCCAGAATTGAATAAATAGATTTAATTATCTTCCCAAACCAAAACAAAACTATTAAATAAACGATATAAACATTTTTTTAATTTTTAATACGTTAATAAAAACACCGATTAAAATAAAAATAAAATAAATAAAAACAAACAAAATAATTTAACCCAAATATATAAATAAACAAATAAACGACTTCCGGTAAAATAACCACCAAAATAGACTACCCACAATGCACCACTGACCCGTATATATAAATAGCCGAGAAAATAACAGCACTCGTGGCCTGACGATTGCATCTAGCATGAAACAGACTGTCGTTGACTTCTACGTTCACTTTTATATTTACACACGCTCTATCTCTGATATTGAGCACTTTATCCCATAAATATAGCACACCTTAAGACTATATTTCTTCATATATACATATATATATATATATATATATTTGTTAGAATAAAAAACAGACCACTTTAAGGTTCCATGTAATAAATTATTTCACCACAGCCCTTTTAAAGGGCTCTGGATCATCAGACTTTGCTTCCAAAGATTGAAATGAAAAAAAATAAAAACTCTTTTTTTTTTTTCATTTTCAACCTTATATATATATATATATATATATATATATATATATATATATATATATAAACTTGAATTTATTTCCGTATCTATAGTAAATAAAATCGTAAATTTAAAAATGCATAGAGTTTCCAAGAACTGTTGCTTTGTCATTAAAACAACAAAGTAAATTTAGAAGAATAATATTAAATACAATTATTTTGACAAAATGTTTAATATTTGTTTATTCAGATATTCCAGTGTGTGTGTGTGTGTGTGTGTGTGTGTGTGTGTGTGTGTGTGTGTGTGTGTCCGGTTACAAAATAAATATACATGCAATCCTCTCATCTACGGAGCCCCTCAACGGACAAAATCTGCAGGTAAAATAAAAAATCTGCAGGTAAAAAAAAACATACAATTAGTCAGCGATTTATTTCAATTTGTGGGTTTAGCGGAACATGTATTAGTGATCGCTTGGCGACAATGACGGGCCTTTCAGCTGTAAACAAAGACGGAAAGTACGATAGATTAGCGTGTGCGTGAGAAAGTAACCGTGAGATATCTATTATTTTTGTTATTTAGATTAATTTTAACTATATTAAGTATAATCCCTTCCCATCTACGGACAATCGACTTTAACGGGTCCCTATTAGTCCGTTGATGAGAGGTCTGTATGCATGTATTCAGCTGTCTGAATGCATGTGTGTGTGTGTGTGTGTGTGTGTGTGTATGTGTGTGTTATTTACTTATTAATATTTTGGGGGCCATCTTATGAAAAATAATTTCTTCATTCAATCTTTAAAAACTAAACTTCATTGTTTATTTGGCTTGAAACCAAAAAAAAAAAAAAAGTAAATAATTTTAAATTAATTTTTATTAAAGCAAAAAACTATAGCGAGCCTTATTTTTTCGAAAATTTAAATAAAATATAGTTAAATTAGTAAAACAAATATTCAACACGGCTAATGTTGACCGTAACTAATGTCTGTCTCTGTTAATTTTTTAACAAATATTTTTCTTTTCTTTTCAAATAGAAATATAACTTGA
Source organism: Acanthosepion lycidas (assembly GCA_963932145.1). Taxonomy (NCBI): domain Eukaryota; kingdom Metazoa; phylum Mollusca; class Cephalopoda; order Sepiida; family Sepiidae; genus Acanthosepion; species Acanthosepion lycidas. The sequence goes on from OZ010572.1 coordinate 67,053,918, forward strand.
AATTTAAACATAATCGCTTTTCAAAATTAAATTCTCAATGTATCTTGCTTACTTTTACTCTATTTCAAATTAGTTAGTAATTAAATTCATTTACAGTGAAATGTTTGCTTCTTTAACGTAATGTTTAAAAGTAAAATTCTATTTACTTAAAAAATCTAAATTCCCCACCAAAATAAATGGTATATAATTATTTTTAGAAAGAAGTATTGTCTGTAGTTACCGACACTAAATCTGATCAACTCAAGCTTTTGTGCTACTGTTAAATTCACACTTTTCCGCTTTTCTATCCTTCCTCAAGACGACATAGTTATAGAAAATGATTAATATAAAACCACTTAAAGACACTGTCATAAAGAAAAAAGGAAAGACACATGCAGCAATAAGCTACACATGTGGTTACACTGATGTAAACAAAGTGACTGCTAGCCGACAGACAGTGGGGTTAAGAATAAGGAATTGAAATGGTACACCTAACCCACTCATATCTTATCTTCTCTCCCACCTTACATCCCCACTTCGTTAATTTTACATATGCTTGATGAGGTCCATCAAAAACGTGTGAATTTCTTTTCATTTTTCATTTCAACCTTTGGAAGTAAAGTCTGATGATCCATAGCCCTGTTAAAGGGGTTGTGGTGAAATAACTTATTACACGAAACCTTAAAGTGGTCTGTTTTTATTCAAACATATCTGCTCTGAATCTTACATTGAGCTCTCTGGATATCATCCTCCTTGGGTCTACTCATGCGGATTACCTAGTTTTGTATAAACTATATATATATATATATATATATATATATATATATATATATATATATATATATATATATATATTGTTAAGAAGGAATTTCCATTCGGACTGCTTCTTACCAAGAACTGTTGCTTTGTCAAATATGCTCCCAAGTGGATGCCTCCCTGTTCACTACAATCTTAATCTCTTATAGTATAGGGTAAACCCTTATTTATCCATCATATCCACAAATTCTGTACTTCTTAACTCCTTCTCCTCTTACGCCCATAAAACAAACTTATTGAGTAACCCTTTATATTGAATGTCTCAATGATTCTCTCTCTCCCCTTCTCTCTCCCTCCCTCTCTCTCTCTCTATTTATATTTGTGTGGAAGATGTAAATTAGTTTCAGCATCAACGTTATAAATATTTGATAGGTTTGTGTGATCATATCTTATGAGCATTTAACACTATCTTATGGGTATTTAACGACTTGGCATATTTTTCAACTTCGTCGCCCTTATAACGCCTAAGTTATGTTGCTTGTGAGATCAATTCAATATTTCGAGCAATATTGCGATAATACCGCCGGCCATATTCTTTTTTTTTTTTTTTTTTCACACCGAGACACCAGGCTTTCAAATCATCTATCAATCATTTTCATGCATTCACTTCTTTTGTAAACAAGATGTCATGAGAGTTCTCCTTTTCAGCAGCCATCTTTCTTTCATTATTTTTATTGAGTGTGTTTTTCTTTACTTGAAAGGAAAAATATAGCAGGTAATAAACGAAACACACAAATAATGAACATTCCCTTCGTCTTGACATGCTATTAGAATCGAAACATGTATATAGAATTGTTTGGTAAAGAATATATATAAAGTAAATATATATAAATATAATAATATAAGGTATTATTGATGATAACAATTTTTGTTTTGGGAGACAGTGCTGATTTTTAGCTGCCAGGAAAATAAATAAGCTATGAAAAAGGATTTTTTCCCTCATTCAAACGATTCAAATATGCCATTCGAATGTCATTTTTCTCTTACATACTATTCAATATTGAAAGCTCTAATTATATGCAGATCTTCGACTTTCTCTTCCAGCTATATACTCTGTGATATTTACTTGATATTAACGTCCATTTGCAACATATAACATTATTTTTATTTTTATTTTATTTTCGTTTTAATAACATTGCAACTAGTCAATGATTTTCCCCAATTAGCGTCTTCCACTTCCATCATAACGTTTTAACTAGAATATTCACCTGTTTTCCTCAGATGATCTCGAACCATGAGCGTGTAGATTATATTTCTTGTCGGTTCCATCTCTAAAGTTATAAATTCCATTTCTGAGCTGGATTGTCCAAGGGTTTGTGATTCCTTCGGAACAGCGAAGGAATAAAGTATCTTACAGAGAGATAAGTGTGGCTTCAAATGATTGACGAAACGGATTTGTGACAATATCTACAGAATAAATTCTGAGCGACGAAAGAAGATATCAGAACAGCTTGGTCTTTACTGAGCGAAATAAAGATTTCTATTCTAAACGTATTGAACACAAGCACATTATCCGTCAAAATAACGAGATTATTTACACATGAATTGACACTCCTGCCTAAGATAACAGTATGAGTTTTCTGCCTAGGATCAAAGTGTCGCTTCCAAGTATGTTTGCAGAGGATTATTGTAATATCTCTGCACAATGTAAAAAGCGTTACACACATATTAGCCCTTTCCTATAAAACCCTGATATTTAGTTATATTTTGCAACTGTGGTCTGTCCCAGAATTTTTCAACTATCTATATATATTTCACGTACACACACCGACACTCACGTATATATATATATATATATATATATATATATATATATATATATATATATATATATATATATATATATATATATTATCACTTTAAATGTTAATTTTAGTGGATACTAATATTTGAGTAGACGCTCCATTTATTTATTTATTAAATAGTATATTCATTTATTTTTGTATACAGGCCTTAATATTCGAGGAATTTTATTAAAGAAAAATATACGGTAGAATTCAACCTGCAAGGCTGCTTCCTGGCTGAGTCGGTTAAGACCCATCGAATCTAACGACGGTTCCCCCGCTGCTGATCAAGCAAAATTTGAAACGTGCCTTTAAGCGAAATCCTACTCGTATTAAAAGTGGAAACTGAAATCAACACCAAGCAGTAACAGTCGATTTCATGCTTGAACGCAATCTTCAGGTCATGTCTCTATATATTTTACTACAAATGTTATTTTTGTGGTACCAGTATTTTTATGGACGCTCCGTTTTTATTCGTCTACCGAGCTGAGCACTTGAGAAAACTTTATAAAAATGTGCCCTCCAGCAAGATTCAAACCTGCAGTCCTCTTTGTAGGAGAAACCACTGTCTGATCCTTCATGCTTTGACCGCTCAGCTACAGAAAGCTTCACAATCAAGCAAGTATTATAAAGTTTAAAAAATAAAAATGTTTAGCGTAAATTATAAATTGCCCCATTTAAGAGCTAATGCTACTGTAATTATTCTATTTTTTCCATAATTAATTATCTTAGCCTACCATTTTTAATAAATTCTCTGTAACTATAAATCTGTAATTTTGTGATGAGTCTTAATGTCTAAGTTCGAATTATTGATCTCATTATTTCTGTTTTTGTTATTACCACATTCACATTTATCTAGAACTCTTCTTCGGCCTTCCTCTGGTGCATAATCTTAACACTTTCACTGCTAATCATTTGCCCAGTGCTGCCCCCATCCGGCCAACCATTTTTAAAGAAAATGCCAAATTTCAACCTACATATTTTATTACACAGAAAACTGGCACCAGTGTGTTTTACAGCATTACATTTTCATGGATATACCTGGGAATGACTTACCAGATCAGTAATGGGTGTACACATGATATCTTTTGAAGCATTGTCCTTTGTGATTTTATGATAGATGTCGCAACGGGACACTCATACCAGTGGCATGCAAAAAACGTAGGTTTCTGTACTTAGCCAGCTGGAGCAAGATAAGAAAAACGAAGATCTCCGTAGTTAGCAGCGGAAGTGTTAACTAAGAAATACTTTTTCTAATAATGCCTATAAATCTTCTACTTTTTATCATTTTTATTGTAGAACAGTACAACCAAAGAAAAATTGTTGATCTAAGCCTTATATGTGTCACCTTTTTTCTTTCTTTCTTCCTCTATTTTACAGTTTTCTTTGCCAAAAAGAGAATAATATTTATTTAAGGGAAAAAAGATTCTTTTCTTCGGTAGGAATTATAAAGCTAAGGAAAGCCGACTGAAACGTTAATCGGTCGATCAACCCATAAAATCTCTTCCATGACTTTGTAACGTTAGTTTATGTGTTTTGTTTCTGCGTAAGTTTGCATTTGTAGCTGTATGTGATTTTGTTTTTATATGCACGCGTGTGCAAAAAACAACTCAAATATCAGACCATCTTAAGACTTGAAATGTGAAAGTAACTTAAAAAAGAACTTATGTATTAGTGAATAATGTTAGCGACAGACACAAGTTTCTTTATGAGAGGAATATTTTTTAATTGCAGTAGAGGTAACAAGCTTAGAAAGAAAATAAGATTGTGTGAGAAGATAGATTATATGAAAAGCTTTAACGTTTTCTCGAGTGATTTCTTTTAATTATCATGTGACCGTTGTTTTCACACTAGTAGTATCTGCTAGTTTTCACTAGAAACCTAAGACTTCCTCCTCACAACATCTACTGTTTTCTCTCTATTCTCACCAATTTTAGTAATGCGAACATTTCAGTAGTTTCAATTCTTCTTTGAATTAGCAATTCCTCCAATGATTTTAAAGGATTCTCGGTGCTGTTCCAAGCATCCCAAATACGGTGAAAATAATGTTCATCTTAACGCTTCCTAATTTCTTCAGTTCTCTAGCGAGGTCTAAGAAACTGCATTTGTATTGTTTTATTATTATTATTATAATTATTCATGAATTTCTGTTCATATCTGAATGTTTTTATTATCAATATATATATTTCTTTTTTGCTTTTTTCACTCCGATCTAATTATGCTCTTCTTTTTCACAAGAGTATTATTGTTGCTATTTACAAAGTCAAATATGACTTTTGTAGTGATTTCGATACTCGCTAAATAACCCATGTTTATTGCTTTATGGAAGCGAAAAGGACGCTTATACTTAAAATAAGAAAGAGGCAGTTGACATTTCTACGAAACATGATGAGGAAAAAAGGCTTGGAAAATTTAACACCCAGAAGATTTACTGAAGACAAGAAGAACAGAGAGAAACAGCAGTTGACCTAACAAATGTGCTTGCGTAAATGTATGCTAGAACAGGAAGTAAAGCTGTAGGCATAAACGCTACAAACGATAATGTCAAATAATTGGCCATCGTTAAATGCATTTGACAAAGTCTCAACGAGTGGAGCTGACAAAGTTCTCAATAAACAATAAGAAGTGGAAGAAAAAGGACAGGGTAAAATAATACTAAACAAACAATATATATATATATATATATATATATATATATATATATATATATATATATATATATAGATAGATAGATAGATAGATAGATAGATAGATAGATAATGCAAGTTAAAACCAGACAAAGCAAAGCGACAGTAATAAGGCAAAACATTCACAAAGTAAGAATGGTGCTAACATGCAAAAGGAATACAGTTAATTATAGCATTCTGACTTCAAGACAAGAAAGAACAAAAACGTGGGAGATGAGACCGAGAATTTTTATTTGTTATGAATAAATCCCAGCATGCATATGTAGGATTTGTCGACAAATTTGGGGAGGAGGTGTTTTTAGCAGACATTCCCAGATAATTGTTTATGAATTTTTATGCCATGTTTTCGTAATTTGCCTGTGAATGTGTGGTATTGTGGTGTATGTCAGATTGAATGGCGATGGATGAGTTCTTGTGGTGAATGAGTACATTGTAATGGATGAATGAGCCGGAATCTGATTAGCTTGTTCTAGAATAGTTAATGTTGACCAGTATCTCCCCACATCTCCTTTGGTCTTGTGCCCCAATTGTTCATTTATGAATATTAAATAATCATTCCCAAATAATTGGAACTAACAGATAAGAAGTTGTGGAGACCTATGATCATCCTCCTCCTAAAGGAATATGGCACATAGAAGAAGAAAATTATAGATTTTCCCAGATGCAGCAGTTAAAGAACTACTCTTGAAAAAGCATTAAGATTTCGTAAAGAGGAATATAATTAATCTTCCTAAAAATGTAACGTCGAAATAAAACTAAGCGAAAGAAAATTCAACTTTGCATGCAAATATATCTTCCAGTGCTAAGACAGAGAATATACAATTGATTTACCGTTGCTGCTTTCAGTTTTATATTTATATGTTACCTTATTTCGAAAATTAAAATGTGTTGATGGGTCAAAATTATTTAATGGTCCTACGCACGTGAATATGTCATACACACTAAAGAAAATGAATGGCTTCAACAAAATTATCGCACAATTTCTAAAAAGATATATAAATTTTACATTTGACTTTAACTGCAGGATTGCCACCGATTACCTTAATGTCAAATTATTACTAGTGTTAACTTATTATCGTAAAACTGATTCCTAATCGTTAGTAGCAGCTTAGAAAACTGAATTGTCGAAACCTTATTAAAACCACTGGGGATTCTCAATTCGAATTCTATTTTGAAAGAATTAATTCATTTTCTTGTTTTCCTTGTTCTACAAGTTGTTTTCAAACAATAGAAGACAAGCTAGGAAAACTGACAGATCATGCCAAGAGGATTGTCCGTGAATAGTGGCAGAATAAAATCATAAGTTGTTCATAATTTTTCAGTATTCGACGAGGCAATGACAACCGGCTTGTTTTATTTAGTGCCGTCTACAATTAAAGTAAATCCAGATAATAAAGTTATGAGTACACAGAAATAATTTGTAATGGTCAGAATGTTTACAATAGCAATAAGAAATATTTATCAATATTCTTAGCGATACTTATATTGTTTGATAGCAAAGAGTGAGCCATTTTAGAAGACTCCTAATAAATGGAAGACAACCTAATATAATATTACGTAGCATGCGCCATTCCCGTTCTCATGTGTGGCTTACGGCCACATCACTTTGAAAAACTGATCCCCATACAATCACCGAAGTTAGGCAACGACGAGCCTGGTTAGTATCTAGATGGCTGACCGCTTTGAAATACCAGGTGGTGTAATCTTGGGTGTGCAGGTGGTGTAATGGATAATAGCTCGGAATTATTAATTGGAGAGCCGAGTTACAATTCCCGTTTGGGTTCGTTATATTCACTTACAAGCAAATGCCCTTGGGAAAGTAATGAATTCACCTCTTTCACCCAGTTATGTGTTACTTAGTAATAATTTTATCGCTAAACCATTATTATCCCCCGAAAGATTCTTACAATCTAAAAATATTTTCTGGTTTTAAATAACCTGCAAAGGTTGATAAGTCATAAAAACAAATCAATCAATCAATCGTTCCCAATTTTACATATGTATCGAGGCCATTAACATGTCATCTTTCAATTTGATACAGGGAATGAAAGGGAATGCGTGTCATTAGTCACTAACAATAGCAACTCATTCACTCAGCTTCTAAAAGTAGCCGATTCAACAGCATTGTATCTGCGCTGACCTCACGAAAGCGCCCATGGTGTTGCCTGTGATGGTTCTGATCAACGAAGGGCTGTGTGACGTCACTTCACTCCTTCACACAGAGATTCAGATGCCATCACGTATATCGTAAGTTTGAATACAGTGGTCAATCTCTGAGTCAAAGTGGCGTCCGTACGTGTGAGAGCAAGATTCTATTCACAACATGTCTCACGTGACCCATAAATGGCTGGCCGTTAGTTTTCACAGCCATATCACCTCTCCCTCAACATGTGGCTTTCTAAGTCTCCTAATTTCGATCCCGCTGGATTACCAGGTTTGTGGCGTCGGAGAAAGTCAGACAGAGACCAACCAAAAACCAGTCAATACCAAAGACATGCTGAAAGCCGGCATCGTGGATGTGTGGACAACATGAAGGAAAAACGCTTGATCTGGGCCGACAGTTGCTTTCAATGCCCAACCGAAGTTGTCCTTAAACATGCGTACATTGTTTTTTATCGAACAGGAATCAACTGAATCAGCAGGCAGGATATACAAAGTTGTGCTTATTAACCTAATATGGGATTGATAATAAAATTATTCAGTTTATACAGAATTAACAGTTTTTATTGCGTTTAATATTCGCCAATTTTGTATCAGGAATACTTAAAATACGATAAACTTGTATTTTCTTAGTTTTTTTCTTTGGTAACTATCAAGTTTCTTCATTGGGTGTTCCACTATTGTAACCTTATTCCAGATTAGTAAAATTGGTTAATTAGCAAATATCAACCGGTCAGTAACTCAAGAAGGTTGACAAAAATACTGAGCAAAAGTTATCTTTATAACTAATAATTCATCTCTTTAAAATTTTGTTGTTTTATTATTTGTTTTTTTTTTTTTTTGTTTTTTTTTTGTTTTTTTATTTGTTTTTTTTTTGTTTTGTTTTTTTGTTGTTTTTTTTTTTGGTATGAGAAAAGTAAGATAAATAAAAAAAAAAGAGACATCACTGCAATTGACGAAATCAACCACAGGAACCCTTGAAAAGAACGAGAATAATGTCTGGTTTTGACAAAACCTTTAATTTTGCTAGATCCAAGTTTTTAAAAATATGTTCAGAATAGCGCAATTAATAAAATGAAATGAAACCACGTGATCAAGTGGTTTATGTTGGAAAATGTCCTCGTCTTAATGAAAAATGCTGGTATCTTGGTAGATGAGAACGCAACAGTAACAAAAACAAATTAGAAACAACAAAAGCAAACTATGCCTTGGGGCCTATGAAAAAAAAAGGAAATTAAAAAAAATGTTTCGCGCAAGTCACGCATGTATAAAAGCTCATTATTCGAAAGAACAGTTTTTGATATTTATTATTTTTCCAGTAGCTCATGCAGCAAATCACTTTGTCTATTTTAAATGGTTACTATGACTACAGCATTCAGATACACTCTTCGTCACGTTCTTATTCTACTTGTTCCTTCTATATTGGACTTTTTTTCTTTTCTTTTCTTTATGTACTTAAATTCTATTTCCTCCTTTTGCTCCTTCGTTAAATTGAGTGATCCCTTCAGATGCTCCTGGCATAGACTGAAAGCAGGCGATTCGTTTGCTTATTGGGATCGATCTCCACGAATCTCCTTGCTCATGTAGCTCTATGCTAAACGAAGCTATTTTTTAATGCCTTGTTCCTCCAGGATGTAGGCAATCATGACCTGCTATGGATTCCTTTATTTATTGTCTATGAATTATTTGACTGCGAGAAATCCCTCTATTGTCTTGCGAAATATATTGTAAATGTTTCTCATGGCGTTCTCCACGGTTTTGAATTTAGAATGTCCGTTCTCTTTGACTGGTAGCTATTCAAAGCTAGATACTCCATTCTGCCCTGCTATTTAACCTATGGATGGTGGAGGAGAAGGGATGGATTCGGACCTTACTCAAGGGCATTAGTGCGAAAGTGAACGTATGAACACGGCTCTCCTATTACACTTTACGCCTCGATACCTGTTCCACTACTCAAACATTTATAAAATACCTGAGTGTGAAGCAGTGTTTAGCATTCGAGTCTTGCAGACAATTACGACAGTAGGAAGAACCATCCTCACTGGTTGCCCACACTTTTGTCACTGAGCAAGATTAAGCTAAGCGTTATAATTATCTGGTTTCGAGACATGGTATAGTGTTTAACAAGCAAGCTTCGCTTACTATTACTGCTTTGATTTGATTTTTTTTACTTCCTTTTAAGTTCTTTGTCTTTTCAAATTGTATCATGTCTCTATCTATTCTTTTGGTTTCCTAATATTTTTCATCTTCTTGTTTTGTTTTCTTCTTCATCATTTTTCTTATTCCTATTCATTCGTTAATCTCTTACATTTCTTCTTCAATTACTATTTTTTCTACATCCGTTAAAACTATTCTTCGTCAACTTTTCTACTCTTATAAATTTTCCCCGCTTACAATATAATAACGCAGTTATACACTGAAAAATGTTTTGCTTATTTTAACTGAAGTTTATATAATTTTGTGCATTGAATTAAAAAATAAGAGCTATTTTTCTCTTTCACATAACCTGTTTTGTAAAACACATTCTTTTTGTTTTCACTCTATGTCCACACGATATATATCTATATTTTATTTGAATTACACTAAATATTTGAATTCGATATTCTCTAATATTAAATCAATGTTTAAAACTAATTATTTCATAGGTAAGTTCCGCTATAACTAAAGCAAAATACATTGACGAGTCACACAATTAAGAAAACACCATGTTCCGTACTTGAAGCTGTATGATATTACATTGCCTAATACAGCGCTTCTTAAACTTTGCGTCTTGTCTCTTCAGGACGTTGACGATCATGGCTCTCTACAACTTCCTATCTTTTGTAGATCTAAACAATGTTTGTCCCTTTATTATCCTACCCAGTCTCTTTTCTGCCATCCATTTACACAAGCACGTTAAGTTATTGCTGTACCCCTTTGCCTCCCTCTTGCTTTCTTTATGTTCTGTGAGTCTCAAATTCTACAAGTCCACTTTCCTCATTACGTCAACTGTTACTGTATTCTAAATGCAAGTCTCCTTTTTGTACTTGTTTTTCTTAAATTTTTCTTTTTGCTCATATGTTCCGTACATGATATACTCAGCATCTTTCTGCTGAATCACGTCTCTACTGTCGCAAGTCTCAACGTTACCAGTGAGGAAATTCTATGACTTTTCATCTGAGTTGCGCAGCCGATTTTAACGCTGGGGCAAGTTGAGACACTTAAAAAATATTTTTACATTGCGAGGCTATAATCAAAAATTCTCGCTTTGATCCACTTGTCAAAATCTGAAGTCTATGCTGGACAGGACTATAAAAGATTTGATATAATTATAATGCAACTGTTTAAAATATTCACTAAGACGAAAATATCTAGAAAGTGCTTTAATCGATAGTTTAGCCAGAGTAAATTTACATCAAGAATCTTACATTTCATCATTCTTGGCATATTTCCATTATCACAATGTGGGATATTTAAAAAGAAAGATGATGGAAAGAAAAAGAAAAAGAATATAGATGGATTTAACTAGACTGCAAAAAATTCTTTCAAAAAATTTTGAAACTACCAGCATCTCTCGTTCATGTGCATGTGTAATGACAACAACGTCAACAAACCCAGTTCGATGATGTCCTAACGGATGAAATGCGTCACAAATAAACTTTTTACATTTTTTATTTAAATTTCCTCAAAAAAAAAAAATATATATATAAATATATATATATATATAAAATATCAATAAGAACACCGGATTATATATCTTACTGTTCTTTCTTTTTATTATATATATATATATATATATATATATATATATATATATATATATATATATATAATGATGGACTCTCCTGTCGTCTTCGATGTATGGAATTTTCAACAATTCAAATCCTAAAACAAAAACACTCAATCTACCCGCACATATGATTCGATTATAGTGGGTGCAGAACCAGCCACACCTTTCGAAGGAACTGAATACAAAGTATTGGTGCATATAGTATGTCGCAAAGTCCCAAAACAACCTTTTTCAAGTTCTCAATTCGGAATTTTCGACCAAGGATAAAGAACAGAGTCTGTCCTACTATTCAACCCATAGTTGGAGAGGAAAAGAGATGGATTCATGCCTTTCACAAGGGTATTTGCGCGTAAGTGCATGTAACAAACTGGAATGGAATGCGAGCTCTGCTCTTAAGCATCATTCATTAATTATATTTATATATATATATATATATATATATATATATATATATATATATACACACACACATCGATATATATATATATATATATATATCTAAAGAATTAATGGATTTCTTTTTAATCTGACATCTTTACTACTTCAAACGTTTTTATTAGTGGATACTCGTATTTGAAATAGACGTTAAATATTTTACTTTAAAAAAAACAATGTGTATTACGTCCATCTGCTTGAGTCATAGTGATTTCTTCTACAGAGGTTGGCGCAAGTTCCATCCCTGCCGGAGAGTACATTTCCTCTATTGAGGTCTCTGGAATTCGCAAGTTCCATAGTCGTAATATACATAAGGTACAATGTGCCGTCTACTTGAAATACGAGTATTTGCTATAATAGCGTTTGAAGTAAGATAGATAGATAGATAGATAGATAGATAGATAGATAGATAGATAGATTTAATCGTGAAACTGATATTTTTTAAGCATTTCACCCCAAGAAAGGCAGGAGTGCCACTAGCACGATTGGGTTACAGAGGGTGGAGAACAAGAGTAAAGAGGCGTGTTTGCGGAGAGGATAAAGAGAAGGAGAGTTAACAAGATCAAGATAGCAGAAGATGTTGACTGACATTACACTTGAATATTTGAAGATTATAGTTATCAAGGAAGCAAGTAAGAGGAAGAGAATTCCATAGACAGGAAGTGCGAGAGAAAAAGCAGTTTGAGTAGAAGAGACGGTTACATTTAACCGTTTCGACTGTGAAAGGGTGGGACCGAGATACCAACCTAGTAGCTCGCTTAAATTCATGCAGTCTTGGAACCAGCGAAAGCAACGTCGAAACAGTTGCCGTAAAAATACTTATACAAGAGACGGAGGCAAGCCACGGCATGTCTGTGAGAAAGCGACTGTAGACTAGATCCCGGATCAGGACCTATCACATTGCATATCCGTCTATGGATTTTGTCAAGGACCTCGAAACTTACAGCGGGGGCACCAGACCATATATGACAGCAATACGTCATGCAAGGACGGGTGGTTGAATTATAGATTTAAAGTATGGACTCAGACAAGAAAAACTTTCTGACACGACACAGAGAAACAATAATCGTCCTGTAATGCCGTATTGCTGAGGCTTACGAAGAAGGCCGGCCTACCAAACACTATCAAATGCTTTAGCGATATCTATAGCCACGGCTGGAGCTTCTCCGTTATTGTGAAGTACTTGGTATATACATTCAGTTATGGCCGTGAGCACGTAAATCATATTGCTTGTCGGAGAGCAGATTATGAGAAGTTAAGTGCTTAACCATGCTTGCCGAAGAGTGGTAAGAGACTAATAGGACGGTAGTTAGATGGATCAGAAGGTTCTTAAAGACAGGCACAACAGATGATGACTTACAATAGGCTGGAAAGCATGAGTTGGTGAGACAGCAATTGTATAGTTTGGAGAGGACAGGAGCCAAATCAGGAGCATATTTCTTCAGTATCCCGTCACAAACATGATGATATTGTCGTTGGGGTTATGTGTCTCTCACCCAGTAAAGCCTCAATCTTGGTGGGAAAATCGGGAGTGGGTACACCAGCTGAGTGTAGCGTTGAGTTGGATGAGAGTTTAGCGATGAATTGGATTACATATATTATTGATTTCTGTCCATACACACACACACTTTATATATATATATATATATATATATATATATATATATATATAAGCAGTATATTTTCATTCAAAGATTTTTCATTGAATAATATAGACATAATATGTCTATTTATTTTTATAATTATCCTTTCTAATTGTCTAATCAGTTTCTTGCTGTTAAGATGAAATTCATAAAGGAAAGCGCCGTTTTTTTTTCCTATCCAAGCACTTTCGATTTCCTGCCAAGATCATCCTCAGGAGTGAATTACAAAGACAAACTTATTGAAACTGCGATCGTTGTAATGGTGATTTTTAAAAATACGCGTGAACGCGCCCTGTTATAATTATTTCAAAATTTTAAATTTATCCGTTGTCGCTATGGAACTTTTTGCAGGTGAGCGCCCCAATATAAGTGGCTAATCAGAAATTGGTAGAAATGCAAAATGGCATTAAATGTTGTTTAAATGCACTTCAAAACGTTGCTGTTACATTCATAATAAATTTTATTGAGTTGTTGGTTGGTTATGATATAGAGGGCCTCGAGAATTTGAAATTTTTGTTTATTATTTTCATAGTGTAGTATACTGGTGTTGTCAACAAGTATTTTCCTGTATTGTGAAGGTGGACAGAAATGTATTTTTAAATGTTGTACAATAGCACTTGTATCCGAAAAATAAAGTGTAAGACGTTTTGATAATGTTGTGGTCGTCAAACCAACATATGTACTTACTTTTTTGTTAGAGATACAATCTCCCAAAGGACATTTAAACTGATATACAACGTTGGACTTTTCCAAAACACTAGTTGACGGAGAAGAGTTATTGTGAATGATTAAGTAGCTTGTGCTAAATTTAGTATAATAGATAATTAGTTTTATGTTTTGCTGGGATCAGTAGGGAATATATTAGTAAACGTTTTGTTTATAGTTAGAATACATTATGTCCAAATAATAAGACTTTTCTCAAGATGATTGCCGACAGAGAAGAATGGAGAAGTGAAGTTATAATCTTGTCTACCAACATTAATTAAACATGAATGTCCTTTAGAAAAACGTGGATATAAAACTTCCTGTACTGCGTTCGATAGTAAACCATCACAATCAACCATAATATTTCCACTTAATCAGCCAGAAAAAAGAAAAACAACGTGGGTGTTTTTCCGCAATCTTCTCCATTCCAACTTTCTTGGAAGTGGCTGTTTTTGGTTTCGTGTCTGACATGATAGTCTTTCAAAATATTGCAAGTTGATTCTTTTCTCTGTGAGAGCCATGAACGTTGAATTGTCCCAAAGAGGTATTTCAAAAATATCTGTTTGGAATGTTAAACTGTTAGAAATTGATTTCTGGGTTTGATAAATTACGAAGCGAAATTGATTTGTATCAAATGATGTTATTTTTTAGGAAGAAAGGCATGTGTGATATGTGATTCATGTTGTAATAATATGGGACCTGAGAATATTGCAGATTGTGGAAGACGATAAAACTACGCAGAATGGTCCGAGAGAGTTAAAACGAAAATATTAATTCTCACAGCTGTATTCACTCACAGATGTGAGGTCTAGATAATTTGGATACGATCACCAAAAATTTGGAAAAATATGTATTTTGACTAAGCAGTTGACAAGGTCAAATGTTGACAATCGTCGCTGGCATCACAACCACGAGGCACTATAAATGGGGGGGGGTGCAGGAAATTGGGGAAATCCTAAATGTGTGTCGGTGCTGAAATTGTGAGATCAAAAGTGCGAGGTAAAACCACCTGCGAAGGATCACGTGGATGAAATTGACCAGTCGGGTTGAATTATGGTGGGTGCGGGTAATTTGGCAGATACCCCTAATTATTCGGGAACGCAGCAGTTGCCATCCAGAAGGAGACTTGGAGCATGTCAGGGGCAAGTTGCCAGATAATCACAGCCAGTCGCAGGAAGAGTTTTACAATGTAGACCAGGTAACACCCCAACAAATAATATAACACCAGGAAATGTCAGGTTATCTGAATCAAATTTAATTTCAATAGAGAAACTTTGTTCTACGAGAAGTTGAATTGCGATGACCCCAATATGTATTGGGCTCCCTCTACTTTAACTTTGCACTCAATGTCACACCAGAGCATCAGAGTAGCTAGGTGCATTGGCGAGTTGACCCATAAGGCGACTTTATATCTATCAAGTGCAGATTTTCGTATCACAGGATTTTAGTGCTTGCACACATGGAACAGCTGGATGCTATGAAGATATATAATCAGCTCACCTGAAAGAAATAAGAAAGTTTCTACATTCTAGCGAGAAGAAGAAGCTAGACGCACACTTTCACGCCGGCATTAAATGACGAAGTGAATAAAAAATACATTTACGTATGAGACATTTAGTAATGTGTTTATGCATAAAAACTATTCTAGTTGCCATTAAGCAACAAACTGTCGTTAAATAAGGTTTAAACAACTTCACTTTCATTAGATTTTAGCCTTTTTTTTTCTTTTTTTACAGTATTTGATTAAATATCATAAAACCGAATAAGTCTCTCGAAAAATCACTAAATTAAAAAATTTGGTTGATAGTGTAATCCAATTAATTATCAACAAAATGTCTTCTGTATTTCTTTGAAGACTTAACACATGGAAAACGAAGTAAACTGAATGATATGAAAGTAATTCTTACGTGTGCAGTAAATACCATAACAGAACTTCTTTATTTTATAGAGAAAAAATAATTCAGGAAAATGCACTAGAAAAACTATAAAATATACATTTGTATTCCTTTTCATTGCAAAAGAAAAAGGGAGACAGAATTCAGATTTAACGTATTTACAAATTATTTCACAAGTTGTTATACAACTTTCCTTTTTTTGAACATTTATATTTGTCCTATGCCTTCTGCTTTCCCTCAAGTATTTCATTTGATGACGGATACTGATATTGATAGTTCTCTATGTGGGTAGCGGATATCAGACATAACTGCAGGCAAAATTGATTTAAAAAAAAAGAAAAGAACCACTTACATATAACTCAGTCAGATCAGGCAAAATGTACCATTTGTTATTTTGTTTGTTTATCTTAAATTTTGTGTTGTCGTAGTCGTCGTAGTCGTCGTAGTCTTTCCGTCAATCTGTTTTGTTGATCTTTAAATTATCCTCAACCAAATTAAATTCATAATATTTTTGTATCAACCTCTCATTTCTTCAAAAAGAACTCAAAATCAAGCCAAACAGATGTTGTTGTCTTTTACACTTGGCTAAAAATTACTTTATACATATTTCTGGGGTGCGTTATTCTCACCCGATTAAGAGCAAAAATGCAAAATTTCTAAGATCTTTTTTTTCAGTCTTACCAGTCAAAATATTTTCTCAAAAGATGTATTGTATCCATAGACAGTACAAAAAGACTTATTATAAAGCTAGTAGTGATGAACTTTGTTTAAATTTCAATAACATTTCCTAATTATAAAACAATATAAATGTACGCGTAATACAACAAATTAAGTGCCTTTTTAATGAACGGAAATTTTTAAAGTGTTCAGTTTCTTCACATGAAACAACAGTTGTTTGGGTTTCCTTTTGCGAAATTTGTTTACCGATATTGCATTTTTTTTAATTAGTGCAATACATATCTTTTGTCGGAAATAAATCATCTGCTTGTTAGAATTCTTAATCCACCAAAAATCAACAAGCAGGATTAGCGTGTGAAAAGAAAGTTGTATAAGTAACCGAAAGTAATCTGTTTGTTTTCTTTTTTTTTATTGTGAAACGAAATTCATTTTATTCTTCGTTACTCCGACCACAGATGTTTATCTGGCTCGATCAATGAACCTCTCGAAATCTGGATATTTTCGTCTCTGAATTGCTCGCGTTTTAATTGGAAAGCAATCAATTCATTTTATCTTCTTATCTTCCAATTTAGTTATTTTAAATCCATTTTGCTTCCTTAATATTCTTGTCTTATCTGCTCGAAATCATGTTTTGGACATTCTATCTATCTATCTATCTATCTATCTATCTATCTACCTATCTATCTATCTCTCTTTATATATATATATATATATATGTGTGTGTGTGTTTTGTGTCTGCATGTGTTTGATAAACATATAGATTTAATATATGCTATATTTATGGATAAATGCATGAAATAGACTTTGAACTTTGATATACATATAGATAGATAGATAGATAGATAGATAGATAGATAGATAGATAGATAGATAGATATTGGACATAGGAATCAACAATAGATGGTTTTCACGCCTGAAGTGATGTTCAAACTATGTCTCTAACTCTGAATGTTATGTTTATATCTATAAATGCACTATCTTCAATATCGAGTACTCTTCCTCTATAAATGTAGCAAATTTTAAACAGTATATATATTCGTGTGTATATGGTTGTATGCATGTATATACATATGTGTTTATGTGTGTTTTGTATGTATGTATAAATATATATATATATTTGTGTGTGTGTGTGTGTGTATACTTGTAGATATCTTGAATCTGAGCTTGGTAAACTCAGTTCACATCCAACATCATTCATATTGGTGTTAGAGTTTAGATAAAATTGAAGATTGTAAATTCTGGTTATATGCGATTTTTTTTCATTCTTCTGCTAATACATTCATATTTTCATTTTCTTTATTAACTAATATCTTTTTTATTATGAGATGAGATATCATATACGGCTATACAATTAAACCTACATCCAAAATATATATGCTCAATGCTCAGTGAATAATCAAATTAGTTTTCCTCAACAGAAACATTTCATACAAAAACATTCTCATGCAAAAAAAGTGTATTTATTTTTTAATTGTTCCAAGAGTTGCTCAGAATAATATTACTTTTTGGCCGATCCATTCTTAGGACTTGTGACTTAATTCATGCAATTTCTTCAGTGTGAAATAGATACCGTGCTAGGCTAAACCGGTTGTAATCGTAATTATAAGAAAATCCACCGACCACTAAAACTTAAGCTAGAATTACACCGAAAAATCATAATTAGAGAAGATATCACGAAATCGTGTATAGATGAAGACGCCAGTCTCTTTATTATTTAAGGATATCAAATATTAGGGCTGGTACCGTAACAGAATGATATCAGTAGTCTTAGGAAACCCATATATATATATATATATATATATATATATATATATATATATATATATATATATATATATATATAACAGGGAGACAAACTAATTTATTTAGATAACATAGCTAAGAAGCGAACCCGTAAGTGCTTGAAATTGGAAAAAATTCATGAATATGTATATGCCTTTTAAGAAATGAAGGTAAGATTATAGAACCAACAAATCTTTATTTGATGCTCAATAAACATTTCTGAATTCAACCAACCATCAAATCGACAGACATCAGTAGAAAAAAAAAACATAACGCAAAAACAAGTTGCAAGCAAACGGGAATCCAACGAATATCAGATCACAGTCAAGTAACCCGTAAACAAACAGGGTCGTAAGGGCACCGCATGTACTGCAGAGCTTTGGGGGGCAAGATAGCCTGGCGGATCCCAATCCTCTCTGGGCTGGTTTGAATTCAGAGTGTTCTTTATCCTGGACTGGTTGCTAACCAAGAGCCTAGTCTGTCCTGCTATTTATTCATTGCTTGGTGGGCAGTAAAATTGAATTCATACCTTTCCTAAAGATATTTACAAGTAAATGTAACGAACCTGACTGGAATTCGAACTTGGCTCTCCGATTTCTCACCACGGCTCATCCAACAGAAATATTGGACCTATTAACTGACGATTTAAATGAAGCAATTGCTATTAAGTCTTCGTTAGTTGTTTTATTGCTTTTTTTTTGGGGGGGGGGTCGGTGAGTGTCACTCTGTACAAATCACGAAAGCCACTTCAGGTAGAAGATTACAGAGTAAGAGGCACAATTTATGCGGATATGTGAGGAAGATAACGCTTAACTCTAGACTTGAACAGATTAAGATTGTAATGATCGAAAAACAAAAAAATGAAGTCGGTTCCACGGAGCAGTGGTTCACGGGAAGAAGCTGCTTGAGTGGAACTTACTTCTCACCGATAAAATACGAACGGAATGAGCGGGGTTCGCTACAATGTGCGTAGTATGGCATGTGAAAATTAGAACTGGTGAAACCAAGAAATGTAGTTCGTCTGAGCACTTTCCATGGAAGTAACGATAAAACGGTGAGAGGCTTGCGACATCTCGTCTATGAGAGAGGGGGTTGCAGATCGGAAAATAATTTGTCACCTACAAGGATGCGGAGACGCTTTTGAACTCTACCGAAACTGGAAAACGAGGATTAGTCAACTTCTGTCCAAATATGACAGCAGTACTTCATTTTAGGCCTGATCTGGCTATTGTAAAGGTACAGGACAACACGAGGAGTCAGGTACTTGCTGGAGCGGTAGAAGGAACCAACCATTTTTCCTGCATCTTTAGCGATGGATCGTATATAAGAGTTCCATTTGAGGTTTGGGTTTAGTTTAAGGCCCAGTAGTCTCTTAAATGTAATTCCAACTTACGAAACGGTTGTAAAATAACTACCTGAGTGTTACAATTAAAAATTCGAAATAGGACAAAAAATAATTAGACAAAATTAACAATAATTAAGAAATGTAAATGTCCCTCGGTATATTGTTTATTTGAATTATAACAGGCATTTTTATGACAACACTGGTATATGAGTAAGGATATATATAGTATGTCAAGTTATTCGTTTCTTTTTACCTTCATCTTACATTTGCCTTTCCTATTTTCTAAAAACTATTTTTAACAAATTTACATGAACATTTTTCCTGGGGAAGGTTAATAAAAACAGACAAAATTAAAGCAAAGATAACTCACTGAATAAAATAACTCAACAAGCAAAAACACTAAAAAAAAAATCAAGAAAAATAAAAATAATTAAAAAATATAATCAACGCTCAACGAAAAAAAATGCAAAAACATAAAAAAAATAAATCCCGATAACTCCCAAAGCGTAGGTCATGGCTTCAAGCGTCACAACTCGACTACTGACATTACTATGGTAACATCAATGGAGAGTGACGTAATTCACTTTGCCATCTTTCGTGGGTAAACCTCCTTTTACTAGCAACGTTTCTCTTCGACAGCTATTTTGCAATCTAATTTGTCACTATTTATGTATTTTATTTTATTTTTTGGACATCTGTTACTTGCCCATAGTTTCTCTCAAAATTATTGCATCCAACATTTTTTTAATTATCCTCATATTTTTCATATCGATTTTAAATCCCGCCTCTGTTTCTTTGAAGAGGATCTTAGTTGAAATAGAGTTCATTTACTAGAGTTCTCTTTTTGTGTGAAGGGCACGTAACTTCATGGAAGAATGCTAATTATACTTTCTGATTTATCGAACTTATCATTAATGAAGGAATAAAAAAAAAAAAAAAAAAAAAATAATGTCCTAAACCAGACTAAACAGTGAATTTAAACTTCTAAGACCGAATTCAACATAGATAATTTAGTAGTTATTATTCTGTTCAAACTCATAAATTACGACCTAGACACAGCAATAAGACATGATAATTATTAGAAACTCTTTGAACTGACAATTATTCTGCAAGAATAAAATCAGCTTCTACAAAAATATGTGCAATAGTCAGAAAACAGTCACGATTCTTTTACCCTATAACAAAGCGAACTGGAAAAGATTTATAAGTTTTGCGGTGCATATAACATATGGCAATATTGAAAAGCAGTTCCGGACTTCAAAAATAACTAACCATATTCAAGCTGCTATAAGATGATAAAGTAACCAAGAACTCTAAGTATGGCCTTCCATGTAGTTATGACAGGGAACATAAAGGTGAGACTAGCTGCCCTCTAAAGGAATGACATCAGAAATCCATAGTCCTTGGAGAGACTATGAAATCGGATATGACAGATCACACGTGGAAGGGAATGTGAATCACTGTTATTTGGAAAACAAGTCGTTTAAAAGTTTTGACTCACAAGCTAAGCTCTGATAACCTCCTCACTAAACCTAGCATAGAGTTGAGCACTATATTTGATCAAAAAGGAAAAATATTTAGTCTAAAACTTGCACACTGTCCTCGGGGATAATGTTCTGGTGAATGTTAGTGTTGATCAAATATTGCCGTTTACCAAGTAGTCGCGAGTTTTATGCCTGGCACCGGCATCTTAATCCAGCGAGACTAGCAGAAACAAAATAACAAAATAACTAATATGAGTTTTCTTCGAGATTGGACAACAGAACAAAAACACTGTATCCTTGGGAATTGAATGACGTGTGCAGTTCAAACTTCCGATAAATTTAGCGACTACGATAAATATCTGAAGTAATCCGGAGGGGTTTACAAATAAACGTTGTGACTATAACAATCAAGATGAATAACTGATTTAATAAATCTCTATAAAATAATAAATTTAAAATATTATTTTAAAAGTTTATTGAAAATACAAAATTTTAATATCGTATAAAATTTGAGCACCAGATTTTATGTCTGAGATCAAAATCTTTTTATTCACTAACTGAAATAATGCACGCGTGGAGCGCTATATTGAGAGAAATACATACTGATAACATGCAGAAATCCGTCTCTATCAGAAGAAGGTTCTTCAAAGAGAGTTTGAAGAACTATTGGAAGGTTCTTCAAAGAGAGTTTGAGAGAACTATTGGAAGGTTCTTCAAAGAGAGTTTGAGAGAACTATTGGGAGGTTCTTCAAAGAGAGTTTGGGAGAACTATTGGAAGGTTCTTCAAAGAGAGTTTGGGAGAACTATTGGAAGGTTCTTCAAAGAGAGTTTGAGAGAGCTACTGGAAACCGTTAATAACAATGACATCATAGACTTCCTGAAGAAGGCTGCCTTCTATCTAAAAATATTACATCACAGTCAAGCTGTGATGTAATATTATGCATTCACGTTTATACATCTACACATAATAGACGGATTGATTCCACCAAATCGCAACACCGGAAATCATACACAAACAAAATACGAAAATAAAACATGAATGGTTATCGAAATAATGCAAAGGTTGCAGATAGACTTGTATGTACCGTGTCTCTTCAAAATATTGTTGTCCATGGCTCTCCACAATTTTCTGTCCTTTGTAGCTCTTAATAACTTTTGTCTTTTTGCCATCTCTTCCAAATCTTGCTCCACTATTCCATTGATCAAGCTCACCAGTAAGGGTTTTGGCATTGCTTTCTTCTGCCCCTCTTACCATCAATCTGCCCCATGAGTATCAAATTTTCCAATTCCTCTTTCCTCATTATGTGCCCCAGAAACCTCAACTGTCTCTTGAAGATATTAAGTATAAGTGTCCTTTTTGTTTCCATTGTTTCTAGAACTTCGTCGTGACTCACATGTTCGGTCCATGGCATTCTCAGAATCCTTCTGTAGAACCACATTTCAGTCGCTTCACGTTTCTTCATCTGCAAGGAGATTGTCCAGCATTCACTGCCATAGAAGAGGACTGATACTACATAACACTTCAGTACTCTTTTTTGTCGTTTCTAACGATATTTTTCTGCTCCTTAATACTTTGATTAGTTTTTAGAAGACATGGGAACACATAACATAATACAACTGTATACAAACAATTAACTGTCAAAAAATAATATAAACTCACAGTTACTCAAAAAGAAAAATTCTTCAGTACAAAATAATGAAACAAGGTTGAGATACCGTAAAACCCAACAAATAAAAACAAACTCTAAAATAAAAACCAGAATTACACTAGTCAACATAATGTTGCCTGATGACAAATCGCCTAATATATCTAGTTAGATATAAATGGTTGGATTTCTGTTCATGAAATGGTAAACGGAGATTCAACTTTTCGGTATTCCTCGGGTGAACAATTATTCTTTGCCATTTCTAATTCTATTTCTATCTCATTTATCGAATGGACTTGAAGTCAAGACAAAATAATTTAACATTGTTGTAAATTACCATCAGAAAACATTGCAAATAAAATATATATCTTTTGAATGTCATAGTTTGGCAAGTATATGTGTGTTACTTGTGTGTATATGTGTGTGTTTGTGTACAAGCTTGTATGCATTTATATGTATTTGTGTGATTGTATGCGTATGTGATTGTGTGTAAGAGAGAAAGCATAGGATGTCAAATACTGATTTTCTAGACAAGAGCACTTTTCGCATTTGAAGCATAGACGTGATACAATCTTCCTCCTTCTCATCGAATTTTTGTCATACTAAGATATGCTTAATAATTATTGATGCATTCTTAATATGGCTAGCAAAGGCATTGGATACATTCTTTACCAAATATATTAGACTGAATCTTAAATAAGTTTACTTTTGTTTATCAATTTTATTCTTAAAAAATAAATTACAATTATATTTTATTCAATTATATATTCACCATTGTTTGCAGTGACTTGTTACCACTTATCAGGCAGCTATTCAGTATATTTTAAGTACAATTCCACAGGCTTTGATGAGTAAAAGCTTTCTACAAACTCTTAAATCTGTTTTTCATTAGAAAAGTTTTCCCCGATCAAAGCGTTAGCAGCGATTGACAAAATGAATAATCAATTGGTGCAAGGTTAGTGAATATAACTGGTTGGGTAGAACAGATCAACTGGGTTCGAAAATGTTTTCCTGCGTTATTCTTGCATTATGAGCACCTGTGTTATCATGAAGGAGAATAAAATGTTTCCTTTAATCCACTGTGTACGCTGCCACTGTCGGGCAATATGTAAGGTATGTTAGTATAATCCCGATTTATTCGTTATTACAATTGCTTCCTTCAAACGGAAAATGCTTATGACTCAACCTAATAATAAATCAAGACCGATCACAGTCAGGTCTATCATATAGTCATTGGGAAACCCGCGATACTGTCATAAGCTATATATGGTATTGCCAGGGCTACATTCTGCTTTTAAATTCACAGTTGTCCTCCTAGGCTGACTGCCAACCAAGGCTGAAGATCCCAGTCTGACTTTTTATTTAACTTATAGCTGAATGGAGAAAGATGAATTCATAGATTTCCAAGTGTATATGTGCTTATCTGAATTCGAACAGATTATAAAATTTTTTCTCTTTTCTATTTGTTATTGACTTTTCCATATTAATATCTCAATAATAACGGCAATAACCTAGAAATAAATCAGATTTTACAAGTACTTTATTAAATAATAGACAGTAGAGTTTAATCTGTAATGAGAAAATGTTCATTTACCGATATAAATTAATATTAAAGTATATCACGAACACAAGCCTCTGAGAAAAGAAGCCCCAAACTCTACATCGCCAACAGAACATCCTAATATTTGAGCTACAACACGAGATATTCAGAATTTTATTATCACACCCTCGATTGATTGATTCATTTATTTTTTACGGCTTATCGACACTTTTTGTGTTATTTAAAGGCTAAGTTGAAAACCTTTCGACTTGGCCCACTTTCCAAAATCTCAGTAAATCGATATACATCAGATATTTTTGTAAAGGATTTTTAGTTAGTCTGAGAACTTTTCAGCTCCCCTTCATCGTGAAAAGAAGAGAAAGGTCTTGATTACGTTTATATGTGTGCCCGCGTTTGCCATTTATCGAGTTAAACGAGATGCTCTTGGGATAAGGCTGATAACATGACACATCTATCATAATTGAATCCTAAAGGGGCTTCATCAAAAACGGTAATAATCTTATCTGCGAGATCCTTAATTCTTAACCTATATATATATATGTGTGTGTGTGTGTGTATGAGAGAGCGAGAGAGATAGAGAGAGAGAGAAAGAGGAGGATGTGAAAAGAAGAGTAAATGGGAAAACAGGACTCGTTGTCATGGCTTGCGGTTGAATAAGAAAACTTTAAAGCTAGGTGAAATAGTAGCTGACAGTGAAAAAACGAATGTGTCTGCCTTTCCGGCTTAACGACTATTATTATTATTATTATTGTCCATTTTCTGTGATGCCGAAAGAACCTGCGGGCTATTATTGTCATAATTATCTTTTCTCTTGGCTTCTTTTTCTTTTAGCCACTTACATTCTTGCCTGTATACCGTACAAGCTGCAATAATCTATCAACCTATTCAATGATTCTCATCTTTCTTGGATAATTTGAGTGATGTCTTCACAGAAGCACGTCTTGAATCCATATATTCGGTAATAAACATCATCTACACGCTACTTAATATGAATTTTCCCGCTCGAAGATTGTGAATTGATTAAAAGAAATTCTTTTACTATGTGTCACTATAGGATGTGTGATCAAAAATTATCGGGACTGGTGCCATAAAGAAAACAACATATCAATTCGGAATTTAATCTCCTTCGAAGTAATCCCCTTCCGAAGTCACACACTTTATCCAGTGTCGATTCAATTGATGAAAGCATTCGTGGAACATCTTTTTGGGGATAGCAAGTAGCTTCCTCATCACATTCTCTTCGATTTCCTCAACGTCTTTGAATTGAGTTCCTTTTAAGTTGGATTTGACGTTTGAAGAAGAAAAAGTTGCAAGGGATGAGATCTGGGGAATCTGATGGTTGTCGAAACTTGGCCAAAAACTTCTGCACAAACCATGGTCACTGATGGAACCTCTGCGTTGTGATGAAACGATAACACTCTACGCACTTACGTTACAAGCACTGCTATAAACAACGAAAGTGGGCGTAACGTTATATTTTGGTGCGTATGCGCAACAGAGCTTAAGTTCAGTCAGTGCCAAGCGGCTTTACTCTGCGTACTTTAGCCCGGTTGCCATAACAACAGTTCCGATACTTTTTGATAAGCCATCGTATATGCAGTCATTAAAGTAAATAAATGTTTTTAACGTAATTGTTTAATAAACCCTTTTTGTTGTAGCCCAGTTTACTCAAAAATCTCGTGTATATACACTAATGTCGGAATCACAAAAAATGATCTTGGTAAATTGTCACATTTTAACACCAGCAGAGGAAAAAGTTATCTAAGTATTTCATCATTCCCAATTTTAATTAAAACTGTTAGCTTTCAATATAATTTTCATTTCCCAGATATATTTACTAATATATCGCACAATATTTTCAGATAAAGAGAAATAATGCCCGCAGAAATCTCTTTCAGAAATAATTCGGTGTGAGATAGAGTAATCGAGTCATTACTCTGTTTCCGATAATCCCAATATAAACACTTTTCCCCTTATTACAAATTCTTATTTAATACGAAATATAGAATATAACCCTATCTACTGTTTCTATGTGTGCAAATCAATATGCAAAGTTCTTGGCCCGACCAACTTCCCAAAATTTTGCCAAATGCCCGACAATCGCAATTTTTTTTAATCGTTTCGTGGTCGAGACGATATATTTTTAGTACCTCCTTGTCAGCTGTATGTGTGTTGAACTAAAATAGTTTATATATCACACCCTCCCTATCTTTCTTCTTATCTCTCTCCACACACACGCGCGCATATATATATATATATATATATATATATATATATATATATATATATATATATATATATGAAAGAAAGAACAGATGGAGTAAAAATTCAATTTTCGTAGCATTTACTTTTTTTAAAAATGCTCAATACAAAGTAGAGCAATATAATTTGCCACCGACAAATTATCGTTATTGTATACAAATATTGCTAATTCTTGAAATTTTTGGCCTGGTAGTGCTAATTCTACCAATTTCTGGTAGTTATCTACAATCACGATACATTTGTCACTGGCATATTTTCCGCAATCGTCAATGATGACCTGTCTATACCCCGGTTTATTGTGACATGAAAAAAATAACTCACCCATCTCCACCCTCTGACCTACTTTTCTATTTACCTTATATATTTTATCTGACATTTAATTGGTTAATGAAGGCATAGACACAAGTCTATTTTTCATTCTGACCTTATGTCCCTGCCCTTTAACTTTCGGAAAAGAGGTAAAACTTTATTTTCAATTTCCTTAAAAATCATTTAATCCCTAGTTACTTACAACCGCTTGAAGAAATACAGTCATACAGCTTGACAGCTTTTGTGTAGCAATTTCAAATGTTTTATAATAATCTCTTATAATAAAAAATATTATATATATATATATATATATATATATATATATATATATATATATACTAGCTTAAAAGCTCCTACAGATGGCTCCTAATTGGGCCTTCAGCCCATCAGTAATACTTCATGCATTGAGTACATATTAATTTTTTTAAAACAACAGTTTTCATCAAAACAATGATATAATTTGTCTATTTGGAACTTATTGCAAAGCTGCATGATGAACAATATTTTTGGTTTTCCCGTTCGGGGTCAGTACAAAAAGCTTGTTTCTGTTCCCAACCCTTAAACAACCAACTTAGAGCTAGCTGTGAGAAAAGCAGTGTTCCATCAGATGAAGTCCAATTACTTTCACTGATTGTCCTTGGGACTTAATGATTAACATTGCATAGTTCACTCTGACTAGAAACTGAAGTCTTTTGGACTCAAAAGGAAGATCTAGAGGAATTAAGAAGATTCTTGGAATTAAAACTCTTTCCTCCTTTCCCGGAACAGTAAGGGTCTCTGCTTCCAAGAGTTGAGGAATCATCTTCTTGACAATTAACCGTGTTCCATTACAAAGTTTTGGAGGATCCATATTTCTCAATAGCATAACTGGCACATTTTCTTTTAGTTCCAGCTTGTGAGATGGAATTCCAGGAGGGCTCAATGAGTTCAGGAACTCTACTGGAGAATTCACTACCTGCTCTTGTTCAATCACAGTGTCAATGGAAAAGTACTTCATGCTTTCTTTTGAAATTTCTAGAAATTTCCAGTTGATGCTATCCAGGGTTTGATTCTTGTGATCTAATATGGCGATCTCACAAAGCCAGTTTGAATGTATGTAATGGTGTTTAATGTATAAAGTATATTTATTATTAATAGTATATATATATATATATATATATATATATATATATATATATATATATATATATATATATATTTGGGTCAACTGTTTGAAAACAAATTATAGCTAAATATAGATATTCTTCAGGAAGAATGGTTCACTTCACTGTTCCATTAAGGTCGTACTGCATCAATAGTAGCCAAGATAGGCTGACAGAGCCGATCTCTATTCAGGCAGTTCATTTAAATTCAGTGTTTTTCCTTTTCCTTGACTGGTTGCCAACTATTTAATCTATAGATGATGTAGAGATGAGATGGATTCATACTTTTTCTAAGAGTATTTGTGCGAAAGTAAACATAATGAGCTCAGCTGGAATTCGTACTCGACTCGCTAATTTATCTGTTTGAGATGCTTATTCAATAGAATAATCTTTTCGAGCACACATTTTTAAAGCTTATAAATAAATATATACTCAATAAGTAAATGATTTGTTTCTGAGATTAGCACCGCTACTTCTCGTCACAGTACAAATATAAAACTCTCTACTAAACAACTCATCCATTTGTCTTTTGTCCATGTATGCGCATGCGCTTCTATCTAGTTCGAGTTTTCTTATACTATCCAAACACCATTGACTGAGATATGCAACCACAAGAGCAAAATAATAAACAAACGTAAAAACAAACTCTGGAATCATCACTTCTCATCTAGATTGTTTTTAGAATGAGAAATCGCAAATAAAAACTGTGAAATGACATTGTTTTTCTTCTTGTGAAGAGCTATGGCAGGTTAGTTTTCGTCTTACATCAATAAAATGCAAAATGGATTAATATAATACTGAGAGAATTGCTTGAAAATGACTCTTCACTCGGCTCTCGTCACAGTTTGTCATCTGTTTCTTCAGCTTATAAAGGCATTTTTAAATTTCTAAATGTTTATGGAAACCAGTATTTATGATTTGAACATATTCTCAATTTTTTTATGTTCGTTTGATGTATTTGAAAAGATATACAACACAAGAAATCAAAATGAAATACGATGTTGAATTATATAAATGCCCCAGTTTTATCGCCTTGTCTACGTACGGACATTTATTACTAGAAAATCTCAGTTCTAACTTATACAAAATGTTTCAAATTTTAACCTTTCTTCGTCGCAATAGATTTATCTAAGAAAAACCTTTCACATCTATATTTATCCCTCCCTCTCCCCCTCTCTCTCTCTCTCTCTTTATACATATATATATATATATATATATATATATGTGTGTGTGTGTGTGTGTGTGTGTGTGTGTGTGTGTGTGTGTGTGTGTGTGTGTGTGTGTGTGTGTGTGTGAAGAATATATAGAAAATAGGAAAGAACTCGTTAGGTAAATAATCCAAAGTTCTTTAGTATTTTTGTTATTATTTTTAAAAAATAGTGCTCGATACAAAAGTAGAGCATAAATATAATTATTTATTTAAAAATTTATTTAAATATATATATATATCGGGGTGCATGTGTGTGCCGTGTCCCCTCTTGATTTAGATAGTAATGGCTCTCCCCAACTTCATCTCTTTTCTTACTTTATGTAATTCTGGCTCTTGTACAATTCTTCTTTGTCTTTGTGGTATTCATTCAACCCTATAAATTTACTTATACTTTTCAAATCGGTTATTCGCTTCTTTCCCCTGCTTCTTTTGTTTTCAATGCCCTCTGTGTGCGTTAACTTCTCCAAGATTTCTTTCCTCGTTATTTGTTCCAAAAATCAACTGTTTTTTCTGCTTATCAACAACGTCTTTGTTGTTGTTATACTCCTAGAAAACTTTTTCTTCCTCATATACTTACTCCATGGCATTCTCAACATATCTGTTGCTTCATGTCTTTTTTTTCCTCTTTGAAGAAATCGTCTTGCATTCATATAGGCGATTTTACATTTCATTCCAGTTCTCTTTGTTTCTAAGGATATATTCCTATGTCTCATTACTTTGCTCAGTTTCTGAAAAGCATCTTTCGTTATTCTTTTACTCCTTCGGATTTCTGCATTATACATTTTCTTTTGTCTGTTACTATAATATATAAATAGAGTTCTGCATTTGCTTGATTTTTATGCCACCGATACCTAACTCGCACCTGAGATTGTCCTTTTTGCTGACAACTATGCATTCTGCCTTCTTACACTCAATTTTCTTTCTGAATCTGACATCCAGCGACACTTGTTCAACATGACTGTCCTTACTGCTCGAAAAATCAGTTCCAATGGAAGCTGACCCCTTCCCGCACTTATTTAATATTTGGGATTTGTAAACACCCTTTTTAGGCCAAAAAGGGTCAGCAAACCCTCGTACTTGTGTGTATGTGTGAAAAGACGATAAAATAATCGTACATGTATATGCATATACTTATATTGCATATATATGCATGAATATCTCGGGTTGCATTAATTAATCGGCTTTCAAACTTGGTCATCCAACTTTATTACATTCCAGAAATTTTGTCCCTCATTAAAGAATCATCAGTTAAGTTAAACATGGAATTAGATAACGTTCTGATGGAACTGCAGGTGTTATAATGGATATCAGCTTGAAATGAGAAACCGGAAAGTTTAGTTCGACTTCCAATTAGGCTTGTTCCATTCATTTACGCGTAAATACCCTTGCGAAAGCTATGAATCAATTTCCTAGCCTAACTATGGATTAAACCAGTTTTGTATTTGGAAAAATCATCGTTATTCTCAAATGAAAATTTTCAATGTAATATTCACTGGCTAAAAAAATATTCATAAAATTAGAAATATGTTTCGGCTTTAAATAACTTTCAAAGGGCTGATAAGCCGCAAAAATAAATCATTCAAGTAATTAAATTACTAATTAGTAACCGATTAATCGCTGCAATCTTAGAATATATGATATTAACACTGGATTGTTGATTGTCTTTTAAACCAGCACTTAAACGCTGCCCAGTCAATTTTATCAGATATTTCAACATTGTATCAATAACAACTATTTTGTTTATTAATTTCTTTGACGTTTTTTGGTAACTGGATCTATAGTTTTGTTCTGTTTTTGATTTTTTAGCGGAGGGATTCATTTTACCATTTTTAACTCGTGTAATTTTTTGTCTTCATCGGATTTTATAATTTGACCTCATTCTTTATATTACTGAGATAACATGTTCTCATTAGTTTGGCAAAATGTCCCTCATTCAGATACTCTGTCTAGGTGTAGAAATCAGTACGCAGTTTTTTTTTTGTTTTTTTGTTCAAGATAAGAAAGAACGTAATTGAAGACTTATTCGGTTACACATTTTCTCTTTGCAATATTATCTTAAATCTAAGAGTTTGTGTGCGCAGAATGTAAATTTTTTCTCGATTATATTCTCATAATGCATCAGTGAACCGCCTAAAAGATAATCATTAGTAATTATATATGCATCAAAAACTTTTGTAATCAAGGATACGTAACGAAAAAGAATCAACTAAATTTGAAACTAGAAGTTTAGACAAAATTATACGACTTTCGAGCTCAAAGCAATAAGCCTTGGTTTTCTAGATTTTGATAATACTAAATAAGAAACCGCTTTTTTTCCTGTGTGTCAAGTTCATGTCACACTTAACATGCAACTAGATAAATATATCAGTAAAGTTTATGCATTTCTTTAGATTAAGAAAAGGCCTCACGTATATTTATACACATGCATAAGACAAGCATATACGTATAAAGCTATGCACACTTGCCTGTGCCTTGTAAAATGTATGAGAGAGAACATAAAAACGCAAAAATATGCAGCAATGTGTGGCTGAACGGACATGTATACGTGATAACTGCTTAGCCTTAAGTAAAACCTGAAAAAGCTGACAAATTTTCATTATTCGGACTATTGTCCTCATCTTTGTCGCCATGTTTACTACAAAGTTTCGGCCGTTGTACGCACCGGCCTTCTTCAGGTGGTTGGAATATAGAACTGAACCCTTTATTTGTCTCACTGGGGTAGACTGTTCTAGTTCCACGTGCCATGTTTAATGGATGTCAGTTATCAGTTATCTCCTGTTAATTTCCCTCTGAAAGTTCTCCACTGCCTTAACTGGTTATTGAACTCACACTCTTTGGGTCCTGCCATTGGATCTAACTAACGCCTTTATCCTTTATCCACTGTGCCATGTGTCCTCAAGGACACATGGCAGAGTGGATAAAGGCGTTAGTTAGATCCAGGCAGTGGAGAACTTGGAGAAAGTATGAAAAATTGGGTAATTTTTTCTTGCAGGATAATGATATTTCTGAAATTTACCTATTCCTATTGGGAAAACTGGCGAATGTGAATCATCTCATTTGCGCAAAATTGGAACAAAATGACATTTAATTCAAAAGTAGAATCTAATTATTTTAAGATTACACAAGAGCGACCACAAAAATTTAGAAATGTGTAGTTTTTCGCGATTTACGCTTATACTGTAAATTACTTTCACGTATCAGCTCCCAAATATAGTCTTCAATCAGGTTTTTGTTATACGATACTTAGTAGCTTTGTTCCAAGTCCAGTGTCTCCTGGTGGAAGCGCACGCCTTGTTCCTCCGAGTAGGGCTCCATGTTCTCCTTGAATTTATCAAGATGAGCGTCACGGATATGGATTTAGAGGGGAGATCCTGAAGTCTATTTTGCCATAGTTCTTCACCAGCCGTAGTTCTTCAACAAGCTCCTCATATTTTTCGGTCTGTTAGTTCCCCGGGAAGCCTTGTGTCACTGCGACAAAACTGTTTCACGCTGCTTTCTAATGAGATTCTTGGAGAATTCCTTGCACTCTCTGATTTTGTTTATTTATCGTCCAACGAAGACAATTGCCTTGACTTTTATTACAGACAGCTTAGGGGAGAAGTCTTGAAGGTTGCAGACTCCTTATCTAGTGCTTTGACAAATTGCTTTATAAATTCCAATTGTAAGTGCAGTGAAGGAAACTGTTGTGGATTCCGAGATGAAATTCCGTCTCCAATGAATGACAAACGGAAGAATTAAATATAAGAAATTAAATGTATTTACACAATAATACAATGGGTAATACTGTTAGTAAATCCAGGAACGCCGTTAGTAGCAATAATAATAATATATATATATATAGTCTCGAAGTAGGACTTCCTTAGTCTACGTGCTTGTAACTGTGACTTCTACAAGCGGTTACCTCACACTATTACTCTACCTCCAACTCAATCACAATCTCTATCTCTCAATCTCTCTATATTCTGACCGACTCTGGGTATTTAACGGCAGCAGTCCAAGTAACACTCTGGTCGAGTCCACTTATATGAAAAAGGGGAGGACCCCATAACAGAAACAATACATTCCGAGAGTCCAACAGTGTCTCTCAATTGATGTTGTTCCTCCTCATACTGAACTCGGTCCGCTGTGTCCAGTCCCACCTGTGGTAGTGTGTCGCGTTGTCCCTGCAAAAATAACACAGAAACCTGGTAAATCTTCTTGGAGATCCATCAGGAAAGCCACCATTTTGAAGTTTCCAATAAGCTCGCAACTGTACACGTAGGCATCTAGCAAGATCTTGACACTGCTGTATTCTTCTTTGAGCTTCACCGAGTGAGCTAGAGGAAGAGATGGATACATGTTATCGTTATGAAGGAGCACGGCTTTAGGAGTCCCGGATGAGCTGTCAATGAAGAGGCGCCACACACTGGGGTTACAGGCGATTCCAACTGCCTCGAACAAACCGGTGACATTGTGGCAGAAGCATAGTACATGTTAACGGGTGAAAAAGACTGAAAAAATACTGGTAGCGATTTCTCTAACCTGCGACTTGTATACTTTCGTCGAAGAAATTCTACTGCTTGATTCTCGACCTCAAAAGCTCGGCATGGACTTTTTGAGATTAAGATTTCTGGTCAGGTCGTTAAGGTATTTTGATTAGGGTAGTATGGTTTTTTCTCTGTAATATGGATCAATGACTTCATCCTTTTCTGAATTGCTGCTCTCTTCTACGCTGTTGTAGGAGTGTTTACCGGGAGCTCAGAGAAGTGTGGCATTAGTCGATAAATGATAGAAGGTCTGGATATACGATGGCATGGCGCTTTCTGTCCAGCTCGACGTTTCGAAGGGTCCACCTTGAAAAAAAAACAATTTCTTGTGTGGTCATTTGGTTCTCCCAGATTCGTAAGACTAAGAATTTCATGGCTCTATTTTCCCTTCTGTACCATCCTTCAAAAGTTTAAAATAAAAATATGAGTATTTCACCCAGTGTTATTGAAAAATTATTTTTGATTTTTTAAAATTTCTAAATATCATACACTGGATATGTAAAATTCTGACTTCACACCCCAATTAATGTAGCAAATGTCACAAAAATACGGAATCTTGAATACTGAATATCTCTGATATTCCGTATGTTTATGGCTCTTGCCAATGATCCAGTATAGAAAACATCCATTATACAGTAGAATAACGTGCGATTGTTGAAACACATTTAACGCATATTTTTCAATAATACTGGTTTAAAAAAATAAAAGTAAAAAATATTTAAATTAAAAAAAAATCCAAAATTTTACACTTAAAAATTCCACTATCCAAACAAGCAAAACTTTACATCTTATCTTCTTAAATTCTTTTGCCGAATTCGCAGATGAAATGAGGTGCCCAAAGTTTGTTTTGATCCCTGAAAGGCTTTGTAGGCCTCACACATTTTAGCAAATGGTGTCACAGAGTACATTTTTACTCTTATCTTGTTAAATTTGCCGCAAACATAGTAAAATGCGTCAGCCAAATGCTTACAACCTCTTGATGCCATCTGTGATGAATGCATCTAGAAATGACGACTTGTCTGCACTGGGACAACCAGTAATAAACTGAATTATTGAGCTTATGCTTCCTGTATTTATACTCCCATCTTTGTTGTCAGAACGTTCTAAAAGTTCTTGAAACTTTTAGAAACTTCTCGAGAGTTCTAGAAAATCCTCTTTCAGCAACTCAGCGCTGAATCTGTAATGTAATAGAAAATAGGTCAGCTTCAGAATATCGATGTTCAGGTTACAAAAGCAAAGTTTGAATAGTTGTTTCCTTTGCTTTCTAGACAGAAGCAATTAGGTAATAATACTTACTGATCAAAGACAAGAAAAACAAAATTTTGTTACACTGTGAAACGAGATAAGATTATGGTTATCATCAATTTATTACTTTTTATAACTAGAAAGCAATTCTTAAAGAATTCATGGATTTATTTTTAATCCAGCATTTTTATTACTTCAAACGTTATTATAGTGAATACTTCATATTTGAAATAGACATCCCACTTTGATTTATTAAACAGTGTATATTACGTCTATCAGCTTTTCGCATTCGAGAAATCTTAGTAAAGAAACTACGTTCTCTGCCAGTAATCGAATTAAAATATTTTCTTTATTCAAATGCGCAGATCGATAGACGTAATAAATACTGCTCAATAAATAAAAATGGGGTGTCTATTTGAAATACGAAGTACCCACTATAATAACGTTTGAAGTAATATAATTAGGGAGCAACCGATCAAGATAACAACCCCCTCAAAAAAAAAAAATTATTAGTATCAAAACCCAAATCGTTCTTTTAATATGGAGCACATAATGTAGCTGAAGGGTGACGTCAAATCATGGAAAGCAGTGTAAATACTTTTGGTGACTGTAAAACTATGCTGTGAATAAATATAAATATTTTCACAAATACTGCTGGAGATTTATGCATCATCTCATACATAATATGTAAATATAATACACATGAAATATAACAACATTCAGTCGATATAGTGTGAATGATCGTATGTGGATTTTTGTCACTAGAAATTATTCCGAAATAATATTTTGCAGTCTGGCTTCAACTGTATAATTTAATATTCTGTTGCATAATGTTTTTGTTTTTTTTAATTCGTTTAAGATTTTCGTTAATTGAATTATATATTGAATACAAATCTACATATGTAAATATACTTCTATGTTTATAGGCGCATTTTCAGGTTGTGAAAAGTTATCGGTCCGTTTCACTTCCAAAAAAAAATCTGGCTTAGGAATACCAGGTGTTGTGAGTTTAGATGCCCAGGTGGTGTAATAGATAGAGGCTCGGAATTGGTCATTGGAGAACCGAGTTTCAACTCCATTCGGGTTCTTTATAGTTCCTTACGCGCAAATAGAATCCACCTCTTCTGTCCCCAGTTATGGGTTAATTATGAGTAAGATCATCATTATTATCACAAAGAAGTCTTACGAGGTAAATATATTTTCTGGCTTTAAATAACCTGCAAAAGATTGATAAGACGTAAAAACCAAGTTAACCAATCTAAAAATATCTGATCAAACAACAGAATTTTTAAAATACCATCGTAGCCGAATACGCGCACGTGTATGGACACGTATACACATATATTCATGTGTATTAGTTTTTTCGAAACAAAATTGACTTATTTTTACTTACACTCAACCATTAACGTCAACTGTATTAGCTGTGCCCTGCGAAATGTGAC
Organism: Acanthosepion lycidas; assembly: GCA_963932145.1. Lineage (NCBI taxonomy): Eukaryota > Metazoa > Mollusca > Cephalopoda > Sepiida > Sepiidae > Acanthosepion > Acanthosepion lycidas. Next base: position 67,090,423 of record OZ010572.1, read on the forward strand.
CGCTAAAATAATTTGTAATAAAATTGACCAGGGTTGTCCAGTATAAAATACTAGGTCACTATTTGTTCTTTATCTTATCTGAAATGAATCTCTGCAAATTTTTTATACAAGTTTTATCCGCTCGAGGTAGTTTTAACCATTAATCTGAGAAAGTGGTTCTATACTGCTGACAGTTTAGATATTTGTGAGTTTGGCGCTATGTATAAGATCCATATGAAAGTCCCGATCTGACGAGGCTATTTAAGAATATGATTTGCAGTGTTGAGCGAAACTACTCATAGTCTAGCCTATTCTATGTTCAGTTTTCTGATCTCCTAATTTGAAACACATAATCACACGCGCGTGCGCACACACACGCACATACTCTCACTCACATACACACGTATGTATATGTGTCAGCCACCTGATGACTGCACGCTTTCGCGAGCATGAAACTTTTGTTTTTGCTGTGCCGTAATGGCGTCGAACACTCTTTTATATCTGTATATCCCTCCTCAGTGAGTGTGTCTATTTATTGTTAAAATATTCACATGTCATTCAAGCATACACACGTACATAATGGATGTTCTCAAATTAATGTCATTTTTTTTTAATCATATCACCCTAAGCAAGACAGTAAAGCAAAGGATTACTGAGTGTGAAAGAATAAGAAAAAAAATTGTTAAGGAGCAAGAACAGTAGAAGACTAATCATAAAGTCGCTAGATAATGACTGAAATTGCATTTAAGGTTTTGAATATCAAAGTCGGCTGGAAAACATGGAGCCGGAAGGGAGTTCTACAAGCGAGAAGTGCGAGAGAAGAACCTGTTAGCAAATAAATTGCCGTTACATCAAGCCAATTCAAATGTGAATTGCTGCCAATCCAGTGCTGCGCTTAAATTCATAAAATCTAGGTATTATAGTGAAGAGTTCATTCAAACAATTACCATGAAAGTATTTATTTTCAGGAAAGGAACAGGGAAACTACATTCCGGCTGTTGGAGAATGACTGAAGCCGAGACGCCAGGTATGGAGCAACAATATTACTGATTCTTTTTTGGATTTTATGAAGAATCTTTAAATATACAGCCTAGAGCACCGGGGCATGTGGCAGCAATATTGAAATCATGGATGAATGGTAGACTTATAGATATGCAAGATAGATTCAGGAGATAAAAATTGTCTTTCTTAGTAGCAGACCTAGCAATGGATTCAATATAATCTTTCCAGTTCATCTAAGCTGAAAATGTTTGCCCAAGAAGGTGCAAGTTTCACTCTCATGGAGGTTATTATTAGCCATGCTAATGGAAGGCAGGATGGGGTCTTTCAGGTGATTCATAGAGATAAGTTTCGTTTTGTCTAGAATTTATTTCCAGACAAACTACAAATACAAGGTTCACAATAATCGTGTTGAATGAAGCAACTTTTCAGCCATAAAGCAATATTTTTTCCGTATGATCAGCTGTATAGAGCTGCCTTAAACATGGCTTGTGGCACACATCAGTCATCACTGTTGAAACACGTTCCCTACCGCGTAGCTGTATTCACAGCCATTATTTGGTCTCCGTAAATATTCAGCATGTCTCGACGAATACCCATGGAAGTGATTTTCTACGCATGGAGGAATTCAATGACGCACTCTGCTTCGTAAGCATTTTCGTGTCAGATGCCATTTCTACAGACTGTCGATCAACTGCTGCCTGTAAATAGAAGCCAAAAATATATGGTTTATTGTCGGGAAAGATACGAACTATCAACATCTGATGCCATGGACCAGTATTACAAAATAAAAGTAACTTTTGTATATCGTATGTATATGCTTAGAAGTTATGTTGGTGTCTTTCATTTAAATCGTTGAACCAAATGTTGTAAAGTCTGTTTTACCAGTTTCTTAAATATTGTATCAATAAAAATCGGTTTGTTTTTAATATCCATGTCTTTTTATTTTCCAGATATGAGATGGTATTTTTCATTCACCTATGATTTTTTTTCCTCCTCACCAAGCGCTGTATTCGTAATTTCAACCATACCTAGTGTGCTAAAAGACTAGAGTACCTTATTCTGATAAATTATTCCGGTTTCACTACTGTTTCCCGGGAGGAAGACAACATCTTAAACAAAATATCGGACCCCGAACTAGTGCCAGTCACGATGAACGGGTGTCCCCTCGGGGAAGCTTCGTGCCTTGAGAGACTATTTGGCCTCAAACTCACCTTTGACCTCTTACATACGACCCCCTCGCTAAAGATGCAGGAAAAGTGGTTGACTCGCTGTACCACTCTTCATGCTATCCTCTACCTTTGCCAGATCAGGCCTAAAATGGAGTAGTGTTGTCATATTTGAGCGAAAGCTATCCAGTCTTCACTTTCTAGTCTCAATAGAATTCAAAATCGTCTCCAAGGCCTTTTGGGTGACAAATTGTTTTCCACCCTCCAGCTTCTCTCTCACAGACGGGATGTGGCAAGCCTCTAACTACTCTATCGCTACTTTCATAGAAAGTACTCGGATGAACTACATTCCTTGATTCAGCCAGTTCCAACCTTCATACCACCCACATTTCCTTCGTATTCCATCGGTGAAAAATAAGTTCCACTTGAACTGCTTTTTCCTGCGAACTGACTCCCAAGAGGATGTTTCCCCGATCACTACAATCTTAACCCGTTCATGTCTAGAGTTAACCGGTTTGTCCTTCTCCTATCCGTATAAACTACCTCTTAACGTAACTCTCTACCGCGAGTGGCCCTCGGGATTTCTACAAAGTGAACCTTACTGTAAAAAAAAAAGTCAACAAAATGGAATAAGGCTAATTGGCTAAAATAGTGATGCAATGCCATCAGAATATTTTTAAAAGTAAACCGCATGCCTCATTGAACAATAATAGTAATCAATCATAATCTGTTTTATCTACCATTAATTGTAATTAGATTGAATTTTAACTACTTATTGAAGGCTCATCTGACACAATAATAGGCGAATTTTCTTATTTAAATTATTAGTCGTTATTCTTGGGTTTCTTTGAATTCATTTTTCGACGCCGTTATTATCAGTACTGTACTTGTGTCAATCAATTCGATTTAGTCAACTGTTTTATTCAAATCCTTGTCTTCTACGAGTGACGTCATTTTTTCTAATATCGTCAATACGAATTCCTACCTTGATGTTGAACTCGGTACGTATTAATGCATTAAATGCGCTTTCACATTTCAAACTCTGGAACTGCAATGAGAAGGCTTGATCTACCATACCGTATAAGATTAAAGAAATAACTTTTTCAGCCCTAGTGGAATAACAAGTATTACATATCAAGCAAAAGGGAAACGTGTCGTGAAAATACTCTGTCGTTGTTTAAATCTACTCGACTACTATCCCTGCAAGTTACAATGTCTTTCAAAGAAAGCTATCAATTGTTCTTCAAAAGAACAGTAACGTTATAGTGAAACCTCATCTCACAACTCTTTCAGTGAAAAGTATGACTCCTTACTTTCAAAACATGTGTGAGCCGAAGTCAGGAGATGAAGATATATTTTGAAGCATCATTGCTGAAAATCACTGGCTGCCGTCACAATTTATGTGTTGCTTATAATTGTTGTTGATGATGACGTCTTATATTCTATGTAACACAAACGTGTCAAAACGCAGTAATATATTTTAAAAAGCAGTTACGCAAATCGATTTTAACAAACACGACACTTTTACATTTAACGATTTTTGTTCATAATTAGATTTTTTAATCGATATGACAAAGTGAATCTCTCGATTTGAATCTCATCCAGTTCTGAAATGCCAACAGTCGTTCAAAATTTAATAAACAAGTCTATTCTATTTGTCAATGACAAATATCAAGCATCGAGCAAGCTATTCATGTATGTAGGTGTATGTAGGTGTGTGTGGGTGTTCATATATATGCAAACAATATACAGTTACGCATATGTGTTTATAGATAGATAGATAGATAGATAGATAGATAGATAGATAGATAAGACGCTACGGTAGAGTTCCTTACATGGTACGCAACAATTTTGAAAATCGTACTGGACTAGTAGATAACCATAAAGAAATACAGAAAAATACACAATTATTTTCTATTCGTGCACACCCATGTACACGCTTGTGTATATATTTTTTGCGATATGCGAGTTCAAATATGAGATATTATGTAATATTTAGATATTTAGATGTGTGTGTGTGTGTGTTTATAAAATACATTTAACTTTTCCGGTACCTAACAATCTAAAAGAAAAATTCAGTTGATCAATTCCAATCTTTAACTGACAATGTTGATACGCAAAATGAAAATCTTTAGAATAAGTGTTTTTTAGATTCTACAGTATTTTTCTTTTGCAATTTTATTTCTTTAACTGCGACAAAATTCCAAAGAAAATCTAGACGAAATGTTTTTAATTCCGCACGTTCTTACCAAAAAATTAGTTTTTAATTATGAATACCACATTTAATCTTTTCTAAAGTCATGTATTCAGTTTCTAGGCCTGACACTTCGCAGCGATGTCAATATCTTGATAGAAGCTTCCTAAGAGCTATTGAGAAAACAAACCGATTGTAGAGTGCAATGAAACAAAAGATGCTTCTGGAATCCTTTGAATCTTTCGTATGAGTCAAGTAAATTGACAAAAACTGGCAAGAAAATGGATGAATGATTATACACTTTATTATTACTTGGGTAGGATAATATGAGGAATATTACATAGCTAAGATTTTGCTTCCTAATATAAGGAACATTACATGGGTAGTATTCTACTTCGTAATATGAGGAATATTACATGGGTAGGATCTTGATTCATGATATGAGGAATATTACATGGGTAGGATCTTGATTCATAATATAAGGAATATTACATGGGTATGATCTTGATTCATAATATGAGGAATATTACATGTGTAGGATCTTGATTCATAATATGAGGAATATTAAATGGGTAGGATCTTGATTCATAATATGAGGAATTTTACATGGGTAGGATCTTGATTCATAATATGAGGAATATTACATGGGTAGGATCTTGATTCATAATATGAGGAATGTTACATGGGTAGGATCGTGAGTCATAATATGAGGAATATTACATGGGTAGAATCTTCATTCATAATATGAGGAATATTACATGGGTAGGATCTTCATTCATAATATGAGGAATATTACATGGGTAGGATCTTGATTCATAATATGAGGAATATTACATGGGTAAGATCTTGATTCATAATATGAGGAATATTAAATGGGTAGGATCTTGATTCATAATATGAGGAATTTTACATGGGTAGGATCTTGATTCATAATATGAGGAATATTACATGGGTAGGATCGTGAGTCATAATATGAGGAATATTACATGGGTAGGATCTTCATTCATAATATGAGGAATATTACATGGGTAGGATCTTCATTCATAATATGAGGAATATTACATGGGTAGGATCTTCATTCTTAATATGAGGAATATTACATGGGTAGGATCTTCATTCATAATATGAGGAATATTACATGGGTAGGATCTTGATTCATAATATGAGGAATATTACATGGGTAGGATCTTGATTCATAATATGAGGAATATTAAATGGGTAGGATCTTGATTCATAATATGAGGAATTTTACATGGGTAGGATCTTGATTCATAATATGAGGAATATTACATGGGTAGGATCTTGATTCATAATATGAGGAATGTTACATGGGTAGGATCGTGAGTCATAATATGAGGAATATTACATGGGTAGGATCTTCATTCATAATATGAGGAATATTACATGGGTAGGATCTTCATTCATAATATGAGGAATATTACATGGGTAGGATATTGATTCATAATATGAGGAATATTACATGAGTAGGATCTTCATTCATAATATGAGGAATATTACATGTGTAGGATCTTCATTCATAATATGAGGAATATTACATGGGTAGGATCTTGATTAATAATATGAGGAATATTACATGTGTAGGATATTGATTCATAATATGAGGAATATTACATGGGTAGGATCTTGATTCATAATATGAGGAATATTACATAGGTAGGATCTTGATTCATAATATAAGGAATATTACATGGGTACGATCTTGATTCATAATATGAGGAATATTACATGTGTATGATCTTGATTCATAATATGAAGAATATTACATGTGTAGGATCTTGATTCATAATATGAGGAATATTACATGGGTATGATCTTGATTCATAATATTAGGAATATTACATGGGTAGGATCTTGATTCATAATATGAGGAATAATACATGTGTAGGATATTGATGCATAATATGAGGAATATGGGTAGGATATTGATTCATAATATGAGGAATATTACATTAGTAGGATCTTGATTCATAATATGAGGAATATTACATATGCAGGATCTTGATTCATAATATGAGGAATATTACATGTGTAGGATCTTGATTCATAATATGATGAATATTAAATATGCAGGATCTTGATTCATAATATGAGGAATATTACATGTGTAGGATCTTGAATCATAATATGATGAATATTACATGGGTAGTATCATGATTCATAATATGAGGAATATTACATGGGTAGGATCTTGAATCATAATATGATGAATATTACATGGGTAGTATCATGATTCATAATATGAGGAATATTACATGTGTACGACATAGATTCATAATATGAGGAATATTGCATGTGTAGGATCTTCATTCATAATATGAGGAATATTACATGGGTAGGATCTTGATTAATAATATGAGGAATATTACATGTGTAGGATATTGATTCATAATATGAGGAATATTACATGGGTAGGATCTTGATTCATAATATGAGGAATATTAAATATGCAGGATCTTGATTCATAATATGAGGAATATTACATTTGTAGGATCTTGATTCATAATATGATGAATATTACATGGGTAGTATCATGATTCATAATATGAGGAATATTACATGGGTAGGATCTTGATTCATAATATGAGGAATATTACATTGGTAGGATCTTGATTCATAATATGAGGAATATTACATGGGTAGCATCTTGATTCATAATATGAGGAATTTTACATGGGTAGGATCTTGATTCATAATATGAGGAATATTACATGGGTAGGATCTTGATTCATAATATGAGGAATATTACATGGGTAGGATCTCGATTCATTATATGAGGAATATTACATGGGTAGGATATTGATTCATAATATGAGGAATATTACATGGGTAGGATCTTGATTCATTATATGAGGAATATTACATGGGTAGGATCATGATTCATAATATGAGGAATTTTACATGGGTAGGATCTTGATTCATAATATGAGGAATATTACATGGCTAGGATCTTGATTCATTATATGAGGAATATTACATGGGTTCGATATCGATTCATAATATGAGGAATATTACATGGGTAGGATCTTGTTTCATAATATGAGGAATATTACATGTGTACGACATTGATTCATAATATGAGGAATTTTACATGTGTAGGATCTTCATTCATAATATGAGGAATATTACATGAGTAGGATCTTCATTCATAATATGAGGAATATTACATGGGTAGGATCTTCATTCATAATATGAGGAATATTACATGGGTAGGATATTGATTCATAATATGAGGAATATTACATGGGTAGGATCTTCATTCATAATATGAGGAATATTACATGGGTAGGATCTTCATTCATAATATCAGGAATATTACATGGGTAGGATCTTCATTCATAATATCAGGAATATTACATGTTTAGGATCTTGATTCATAATATGAGGAATATTACATGGGTAGGATCTTGATTCATAATATGAGGAATATTACATGGGTAGGATCTTGATTCATAATATGAGGAATATTACATGGGTAGGATCTTGATTCATAATATGAGGAATATTACATGGGTAGGATCTTGATTCATAATATGATGAATATTACATGGGTAGGATCTTGATTCATAATATGAGGAATATTACATGTGTAGGATCTTTATTCATAATATGAGGAATATTACATGTGTAGGATCTTTATTCATAATATGAGGAATATTACATGTGTAGGATCTTCATTCATAATATGAGGAATATTACATGTGTAGGATCTTCATTCATAATATGAGGAATATTACATGGGTAGGATCTTGATTCATTATATGAGGAATATTACATGGGTAGGATCTTGATTCATTATATGAGGAATATTACATGGGTAGGATATTGATTCATTATATGAGGAATATTACATGGGTAGGATATTGATTCATAATATGAGGAATATTACCTAGGTAGGATCTTGATTCATTATATGAGGAATATTACATCGGTAGGATATTGATTCATAATATGAGGAATATTACATGGGTAGGATCTTGATTCATAATATGAGGAATATTACATGGGTAGGATCTTGATTCATTATATGAGGAATATTACATGGGTAGGATATTGATTCATAATATGAGGAATATTACATGGGTAGGATCTTGATTCATAATATGAGGAATATTACATGTGTAGGATCTTCATTCATAATATGAGGAATATTACATGTGTAGGATCTTCATTCATAATATGAGGAATATTACATATGTAGGATCTTCATTCATAATATGAGGAATATTACATGGGTAGGATATTGATTCATAATATGAGGAATATTACATGGGTTGGATCTTGATTCATTATATGAGGAATATTACATGGGTAGGATCTTCATTCATAATATGAGGAATATTACATGGGTAGGATCTTCATTCATAATATGAGGAATATTACATGGGTAGGATCTTCATTCATAATATGAGGAATATTACATGAGTAGGATCATGTTTTCTAATATAAGGAATATTATATGGGTTGGATCATGGTGTACAAATTTCTTGACTTTTATCTTAGAAAACTCTCTCCTACCTTCTTTAAATATTTTTTATTCAAATACATTGCTTTTCGTTTGAAATGGTAAAGCTGGGAGTAATTTACTACCAGGCGTAAAAAATATTTATTTTCATCATTAACTCATTCAATATTAAAATCTATATAAACCTATACAAGTGCGCGCACGCACACACACATGCACACACACATACATACATACATATATATATTCTTATTGCTCCAAATATTATTTTAGTAGATAGCAATTTTTGAGTAGACACCACACTGCATATGTATATATATATATATATATATATATATATATATATATATATATATATATTATAATGAAAAGAAAGAACAGTAAGTTCTTACTGATATTTTTTATTTTTACAAAACAGTGCTCAATGTAAATTTACAGAGCCTAAATATTTTAAATTACTTGATTTAAAATATGGTTTCTTCGCCACACAGTAATAACCATGTTTCAAAAACCAAAGCTAAAAACTTCAAATTTAATTATATAATTAAATTAAAAGCATTAGTTCTGTTTCATCTTCAAGCGAATTTTGGAATAACTTATTTTTTTAAATTTACTTTAGACGCACATATAAATTCATAATTTCTTGTCTCCAAGGATATAGGGAAATCCAGTCAGTCAGACAGGGGCGTTAGTGTGTTCATTTTTATTAACTACTGTTGTATCAATTATGAGTTACGTTCGAAAAAGAGGTTAAGTTTGGGGAGGGGAGGTGTCCATTTTCAACGAATTTTGACATCCGCTAAACGCATGTCGTCTGTTTTTTATTATTACTATTATTATTATTATTAACGACAAAAAGTTTTCCGGCTTTTTTCGTTAAATTCGTACTTGTATACTTAAAGATTCTTTCTTAAAAGTGGTGTTTGGGTTAGAATACGTTATATTTAACTACAATTTTAAAATATTATTTTTACTCCTAATTACTAATTGACTATATTTCTTTTTAAATCAAGTAAATACAATAGAATTACTTAAATTATTTAAAAATTATTATTATATATCAAATATAAGTATGTATATTACCAGCTCCCATTTTTTTTTTAAATATTATTTAAAGAAAATTTTTGACAATGTCGGCAATGAATAGCTATTTCATTTCTTTGGTTCAGTAAATTTTTATTTTTTGTAAACTTAATAATATATAGTTTCTCATGTATGCACAAAGGACATGGGTCATTTAATGACCTACATATTCTAGCTTTTCTTATTAATTTCCATTTTACTGTAGGTGTTTTATTGGTTTCTTTTAGGTGCCAGAAATAATTTATTTAACTCTAATCTAAAAAAAAGAAAAAGAGACTGGGGGTAACTATTTACTGATGGTAACATAACTTTGGATTAAAAATAAATTGGAAAATGATTGCAAAACAACAAAGTTGTTTTAAGAATATCGCAAAAAGATATTTGAGATAAAATTAAAAGAATAATAACCAAGAACAGTGGATGAACCAACAAGAAAATATTTGACGAAACTGGTGTTGCAAATATAAATAAAGAAAAGATCCATAATATTCAAAACATCAGCGAAAGCCACGAAAGCAATCAAACTTTTAATTTTAAGTAAACATCGCAAAGGAAATTTTGAAAATAGAGCGACGATTTTTTTTCTTTTTTTTTTTTACAATGATATTCGCCCTGTACAAAGCTCTGGAACCCTCGATGTAAAGGACTATAGAGTAAGAGGCACAATTTATACAGATATGTGGAGAAGATAACGGTTAACCCTAGACTTGAACCGGTTAAGAGTGTTGTGGTCAGGAAAACACCCTCTTGGGAGTTGGTTCCACAAAGTAGCGGTTCATCGGAAAAAACTACTTGAGTGGAACTTACATCTCACCAATGGATTACGAAGGGAATGAGGGTGTTCCGCGTATCATGACGGATCTTAGCCGTGAAGATTAGAACTGTTGAAACTAAGGAATGTAGCTCGTCTGAGCACTTTCCATGATAATAGTGATAGAGCAGTTAGAGGATTGCGATGTTTAGTCTGTGCATTATTTGTAATGAAAGTAAAGCTACATTGGATTGGCCTACTGACTGGGATGTACGTTGTATCTTACATTTAAATAGTCCACCAATATGACTTAGAAGTCAACAGTCGGGATGCAGAGCAGTGTTTTGGGCTAGTCTTGTAAGTACTAAAATTGTACAAGCAAATATTCACAAGAGCTTTATAAGTGATATGCGTCACAACCAAGTAGGTTTAAAATAAAGAGCATATTCAATGCAAGGTAAAGCTCAAGCAATGATGACTATTGCCCACCTTGCCAAAAAAGATTACCCCGACATCAAATTAACAGAATGTGCCTTAGCCTCTCTAGATATTAATCCAACATAAAACTTGAGGCTCATCATTAAAAGAAATGTATATATGAATAAAAAAAAACAATATTCAACACTGGGAAGCAATAAAATCTTCTACAAAGAGAGAAATTAGCAAACGCAATGGATAAAAGCCTGATGGAGATTATAGAACGTCAAAGTCATGTTAAGCTTGTAGGAATACAAAAGGTGATTATCTCCCTTTCGTTGAGATAAAGTCACGAGGGTCATGTAACGGCCGGTGAGCGTCATCAAGGGATAAAGTGATGATGGCCAGTTATGATGTAGAAGAAGGACGTTCCTAGTTCACAGTGGTAGCTCTTATAGAAAAAATACATATGGCTCACAAACTTCATAGAGAAACCGCTGTAACTCCAGTTTTCCCTCCAGGAAATATTACAAGGTTCCAATTTTTTAGACACTGCTTGTTGTTGCATATATGCTATAATTTATCCGAGTGAGACACTTGTATATATCTATATCTAATTTTGTGTACGAGGTAGCATTATAAAACTCTCTCTGAGAACAAAGCATGTTTGTCATTCCTTCTCCTTTCAGCTATTCTGTTCCGTCAATGAAATACAGTATTATTATAACCTGTAAAATAATAACATACTCAGATATACGGGATACGAGATATTGTGTTATATATGTTTTTTTGTGCTCTATATCTTTCGGATTTATTTATAAATGAAAATGTATGTTGCACTTAGTTTGTTGCGAGCAACGACAAAGTTTTATAAAAATGGATACAAAAAGGACACTTATACTTAACATCAGAAAGAGACAAATTTCTAGGGGCACATAATGAGGAAATAGGGTTTAGAAAAATGAATACTCACAAGACATATTGAAGGATAGAGTAAAAGAGGAAAACAGCGTATAACATACCTAACGTGCTTGTGTAAATGGTAGGAAAAAACAAGATTCAGGAAAGATAGCAAAAAGAAAAAATGATTTGCGGAGGATAAGAAATTGTCGAGGGCTATTGTCGCCAACGTTCTGAAGGAACACGGTACATCTTATTTGGAAATAGAAAACAATATGTTTGCTTATTTATTAGATTGGTGCAAAAAATAATGTCGTTTTCTCACATATGTTACTGTGTGAGAAAACGACGTTATTTTTGCACCAACATAATATTTAAAATGGAGGGGCTGATCCAGATTTTTACATCTTATGGGTGTGTCAGTTTTAACTAATAGAAGGAAGGCCAACGCTAAATTTGAAAAGTTAAAAATTTAGGTTAGATGTTGAGGGATGTGGGGTATTCATACATGTCTCGGGGAACTGTCATATTAACGGCTCGACACCTTACTTCCGGCAAAAAGTATACATTTAAGTTACGAAGAAATATTCTTAGAGATATGTATATCCCTGACAATGGGTTAATTTTTGATTTTTATTTATTTTAAATTATATTTTAAAACTAACTTAAAGGGACCTCTGGTATGATTAAAACATTTTATATATCTTTGAACCAAAATATTATTCTTATTTTATTCATTATTCCTTTTTAATACATAGCAATTTAAAATTAAAAATCAAGGAATTAAATTAATATTACACGTATCATAATATATAATAAAATAATGGACATATAATTGTAATATTAGGTTGGTGCAAAAATAATGACGTAATAATGTTGTTTTTTGACGTTACGTCAAAAAACGACATTATTACGTCATTATTTTTGCACCAACCTAATACATTGACTTTTGTGAAAACTCGTGGTAGTGAAGTCACGTTGCGGTATGATCTTGTTTTGATTTACTTGGAAAGTAAAAATTCAACGTTCACATTGGAAGTAAAATTTTTGGTTCACTTAAAAAGTAAAAAATTGACGAAAGAAAGACTCGTTCATGCGACAGGAAAAAAATTCGTTTTGCTTATTCGGCCCCATATTGGGGGACGCAGAATTCATTATTTTGGCGGCGGTTCGTTTGTCGTAAGAAGTGTTTTTTTTTTTATGCCCATTCGTCGAGTAAGGAACTCAGGATAAAAAAAAACCGTCATTTTCGTTGCAGAAAAAGAAGCATGTCAAATTCAAAAGAAAAAAAGAAAAAGAATCTTACTCGAGGACAGTTATTCGGCACCATTAAAAGAAGTTTTGACATTCAACTTAGTAGCGTTTCGTGAATTTGTTCCTACCAACTCGCCGAGAAAATGATCTCGGAGGCGTAAACTTGGTTGCTTCTCGTTAGACTAACCACTTTGAAAACTGTCCATTTGCTTTTTCCTTTCTTTCTTTCATTTTTGTGTGTCTTTTTCTGACTTGTCGACAAAGAGAACCCTAATCTATTTCAAGCTTTGTTTTTTTTTTCTTCATTGTCAGTCTGTATTTGTAACCATTTGTTTTCTTTTTTTTTCTTTTTTTTTTTTCGTGACTTTTGTGTTTTAAATCATATTTGTTGAAGGGGTAGAGAACTATAGGTTACTTCAAAGTCGTAAAAGTTTGTCTGCTTTCCAATAATCACTCTTTTCGTGCATTAAAAGAAATGAACACACAACAAACCCAAATTGACCCGTTGGATGTTTCAGAAGAGGAAAATGTCTCTGGTAATATTCAAGAGTTTCGAGAACTCGCGCTAGAAGATGGCCACATGCCTGTTCTACTTAGCGCATCAGTACTAAGCAGAATCCCAGCCCCAGAGCCTTGAATTTTCTATAGAGATCCTCTGGAATACCTGGATTGGATTGTCTCAACGATATCAGAGAAAAAGCCTGCTGCTAGGCCATGTCAGTTCTGCCAAGGTTAGGGTTATACTCTACCAGATTGCCGCATCTTTTCAAACAGACACATGTCCGAAAAGAGGAATTTCGCGATGGACAATAAGTTGTGTTTTGCCTGGCTGAATTAAGGGTATATCTCTGAGCAGTGTCACTAAATGAGCCTTTGCCAGGATTGTAAACGCCATCATCCCACATGTTTACACAAGCATGACAGGAGACCAGACCAAGCGCAACAGATTCCTGCATCAAATGAATCCCAGTTCAGAAATGACAGATCCAGTGCTTTGGTTTTCATCCATGGTAGTACCAGTCTGACTGTCAAATGCCTCTAACCATCAGAAAGAACATTTAACACATGCCCTTCTAGAAAAAAGCTGAAAAAGGATTCCCAGCACGTGAATGTCCGACTGACTACCATGAATGCAAAAATAAGACCATAGGGTGTCTAAAATTCAACAACTTGGTGGTTAGGACGTATGATTCGGAGCTCTGGGTTACCCTCTCAAATGCACATTCTCGGAAATGTATTCTGGTTGAACGGTCTCACATTCCTACCGCTGAAGCAGCAGAGGTGGCTTCACTTAAAAAGATTGTTCACTATATCGATCAACTTAAAGTCTATAAGGTTGGACTGGTGATTGGGCATGACTACTCCCGTTCTCTGGCGCCCAGAAATTATATCATAGGAAAAGACAAGCAAGCGTTTGGAGTAGAGACTGACCTGGATTAGAGTATTGTGGGAAGGACTGATTTCCGAGCATATTCTGGAGATGCTATAGCTCTGAAGTACCGGGTTCTGGCGCAAGAGGTGCCACCAAACCTTGTACTATGTACAGAGAAATCTATAGTCATGAGCCCAAATACACTCACCCAAGTGAGCTTTACCTTTCGTTCGGACATTCAGGAACAGATCATTAGCTCTGTAGACGTGGCAAACAACCTGGAATCAGACTTTAGAAGAAGGGGACATGAGCCTAAATCTCCAGAGACAGCTAGGCAACGTACAAAAAAGCTGATTATAAAATCTGTGCAAGCATGTGCCTTTCGAGAAGAGATGGCTTCCCTCCAAAGAGAAAACAAACCAATAGGCTCTGCTCCTTTAAAAAGAGAAAGCAGACTTTTTCAGTTATCACGCAAGATAGACGAGAAAAATTGCTTAGGGTGGGTGACAAATAAAAATTGTCAACCTTGAAGTAAAACATCCCCTGATATTGCCAAAGGATAGCCATGTTACTAGACTATGAGATAGTGTCACATCAAGGTTGATGAATGACCATAAACAACCTCTGAAACAGGGGTTTGGGATTATAGGACGAAAGACTGCAGTATACTCATTTATGTTCCAGTTCTGACCCAGAGGATGGCGTTTATTCCCGAGGATAGTGTTCAGGCAGCGCCTCCCTTTATGTACCGTGGAATGGACTGTTTCGAGTGGCACACCTGGAGTTCTTAGAAGATATGACCACGGATACATTCATAAACTGCCTGTGCGGCTTCATAGCAATTCGTGGACAAATACGAAATATTCCGTGTGATCAAGGATCAAATTTTGTGGGGGGTAGAAATGAACTCAGAGCTGCATTTAACCAGTTAAATCAGAGCAAGAACAAAGACATTCTGCTTCGACACAGCTGGGATTTTGTTTTTAACACCCCTGCCTCAAGTTATATGAGTGGAGTGTAGGAGAGAGAGAGACAGAATCCGTTAAAAGGGGTACTGAAGGGGGATCTTAACAATGACAGAAAATCACATGGGCACTTCATCTCTACGAACTTTGTTCTGCGAGGCAATGGCAATAGTTAACTGCCGCCTATTACCAGTTGGTAACAACAGTGATGCAAAGGATCTTATTTCTCTCACTCTAAACCAATTGCTCACTATGAAGACGGTTATCATAGTACCACCTCTTGGCAAATTTGAAAAGGAAGACATTTATGCTAGAAAGAGGCGGAGACAAGTCCAATACTTGTCAGATCAATTCTGGAAGTGGTGGCGGGTTGAATACTTACAAACGCTCCAGGCTCGACAAAAATGGTTTAAAAAAATCAGAGCAATCTCATGGAAGGAAAACGCGTAGGCAGGCCTGTAAATGTAGAGAGACCAGTCCATAAACTGATACTCCTGATCCATCCTAAGGAAAATGATGACAATTGAATGTTGACTCTAACCTTTTTACGTTGTTTTTTATAAACTTTGAACTTTTTCATGTAGCTATGACAGAAATTGGGATCAGTTGCGGAAAATTATAATGATGATAATACTTAGAAATTAGTAAAAATAATGGTAGTTATTTGCTCTTTGTAGTTTTCTGCATGTAAATGTGAATTGTTCTCTATTCATGGGAGGTGTACAGCTATATATAGTTTTTCGTTTTTGTTTCCGTGCAAAATCACAAATGTGATTTTGACGAAGAGTGTGCCTGCCGCTAGTTACTTTGTTTTTGGATAAATAAACAGTTGCTTTTCACTACATTCCAAATTTTTATAGCAACGGTCAGTCTAATTCACTTCCTAAAATAGTCTCTAAAGAAATGGTGAGTTTGGTCACTCCCTAATAAAAAGAACCTTAACGCTAAAACAAAGTAGTTCCCTTTTTGTTTTTCTTATGAAACAAAATACTGGCTTTATAAATTGGTATATTGACAGCAATAGTCTTTTTACACGTAGTGTATATTAAACATTTTGGCAGGATAGAATGGTAGGACAACCTTAAATTATTTTTTGAGTTGTTTTAACCGAGCCTTTTGGAATCAGACTCTGGCCAGGAGACAACATTAGTCTCTTGGGATCAGACACACTTGAAGATACCTCTGTCGGTATTTTCTTTGTTTTCACTACCCTATGACCTTAATTTGCTTTCCTCCTACTTGCCAACAAAGTAAATGATATTTCGTCTTACTTTAAACACACTAGAGGTTTTTACTAAATTGTAAATTTACTATTTTAACACTTGCTTTGTGGTAAAGTGAAAACTTTCTTTTTCAAAATCTTATTTCTTTACACCTAATGCATTTGGTAGTAAATATAAGAAGTTTTTATGACTAAATTTTAGAAGAGATTAACTGTCAGTCATTTGGATTATATACACGTTTTATGTATTAACGTATAAATCTTCCACTGCCTTTGAGTACTTTTCACATTTTTTGACATTTCTTTGTGCCTCACGTGGCTTTGAGATGTATTGTTGCAATATTCGTTGTATGTGTGCATGTTTGTTATGCGACATTTTGTATTATTTTGTATCTGCACGCTTGTTAATATCTTTGTTTTAATTATTTGCAGTTTTCACAGCTGCATTAGTATGTTTGAACAAATAAAAGCCTTAGACATTTTTCCACAGTTGTTAGTTCTCTCAAACAAGCCAAACAAAAAGGCGAATGTAATTACAATACATACATACATATTTTAGTTCTTTAAAAAAATTAAAAAAAAAAGTAAACGTGAACAGTGAGATATTTTAAACGAATTAGTCATTTTAGTAATACATTAATTTGAAATTCGTTTCGTCACAACTCGAAACTCATTCAAAGCAGAATCATTTATAAGGTTTCGAATTTCATATTTAAGTAATGCGTAAGCATACAATGGGTCCTTCTCTCTCTCTCTCTCTCTCTCTCTCTCTCTCTCTCTCTCTCTCTCTCAGCATCTTACCAACCGGAAAAATCGCTTCAATCGATTCCCATTTACATGGGTCTGTACAAAAAGTTCACAAGGAATCAAAAGGTGGTAATTAACAAAACGATGAGATATGAAAATGCATGTTTCCAATATATTAGGTTGGTGCAAAAATAATGACGTAATAATGTCATTTTTTCACGTATTTTTAACGTCAAAAAACGACATTATTACGTCATTATTTTTGCACCAACCTAATATATAGTTTGGAGAGGTATAAAAAAAAGTTCCTACTAAATCCAAATTCTTTTGCCAAACACAAAACTTAGCAGAAACAACAAATCACTATAATAGGTACGGAATGATAAAATAGACCACAACCTGAAATGGAATTCGACGGATAGTTTCAGAATTACCCTCAGTTCTAATGTTGACCGTTTATATAAGTCTACTAGTATAACTTCCGATCAAGTGATACTTGTCGAAAGTTTTCATATATTTACCTATTATTGTATTCCCTTTTGGTAAAGTGGGTGGCTTATTTGAAGATCCTACTTCGTAGATTTTACTTTTGATCATAAAAACGTACAACATTCCAAACTCAGATAAAATCATTTAAAACCCATTTGAATTCGCGTGTGTGTGTTCTAATGACGACTGGGTTCTATTGTGACAAAATACAACTTGAAATGTTAAACTTTAGTTAAGATAATGCATGAGTTTTACGTTTCTTGATAAATAAAAACCATGAATGAATCAATTTATATTTTACAGAATTAATGAAATCATTAAGATTTCTTATGGATTCATATAGTAGTAATCACATGCTCGCAAGTTAACTTTTCTAATTCAGTGGTCGTTTTGCAGTTCATCAAAATTCCGTTCTGTATTACGGATAACAATACATTTATATATGCGCTCAAAATGTTCATTTTCTGCCATCCCATGTCAACAATTTTTATTAATATTTGGCTGCCAAAGTAAATAATTACTATCAGAATTGTGACGTTATATTGAGGTTTTCTTGGAGTGCTTTAATTGGCACGTGATTTGTTAAGACGTTATGTGAAAAATGAAAGAATGTGCATGAAATTTAACTTCATTTTATAATGTACTTGTAAAAAAAATAAGGTTACTTCCCTTGAATAACAAGGGTATTAATCCCATAAAAATAAATGGAGTTATTTCCCCTGAAAACACGTTAACCTCAAAGTAAATCTTAAATTATATGAGGTAACACTGAATTGAAATGAAATGACAGGATAAGGAATAAATAGGAAACGTTTAACATGTTTCGCTTTTATTTAAACTTCATCAGAACTTTTTGACGTAAAGTTTTAATGGAAGTTTTAGTCCTGTATTGTTTGTTTTAAATTGGTCAGGTAGACCTCTCGTTTGTGTCTTGTGGTGTTAATGTGTGTGTGTGTGTGGTTACTGTGCACTTTTGTGGGAGCAAAACAAACTAGAAATATGATATGCAAATACACAGACAGGGCAGCATCTCACCACAATCTTCATGAATTGAACACTACCAAACTAAAACAGAAATGCCCACTAGAATCCAAACATACACACGCGCATAGACGCACATTAATGCTACAATACAAAGATACATGAAGTTTACATGAGCCATTAAAAAGAAACAACACAGAACTAAAAGTAGCGGAACTTTCTCTTTCCTAGTTATTCCTTATCCTATTATTCTTTCGCATTCTAATCAATACTTGATCCCAAATATATATATATATATATATATATATATATATATATATGTGTGTGTGTGTGTGTGTGTGTGTGTGTGTGTGTGTGTGTGTGCGCGCGTGGACTTATGAATAAACGCTACATGTATACTAGCATCGCCACACGTTAAGTGACCATTTGACAATGATGCGAAACTGCTAGTCTCTATGCAATGTGGATTTCTGTGTGCACGCTAATTATATCTATATCTCCGATATTAACCGCTATTTTCAAATAACTATAGTAACGTTTAAAACAAAAGTAATATATATATATATATATATATATATATATATATATATATATATATATATATATATATATATATATATCAAATGTAGATCAGATATTGATAGAATAAAATATAGAACATACCCATACACGAGAATATAAATATCGAACCAAATACAAAATTATTGCAATATTTCGGTAGATTTCACCAACATACGCGAGGAAGACATCTACTGACATTCCTCACACACACACTTATACACTTACATAAATTAACATTACCGTCCAGCATACATCTAGACAAACAAGCGTTTCTTACATACACACTCATACACTATCACGCATTTTAACGTCCAAAATGTTCGTCACACATATTTATATTTTATCTATTGCGTTAATGCACACGACGCATATCTGACCAATAAGAACAAACCAAGTATCATAACATACCAGTACTCTGTGCCTCTTTGCTTTTTTCATTTCCATATCGATCTCTGATGACGCATTCATACAAGTGAAACATGTTAGATTGAGATACATTTCCTATTTTATTTTATCACATATACATATATATATATATGTATATATATATATATATATATATATATATATATATATATATATATATATATATATATATATATATATATATATATCGCACATAAACTGCGGATGTTAATAAAAAAAAGTGTTCGGTATAATACAACAGAGCTATTAAATATATATTAATAAATATACACATTATCCCTGACCATTAGCACGTCTGGGAGTTTCTTGCACGACGCAATTTTCAGGTGGTGAGTATGGAATGACTTACGCAAATTTTATATATATATAATATATATATATATATATATATATATATATATATATATATATATATATATATGGTCATTCCCATGCTAGCACAGTTAAATATTATATTATACTGGGATTATAGTTTTTAAAAATTATATTTGGTAATTAAAACAAACGGGATTTTCATATGTATGTAAAAGATTTTTTAATTATTCATTTATTATTTTTGAGTTGTGAATATTCATTTTTAGCTTTTTAATTAAAGGGAGATTCCTTATTTTTATTTTTTTTTTTTAAAAACTGTAATTTATATTAAAAATAAATAGTAATTTACTTTAAAAATAAACCGTAACTTACACTAAAAATTAAAGTGTGATTAAAAATAAAAAATAATCTGAATGATATGTAACCACAAATTAATTTCTCATGTTTAGTAAGCTCGGTTTTTTAAGTGTTTAATAAAAACAGTTTTTAAAAAAAAACATAAGTTACATTTATTCCATTTTCCGTTATAAGATTTGGCTTATATCCCAGTTAATTGAAGGGGAACTATTGGTACATTTTAATTGCCAGAAATAATTAGAGTAAGTAGTGCTGTTTCTGTATTCTATATTACCTAAAATCATTTGATGATGGTAGAAACGTATATATTTATTAATACATACACACACACAATAGCTCACACAAATACACACACACATACATACACACACACACACACATACAAATTAATTTTTAAAATTAAAAATTTTTCTTGAACCCTTTACTATAGTTTTAATTTTTAAGCTAATAGACTAAAAGTAATATTTCCAATAAGCAAAATACTTTGCACTATTTAAAAACTAATTTAAATTGACTGGAGGCGGTTTTTTATGTTTTGTTTTTGTCAATAATTTTTTTTCAGCGCCATCTTTAATCTACGTTTATCGCAATCTTTATTTAAAAAATCTTACAAAAATAAAATATACTTTTCTGAAACTTTGTTTGAGGAATATTATTAACTGATTTAAAGTATAATTTATCTGATTTAAAACAAATATTTTTCCATTAAGTTTAAACATTGCAGAAATTCATTTTTTCTTAACACGGCGGTCGACAGGTTAATGACAGATGGATGTCTATCTAATATTGTTGTACGAGGCTTTACCTGTAAAAAAATAATTGAAGAATATAACGTGAATGTCTTTTATATATCATTTTTAAGTACACAGTAATCTTTAAAATTTAGGAAAATATTCTCCATAATCTAATGTTTTATTGAATTTTAGATACTTTGGCTTTAGATTTACTATAGTTACCGATTTTATTTTCTGATAATGTCGTGTATGGACATCCATAGTTACAAAAACCGGGACATTTATACACATACAAAAAAATTCAAAATTATTTTTAAAATATTGGTGTTTGATGAATTGTACTAAGCTTTTCCATTTATGATTAGTAAATATATTTTTTACTTAATAGTAATATCATCTAAAAGGGTGAAATTAAAAAATAATTTTAAAAGTTTATAAATTATCCTAATTAAAATTTTTAAAAATGGAAATAGTTCTTGTAAAAATTCATTATACATCGAAAATCTTTTTTTTCTTAAGACAATAGTATTCTTAATATATCTTATTTATAAATGCAATTAAAATCTTTTCGAGTTCAATAATGTCTTAGTTTTATTACATTTTTTTATTTTACGATTCAGAGCAGATTTTCAGTAAATGGTGTTTCTGTTTTACAAAAACAAAGATTATTTAAATTCTCTAATGAGTTCTGCTTTTAACTGATATAAATATTAAGGGGTTCAGAATTTAATTTCTCGAAATTTCATAAATTAAGTTAGTGGGGGTGCAAAAATATTTTTATCAAGATTTTTTAAAAAGAAAAATTTCAAAAATAATTTCATTCATTTCTGAATAAGTCCTGAAAGTTTCATTAAAATCCAACGATTATTGGATTTTTGCAAGAATTTCTAAATCAGTTTGTTTTTACCGCAAAATAGACGTTAAAATGTCCTATACTAATCTTTGGTCTCCCCGCTGACGCAAGAAAAACAAGTTTTTTAACCAAAATATGCTAGGAAGAATTTAAAAAATTATTTGAATAATAAAAATACTTTGGTATTTCCTCTTAAACGAACCAAGCTAGAGATCTACGGACAACGAGACTGACATGCCCATGTGGAAAGATGTGCAAAAATATTCGCGGACTAAAAATTCATCAGGCAAAAGTGTCAGGGGCAATCTAACCAACAGCAGCGCGCAGGATTTTCCCCTGGTTAGACGCAGGAGGTGCAGGGCCGGGAAGCTGACCATAGTGCCCAGTCCCTCCAAGCAGAGGTTCAAGCGGAGCCTGATACTCCATTTCGAAGAAAGGTAAAATAGCCCCCAGCCAGTGACAAACACGCCTTCCACGAATTCGACGTGGACATCGGCGAGATCCTTGAAACAACATCAAAAGGTTCGGTGGATAAACGACTAACGACAATGTCCAAAATCGTCACTAATTATGCAGCAGGAAAATTTGGGTATGAGGAGCGGAAGGAAAAGAAGGGTATTAGCAAAGAAAATAGGAGGGAATTAAAAATTAGACAATTTAAGTCGGGGCTAAAATCTCTTGGGAAACAATATAAAATCGCGAAACCCGAAGAAAGACAAACCTTACGGGAGCTCAGAGACCTAATTCGTTTAAAAATAAAGTCTTTACGTAGAGCTGAATGGTATAGACGAAGGAGGAAAGAAAGAGCAAAAAAACGGGTGGCATTTCTCTCAAATCCGTTCAATTTTACAAAGAAGCAGTTAGGGGAAAATCGAAATGGTCATTTGGAGAGTACCCCTAGTGAAATTAATGCATTTCTATAAGAAACTCTGAGTGATCCAAATAGACAACTAGAACTTGTAGAAAATACGTCCCTGATAAAACCTAATGTACCATCAATGCATTTTGACTTGAAAGAACCAACTTGGATGGAAATTAATGCAGTTATTAAAGCAGCCAGAACAGCTTCCACACCAGGTCCAAACGGAGTGCCTTACATAGTTTACAAACACTGTCCAAAACTTCGTTGGATGTTATGGAAGTTATTAAAAGTTATTTGGAGGAGAGGAAAAATAACAGGACAATGGAGACACTCTAAAGGTATTTGGATCCCTAAAGAGGAGGGAGCCAGAAGGATAGACCAATTCAGATGCATCTCCCTGTTGAACACGGAGGGCAAAATATTTTTTAGCATCTTAGACCGACGCTTGGCAGACTTCCTTCTTAAAAATGAATACATAGATATGTCTGTACAAAAAGGTGAAGTACCAGGAATAACGGGATGTATAGAGTATATAGGGGTCGTATCGCAGCTGTTAAAAGAAGCAAAGGCAAAAAGGGGCAATATAGCAATCGTGTGGCTAGATCTTAAAAATGCCTACGGATCAATACCACATAAACTAGTGGAAGAAGCTCTCCATCGCTATTATGTAGCTAGTAAAATAATCGAATTAATTTCTGATTACTATAATAATTTCCAAATGAGAACATTATCAGCAAGTACTGCGTCGGCATGGTATAAATTGGAGAGGGGCATCATAACGGAATGTACAATCTCAGCGACCGTTTTCTGTTTAGCCATGAACATGTTAATCAAAGCTGCAAAAACAGAATGTAAAGGGCCGGTCACTAGATCAGGACTAAGGCAACCTCCAATAAGAGGCTATATGGATGATATGACGATAACCACTAGATCTGTTATTGGCGCAAGATGGCTGCTAAAGGGGATTGAAAAGTATAACACATGAGCCCGAATGAGCTTCAAACCCGAGAAATCAAGGTCATTCGTTTTAAGGAAAGGTAAAATATTGGATAAGGAGCGATTCAGACTTTCAGAGGGGAACATACCAACAATTAAGGAAAATCCTGTAAAAAGACTCGGAAAACGTATAGATCACTCTCTAAAAGATGCAACAGCAATTCAAGAAACAAAACACAAACTAGAGATTTGGTTAAAGAGAGTTGATAAGTCCAGGCCGATTTAAAGCTTGGATTTATAAGCATGCCATTCTTCCCAAAATCTTATGGCCATTGTCTATTTACGAATTTACATCTCATATAGAACAATTAGAAAAAAGAATTAACATGCGACTACGAAAATGGTTAGGTCTACCGAAGAGTTTGACCAGTGCTGCTCTATACGGCATTACCAATGCTCTGCAACGTCCTTTCAGAAGTCTAGTAGAGGAATTCAAAGTCACCAAAATTAGCACAATAACGCAGTACGAGTTATCCAAAGATCCAAAGGTGGCTGGAGCAGGCATTGAAGTCTACTCAGGAAGGAAATGAAGAGCAGAGAACGAATTACGTGTCGCTAAAGAAAGGCCATATTAGGTGCCGTGGCTACTGGACGCGCGGGCTTAGGGTACTTTCCTTCATTCGGGTGGACAGAGCTAAAGGTAAAGAAAAGAACCTTTTAATACAAGAAGGAGTACGTAAGGGTGAGGAGGAGAAAAGGATGGCAAAGACGGTAGGACTAAGGCAACAATTGGGGATCCATGATTTATAGGAATATCAAATGGTCTGATATATGGCGTAATGATATTAATATAAAGTTCCTAATTCAGACTGTATACGACAGTCCTTCCTAGTCTTAGCAACTTCCACTTCTTATGGTATAAAACAGAATCGCCCTTATGCCAATTGTACTCGCGTCAAGAAACTCTAAAGCATATTCTAAGTAGCTGTAAAGCAGCACTAACGGAAGGCCGGTATAGATGGAGGCATGATGAAATCTTAAAGGATCTAGAAAAGATAGTATGGCCATCAGTATTAATACTTTAAACTTAGATAAAAGATCTATAGAGTTTCATAGAGCTGGTGAGAAACCTAAAAAAAAAAGAAAAGAACATAGCAAATACTGTCATTTTCAACAGATTGGGAATTAAGAGTCGACTTAGGAACAAGACTAAAATTCCCTGACCACATCGTGCAAACATCATTACGCCCAGATATAGTATTCTTCTCAAACAATATTAAGATAGTAATAATGTTGGAACTGACAGTGCCTTCGGAAGAGCATGCAGAGGACGCCCATGAACGGAAGATACTAAAATATGATGAGTTAATAACGAGTTGTAAAACAATAGATGGAAATCAAGCTGTTTGCCAATCGAGGGGGTGCAAGGGGTTTTGATGCAAGGTCTCTATGGAAAGCCCTAACTATTGGCTTAGTAGGTGCTAACAAAAGAAAGGCGATTCGGACTATAACTAATACAGCAGAAAGGACAGCAAAATGGTTATGGATTAAACGTGATAGCTCTTGGACTTCAATGTAACAAAATATTTAAAATTATCAAGTCGGGTAAATCTGTAAATAATAATTATTAATATAATTGTAACATGGCAATAATATAAACATCACATTTTTATATCTAAATACACGACTTGAATTGTACAGGTACAGTCAACGAATATATCATGTCAATTTGTAAATTGTGTTATTTGTAAATATGTATTTTTATGTTAAACCCAATTTATACGCGGTAATTTCATGTTACTATTTACCTTTTAGCGGTTTCAGCGCGACACATCTCGTAAGATTTTTTGTCTTCTATTCTCATATTTTTTTTAATTTTATTTTTACACGAATATTTCGCATTTTGTATATTTTAATCGGAATCATAACACGTACATAGTGTATTTATAGAGTTTTTTTTCTCTCGATCATCGCTATATATCGTTTGTATATTAATTTTACTTTATTTTATCAGTTTAATTGTCATCAGTCTTAAGCTATATTTATATATATATATACATACATATAATATGAAGCTTCGTTATTAATTAAAATTATTTTATTTTAAAGGATATAAGAATGTATTGTAAAGCAGATCGCACTTCTTTCGTAGTTTAATTTAATTTCAAGAGTATTTCGTAGTTTATTGTATTTAACTGACTTCAAATTTGTAAATAGTTTTAAATCAATGTTAAGGAATATTATGATGTTTTATGCATTTTTTTTTCTTTTCTATTATTTTTTCTTTTCTTTTCTTTTCTTTTATTATTTTATTCTTTGTGTGTATAGACAAAATATACGGCATGTTTATGGACAATTATTTTCATTTTGCGAATACATCCATTTAAATTTAACTGACCTGTAATAATGTTAAGAATCGATATGTCGATAAACGATAAAAATGTGATAGTAGGATTGAGTTTAAGTTTACCCCCCACCCTCCAAAAAGAAAAGCACAAATAAAATAAAAACGGCAAATATCTAGAGTAAGACACTATACAACGCTTAGGGAAAAGGGTTAAATTTAGGAACATTAAGATTACCTCCTCGGTTATCCATTGAAACTGTTCTCCACACAAAACAAAAAAAGAAAAGAAGCCAGTCCCCACTGTGGACCATTTAAAAGATAGTTTGCGTAGCGGATTGGTTGTTACAAACATCCAATCGGGTGTACAGAAAACGTGGTCTTTCTTCGTCTAATTCATTCAAAGGCCAGAGTAGGGGTTTCAGGGATTGATCTACCCTGATTGGGTCGACTTGGTGATGGGAAGTATGATGTTGAAAGACCCGAAACACCCGGATGAACCAAGTGAAATAATATCACTGACGACTCCCTCGGGCGCCTACTTAAGAGCGTATTTTTTAATTAATAATAACATAAAGATTTTGACGATAAAATGTTTTTTTATCAATTTTGAGGCATTTGTTCATCATGATATGTTCTTTTTTCAGCGAATTACTGTAGGAACCTAAGATATATATATATATATATATATATATATATATATATATATATATATATATATATATATATATATGTATATATATATATATATTACTGGAATTCTCCGAGGTTTTTATAACACTATTGGACTCTACTTTGAGCAATAAGAATGTATAATTATTCTTCAAGCATAACAGAAGAATCGTGATGAAATCGATCAGAAATGAAAATGACATGTTCATCATTAATTAATCATAGCTAAGGATCGGAAGCTTATGAAAGATTGAAATATAGTTCGAATATTTATATTATTCTAGGATCATTTTCCAACTTATTCAAGATGATTTTTGCCCTCTCTAACCTTTTAACTTTCTTTCCTGGAGTAACAAGGTGCCTTTCCCGTTTCACGTACGATTTCATTTTCAAGTTTTGTTTTTTTTTTCACTGTTCTTTGAACTGTTATAGGTGAAACTTCTCTCTCATGTGCCAAACGTTTTATGGATTGAATTAGATCTTTTCTAATTGATCTCTTTAGCTCAATGAAATGATTATCCCTCTTCTTGCTGTGATCTACTGTTTCCTCTTTTTTAAACTTATTCACCGTCCTCTTGATGGTTCTTGAATGGACTTTGAAGATGGAAGCCAGAGTATGAGTGTTGGTACCATTACTGAAGACCTGAATGATTTTTTTCTCTCTTCGTTGCTCAGTTGAGAAGACAATGGTTCTGACACAAAACGATTTTAACCTGTTCTCTTTCTAGCTGAATAACTCAAAGAAGTTTTCAGTATTTCTTACGACAAATGGTATCAATATGGTCAAACATCTTATCTGAAAACCTGGAAAAAAGAAAGTCAACTAGTTTAGATATTAAACATGTTATGGGATGGACAATTATGCTGTAACACGATTTGGACAATTTTGCTGTTACACCCGCTATATATATATATATATATATATATATATATATATATATATATAATTATTTATTTAAAAATATGATTCCAACTCGCTACATAAGAGGTCTCATGTTTCAAAACAAGGGCCGAAAACTTCAAAATAATATTTGAATTAACTTGAGTTAAAGTAGGCTCTGTTCCATCTTCAAGCGAAATTTTTTTGGGAATGACTAATTTCTGAAATTTACCCGGCATCTATGAAAATAACTCTATACTGATACAAATTATTAACACCCCTCCCCTGCCAATTCTAAACAATCCGCCCTTGATGTTACCATGGAAATTTTTGATTTTAATTCTGACCATACTATTAAAACTCGTAAATTTCAGAAATAAGTCATTCCCAAAAAATTTCGCTTGAAGATGGAACAGAGCCTACTTTAACTCAAGTTAATTCAAATATTATTTTGAAGTTTTCGGCCCTTGTTTTGAAACATGAGACCTCTTATGTAGCGAGTTGGAATCATATTTTTAAATAAATAATTATATTTATGCTCTACTTTCGTATCGAGCACTATTTTTTAAAAATAATAACAAAAATACTAAGGAACTTTGGATTATTTACCAAACCAGTTTCTTTCCTATTTTCTACAATATTTTCACATATATATATATATATATATATATATATATATATATATATATATATATATATATATATATATATATATATATATGGGCAATAGTTTTTCATTTGTATATGTATTAAAATAAGAATTAAAAATATCTAAACTTCTAATAAGGAAGGGTTGTAATTTCTGGGTTACATAACGAGGAAAGAGGTCATGGAGAATCTAATACTCTCTAGACAAGTGAAGCATTGGAAACATCAAGTATTCTACCTGAAGATTTTGTGTGAATGGATGGCAGAAAAAAATCATGTTAAAGAGTAAAAAGTTACTTCGTGCTACTCAAGAAAGACGATTATGGAGAGCCATGATCGCCCACGTCCTGAATGAACCCGGCGCATGAACGAAAAAGATTAAATGCAACAAACAATGAATGTTTGGTTAATTTTTATGTAGCTTATCTTGTTTTCGTACAAAGGGAAAAGGTATTAGAGTTGCCCGTCGTTCTTATTTTCAGTTCTAGCGATTTCGAACACTTCTCGGATCATCTTCAGGAACAAAACTTAAGTTTAATTTGTCAGAAGAAAATTAACATCGTATTGGTGTTTTGTTAGAGAACAGTGAAGAACTTTACATCAGAAAGCGCCAATTTCTTCGGAGGTAGTAGCAGCACAAATTTCTTTAAGATGTTTAATTTCGACAGTAAGATGTTTTTTAGGGGTTTTTTTCCTGTACTGGATGATATTATTTTTTGTTCTATGACTTTTGCCGGAATTTTATGGATTTTTCTTTGTTAGCTGTCGCATCATGAATAACATATAAACGGCAGCAATTTTACATTTATACACGTGTTATTGAATCGGACAAAGAATTAATATTTTGTTCACGTTTTATGCAGTTCATGTGTTTTCTGTGTGTATTATTCAGAGAGAGAGGGGTGGTGAGGAGAGAATAATGTAGGTATTTTTCTAGCTCCTTTCCCCACACTTCTTTTTCTATCCATTTTTTTATAGCTGTATTGGGTTCTACAATATGCCCAGCTAAAAAGCGGCAAATTTATTCTTCGAGAAAATACACCAATACACTAATTAGTCCATCTCAGTGGCTCTCTAAAAGCCTAGATCTGAAAATTATGGATTACTTTTTCTGAAGTATGCTCCTAACACACTTGCAAAACCGTCGTCGTGACATTGTCGATATTGATTCATTGAATTAGAACTTAACTGACGCTTAGAATTAAATTCCTCTTGACACTATCCGCTTAGCTACTGCCCCCTGGTTACCACGCTTACAACTTTTTGTTAAACATTCAGGCAAACATTTCCAACGACTACGATGATTGCTCAATTTGAGCATGAATCATGATAGCCTAATACATTTCATTCTGAATTTACTGCTTTTTACTGGGCACCCTGTATATCTTCAAAACTTCTCTCAGTTGGTGCATCATTCTATCTTTCCTTTTTGGCCAAAGTCCACCATATTCACAAAGCTTCTCTGTCTCTGTCGCTGTCTCTGTCTCTGTCTCTCTCTCTCTCTGTATCTCTCTCTCTGTCTCTCTCTCTCTCATTCTTAATTTGTTTTCCCTCTCTCCTCCAACATGCCACAAAGCGATTATGAAATAAAACCTACTATGCAAATATAATTGCTCGTTATGTTTGAATCTATCCAATGATGACACCATGGCGATTTACAAACGTTTATCATCGGGGGTTTTTTTTGGTTTTTTTTTTACGTGTCACCATGAATTTTAATTGTCTTACATGCTGAACATAAAGCATGCCGCATCCAAATTTTTAACAGAGACTGTATAAGACGCTCAGGTGAAACCGCCACATTTATTTAATAAAACTGCAGGTTGGTTCATTACTTTATTCCTGTTTCTAATCTTCTGAACGTCAAGTTACATCAAATAAGTTGCCAATCTCAACTGATATTTCAAATAATCGATCACTTCCCCGCTCTCTATCTTTCTTCTCGCTTTCGCTCTCTCCACATACCTCTACACTAACACCTAGTCACCTACGCACATATGTGACATTGATTGCTGAACGCATAAAAGGAAACTATATTTGTTTTAATCAGAAAGCAAAGAAAGCTGTGTGTGTGTGTGTGTGTGCGCGCGCGCGCGCGCAAATTTATATTTTGGAAATTATATATAGTCTTGTATATCACTTATAGTTCATCAAAGTCTCCACCTCTGGTTAACTAAAGGCAAAAAGTTTGAATGCACATTGACCTAACAATAAAAGGACCTCATGAACAAGCGTAGTTGATTGTAAGTTTAGTGCTCTCTGGGCTTTCCACTTTACGTGTCTTGTGTCATAAATGTCTAAGATTACATAGGTTTCAAAATAACATAATATATTTGTACGTGTATGTGAGAGCGTTCTTTCATATTTATGTATGTATCAAGCAATTAATAGATTCTTTAATGTGGCATTATTTCTTATTAATATAAATGTTACATTCGATAGTCACACCTGCTTAAGTGAAGAGCAACTTCTTTTTAATAAAGGCCGGTAGACATTAATTTCACTATTTGACAAACAGAGGTGTCTACTCAAGCACGTTACCTATTAAATGTAACGTTTATAGCAATATATATATATATATATATATATGTGTGTGTGTGTGTATAATGAGTGGAATACTTAATACGCTTTCGGATTTGCTATTTTCAATTTTTCTGTTATACGATATAAAGCATCATCTTCCATGAAACGACGAATATTCTTGTCCAGATAACTGTCCTGCAGAATGCATTTTTCTTAATTTATAATTCTCGCTCACTGTGGAAGCTTCAAATTACTCACATGCTATAACGGAAAAGCGGCCATGTTAGTAGGTAACTGAAACAAAACTGCTTGACGAGAAAATCTCCAGCTTCATGCTAATCGACCATTTAATAATTGAGCCAATTCGACAGTATGTTCAAACAGCAACAGACATGTCTGTATTTAAGCTCACAATTAGCCACGTTAAAAGTACAAGTAAAAGTAGTCACAAATATTTGAGCATTTTAGTCTATTAGTATTTTCATTAGAGGCCCGGAATCGGCCTTCTATATACTTCTTGTTTTAAAGCATTCCCTAATATGTCAAAGACAATATCGAATTTAGCTTCCGTCAAGTTGACTCTTTATTTACGATCCATGCAAATTGCTTCGCGATCGTAAAATGTAAAAATGACCCTCGCATTACGTTAAAAAAAAATAACACATACAAATATGTAAGATAAGCTAGTTTGAAATTAATAATAAAAGCATATTGTTAAACTACTTTGGACATGCATACTAATATATGATTTTTTCGTTATTTTTTTTCTTTTCTTTTTTTCTTTTTTTTTTTTGTGAGCACAGGTTGTTTTGTACAAGGGGTCGTGCGAACAGTCTGCATTTCTTCAAAAAATGCGCATTAAATCGCAAAGGGGTTTTCTTGTCAAGTTCGTTACTGCAAGAAACAGTCGTAGTCTATCAGGTATGATCGAAACTAAGAGAATTATCTCCCCTTCATTAGGCGGCGAATTTTACAGCTCTATTCATAAAGTGGCTTTTCATTTATTAATCATTTATTTCTACCTTTATTTATTCATTTATTTCTATCTTGCGATCAGCAAGAATTGTGAGCCTTATTTTCTAATTTTTCAGTCAATCCTTTACAGATACCGATTCCAAAAAATCTTTTCTCATTAGATTTCTGATTTCTTCTAAAAGTTGATTTTTTTTGTTTTTGTACCATTTATATTTTAGTTTTATAACAACGTGCCAAGATATTAATTGTTTCAATCGATTTTCTTATTCACTCTATTTTTTCTAATTTTTTTAGTTTCCTTATTGTCCTTTCCTCTTTTATCTTCTTACCTTTCTTCCTAGATTCCTTCTTTAATCTTTTTCTTATTTATTCTTTCTCGTGTATTTTCTCTTATACTTTCTCGCTCTTTTTTTATTGTCTTTTATTGTTTTCTATTCATCTTTTTTATTTGTTTCTTTCTTTTTCTCCATTTCAATTTCTATTTATCTCCTAGCAGCATAACAACTTTTTTCTTTTACTTCCTTTTCTCTTTCTAAATTATTGCCTGTTCTTTTTTCATCTTCTTTTTGCCTTTTCCTTTTTTACCATTCGCTCATTGTCTTCTGTCTATCTTTTCTTCTTCATTCTTTCTTTTGCCTTTTCTTCTTTCTTCAGCTATTTCTTTTGTTTCCCTCCTTTTCTTTTTTCTTTTCTTTTTTACTCTTTTCTTTTTTTTTTTTTTTTTTTTTCTTCTTTTCACACATATTGTATTTTTTTTCTTTCCTTTTTACTTCTTCTCTTATCTAACAATTTTAAAAATTGTCAGCAGGATGCTGTGACCAGGTTTTAGTGTCGTTACATATACATGCGATACATTAAATTAATTCATGAACAATTTGAATGTTTTCGGCAGGTTTCGACGGAAAAATTAGAAAATACTTTCGACATATTTAGAAAATCAATGCGAATTATTGTTATTATTATTATTTGTAACATTTACTTTTTTTAATACATCAGGTACATTAAGTTATCTGTCAAGTAACAAGGACCTCAGACAGAAAACACTTTCTTCAAAATATACGCAATTTTTGGATGATTCTAAGTTGGTATAGTATTTCCAGCTGGTCAAGGAAGTCACAGTTTTAATGCGATTGGTCCAAATGCACCAATCACTTTGACATTCCCTTTTCCGCATTCCAAGCATTCTTATCATCGAAACTTTCAAATTGAAGTATTTATTATTAGTAGTAGTAGTAGTATTAGCAGTAGTAGTAGTAGTAGTAGTAGTGGTAGTAGTAGTAGTAGTAGTAGTAGTAGTAGTAGTAGTAGTAGTAGTAGTAGTAGTAGTAGTAGTAGTAGTAGTTTATTATTATTATTATTATTGGTGGTGGTGGTGATGGCTGTTGATTGTTGTTGAAAAAAGGAAAGGAAAAGAAAAGACGTTTAACATCGATTAACAATATTTTGAGAGCACCTCTGTCTTCTTCAAGTTATACACAAAACGAGAATGCATGCAATTATAAAGAACACAAGTTTATGTACAAACGAAGGTTGTCTTTAAAAAATTAAAAGTTGTTAAACATTGTGTCATTTCTTTTTCTTTTCTGGAAATCACGCTCACCTGGAAGAGTTCTAGAGTATTGGAAGAGCTACATCAATCCTTATTATTATTATTATTATTTATTTATTTATTTATTTATTTATTTATTTATTTTCACCGCCGTTTCGATTATCCTTTTCACACGATAAAATCAAACCCGAAGTGCCATTTTTTGCGCATAAGACGAATTTGCACTGAGATAAATGATTATTGGAAGCATGCTAATGATTTCATTCGGCATTATGTTAAGCGAGGCTATCAAAAGTCACGACTGAAACAAATTGCCAATGAAATAGCTAAAAATGAAGATTGCCATAATTTTACCCCAAATTAAAACACCGAAGAACGCTATCAAAATTCTGAGATAATCCCATTAGTCATCAACTGGCATCGAAATGTTATTGGAATTTCGAAAGTACTACATGACAGTTATAAATACATTTTGCAAAAATATCCTCGTTTTAAAGAGATTTTTCCCAATCCGCCTATCGTTTCTTTCAAATGAATCAAAAATATCAGACAAATTTTAACAAATGGAGGCGTTCACACTCTAAACTCCATTGGAGTTTCGGATCGTTGTACTCCAGAAAACGCTCATAGAGGGGAGGAAAACACTGTTCGCTGTACTACATGAGTCAAGTCAATTTTATCAGAAATTCAAAGAGAAAATATCACAATTTCTTCATAAAGTGGCAGTTATACTGATTCCCATTTAATATACGCCGCCCAATGTACCAACCATGATTTGTTTATATGGGCTGCATAACTGAAAAATCAAATTATTTTTTTCATCAAGAAAAGAATAAGTACAGTCAATACATACGTGATTAATTCATATGAGGTGGACAGGCATGTTATTGGCCTATTATTTTTTGGATCATCTATTTCACTCGCTTTTCGGAGGAGATATGTAATACAATCAGTGACCCATTCTAGAATTTCATTAGAATTATTCATTAGCATTGATAAGGTTTGTGGAAGGATTGTTGACAGTTGATAGATCCAAAAGTTGAGTTCCTTGTCATTTCCTGGAGATTTCAGTTTTGAGACATTTGTTAAGGTTTATCTTTAGTTATATTTTCCATTCCTTTGCATGTTTATCCTTCATTCTTTCTTGTTCTCTTTTGATCCACTCTGAATTGGGATTAGATTCCTTTGGGGTGCTCCAAATGCTCTCTACAGATTTATACGCTTCTTCAATAAATGGTGACTTTTTTTTTTACTTCTATAACTTCTTTTCCAAATTCCCTGTAGAATTTACTGAGGTTTGTTTGAAATATCTTATTTTGCCGATTTTCATATAATCTTGTTCTCTATGCCTTTAATTCCAGTTTCTGCTTAAGAATTTCCTTGATTGGTGGAATTTCATTTATTACTTTATTTTTATGTTTCCGCTTGACCGTCTTGATTTTCTGTGTCGAAACATTTTAATTTTTTGAAATCTCATCCAGGATCGAGAATGAATTCATATCCGATTTCCTCAATTTCTCGTTTTAATTTTGCTTTCCAAGCAGGTTCGTTTTGTCTGTTGTTTGAACTTTTCTTTGTCTTGATATTAAGTTTTCCATCTGTTAAAGCTGTTACATATATTACATTACATTATTTACTTCTGTAATATTTTCCAATAGTCTGTTCATTAACAATGTTTGCAATGCCGCGTTATATTTGTACAGTATGTTTATTGGACTTTGTCATGTAGATTTTTGGAAGTTGGTCTCTTTCTGAAATTTGTATGCGAGTTAATTTGCTGATTATTTGAATGATGCGGTTTTCGTTTTAGTGATTTAAACTCTGTTATTTACAATGAATTCTGCTCTAATTTCGTTTGCTTCCTCTTCATCAGTAAGACAGTCTGAATCATTTAAATTTTTATGACAGAACTAGATTCTTCAGTTTAATTTCCTGAGATATCAATATTATCAATTTCTTTTATTTTAGCTTGTACCTCATCCTCTGCCATATCTCTTTTTGTTTGAGTGATGGCTTTTTGTACTTTGTTTTATATTTAGTTTTATCTCAGTCTATTTCTGCATTTCAGTGTCTTATTTTGTATGGTGCCCCTGCGGACATTGGCTAGCATATTTGGGTCAAGGTAAGGGCTTATTTCAGTTCTTACCATATTTCTACATATCTCGTATGTCAGCTGCGTTATTTTCGAGTGCAGTGTAAAAAGATGTCGTGACTCTTCGCGATTCTACTGTGTCCGTTTTCTTTTGATTAACTGATTTGGCGTTGAGTCAACAAGGCCAGGGTTGGAGTTAGTCATATTTTGGTGACCAGGTGTTTTATTGTTGGCGAAAGTTTTTTTCCAGTGACAGATTTTTAGACCCCAGAGTTGTTCCTCTCTAAGGGACCCGGCCCTTATGGATCCGCGCGACGACTAATCTGGTATAAATTTTTGTTTGTAAACATTAATTTTTTTTTTTTTTTTTATATATTATCCTTAATCAACAAGTGGTCATTTTCTTCAAGATACCATCTTTAGGGCGACTGTCGACCAAAGCTAAAGATCTCGTCCTGCCCACGAGTCACAGCTATTCCTTGATGAGTTATTATTATTATTTTATTTCCTTTGATTTCTGGTATTTACTCATTTATTTCCGGATCCTGACCTGAAACCTAAGGTCAGAAATGGCATCATGACATTTTCCACTGAGCAACTAAAAAAAAAACAAATAAATTACACATATTTTACATTGATAAAACCTTTCGTAATGTGTGGGCTGTACTCGTCAGAACATTTTTTGTATTTCTTTAAGGCATGGAATCGCTTCAATGAGTCTATTGGAATTTTTTCAAATCAATCCGAGGGATCCAACTACGACTGGAATTGTTGATGTTCTTACGTGCCACATTTTGAGATTTCGATTTCAAGGTCCTTGTATTCTGATAACGTTTAGAAGATCTTCAAAGATACATTGCACTCTGCAGTGACTATCGTATCGATAAGGAGGCACTTTTTTGTTGTTTGCGGTCTCTAATAACGATGTCTGGGCAATTAGCTTTGATTGATCTCAACGCTGTCTGGGCGATTAGCTTTGATTATTATTATTATTATCATTATTATTATGCATTAATTCATTCATTCATTTTTAACACTGGTAACAACTGGTGACTTTTGCTGCAGACTATCGGCAATCGAGATGACCTCAAATAAAACTAGAAAAAGGAATGCATGACAGTTGAAATTCTCAACATGATGTAAAAGAAACAAAAAGCAATGCCAAGGTATAGCACAGAATGTAGGACATTGCACTAACAAATTAGAAATATATGCAGGCAGGCTAAAGAGGAATGACGCAACGAAATGTGTGATAAAGCAGAGATGCATAAAACAAGAGAACTAACAGGACAAAAGACATGCTCATCAATAGGATGCATAAAATCCAAGGACGGTACACTGATATTAGAGAAAGAAAAATAATTCAGAGATGGAAAGAATACATAGGAGAACTCTTTCACGACGAATGAGGACGACCTGTAATATACAGAAGGAACAGAAATATTAAAATCTTAAGTGAAATCACCATTGGCTAAATCGAACAGAAACAAAGCAGCAGGGCCAGACGGAATTGTAATAGAAATACTGGCAGCTCTAGATCATTTCGGCATTGAAAAGATTACAGACTTAATAACTGCAATATACAACAGCTGTGATATACCGGAAGACATAAGAAAATCCATGCCTAAGAAACAAAGCATAAACAAAGGTGAACATAATCAGCCTAATGAGCTATATAACAAAACTTGTATCTGAAAATCTCCAAAATATTTTAAATGGAATATTTACTCGCAAAAAAAGAATGATTCTTATAATCCAAAAATATGTTTCAGCTTTAAATAACCTGCAAAAGATTGATAAGCCGTAAAAAACAAATCGATCAAGCAAAAAAGACAGAAACAAATCTAGTTCGTTAACCATTTCTCCTTGACGTGGAGCAATGGTTAACAAACTAGATCTGTTGCCATTACTACTGATTAGGGATTTCGATCCTCGCTAGGTATTTCATACTCGTGGTCTTATGTCAAACTAAGTTAATCTTAGTAAATAGTAACATTTCAGATATCAGGACTGGTGCGATTTAAACAATCTCAATTCTTCTTCGAATTTCATATTCCTCTAATTACGGAACAAGTGTTTTTGGTACGACTCCAGTGAGCTTTTATGGACACGGTCCGAACGTCTATATTCGAAAGCTTTCTCAGTTCACAGATGAAATTCTTATGTCTTCCTGTCTCGTTTGTACTGAGTACTGGACAGAATTCTGACTTTTCCTGGCCTACTATCCATTCGTTTTCTTTTCTTTTTTTTTTTTTTGTACGTATTTTTAATTCTTTCATTTTTTTGCATCTTCTAAAAAATCTTTTTATCCGATTAATTTCTATAATATAAAAATGTATAATGGTATTACCATTAATAGGTGTACAGACTTCCATTTGTCAGAACTAACAATTAATATAATAATCATTCCCTTGGTGTCACCAAGAAAAACATTTATAGAAAAGTAATCAAACACATATTTATATCTTCTTTTTTATATTGCATTATTTGTTATTAACATGTTGTATGTCAGTAAGATGATGATGGGTGATAAAGGAGCAAAGGTCAAATAAATAAAATTCGATTAGTTGGTTCTATTTATGCTAAAATAGAGATATTCAGTGCATACTTACGCTTCCATAAAAGGAAAAGAAACCAGTGGTGTGTCTTCTTCATTTTTCTTTTTACGCCATTAAGTTCCCTTCTTTTTCTTCCCTTCTTTTTCGTTACTTCTTTTCTATCTATCTCATTGTTTAACTTCATTCCCACATAAAGTCTTTTATTCTATCTTCCGCCTTACATTTGCGTGCAAAAGAAAGCAAATGTTTGCGTTCTTTTTTTACCGTTTAGTTTCCACTTAAAATCTTTTATTCTCTCTTTCTCTCTTCCGTTTCTCTCCCCACACCCTCCCTGACGTTCTTTGCTTCTTTTCTTGATTTTCTCTCTTTGTCGTTTCTTTTCCCCTTTAAATCCATTATTTTCTCTTCCTCGTCACATTTATTTTCTTTTTTTATGTTCTTTTTCTTATCGTTTCCTTTCCCCTTAAAATCCTTTATTCTCTCGTTCACTTAACATCTACTTTCTTTCTTTTTATTTTCATTGTTTTTTTTTTTTTATTTTATCGTTTCTTTTCCCCTTGAAATTGTTTATTCTCTTTCTCTCTCTCTCTCTCTCTCTCTCTCTCTCACACACACACACACACACACACACACACACACACACGCGCGCACGCTCGCGCATCTTATATCTCTTTGCTTCTTTATTTTCTTCATTTATCCTTTTTCGTTTATCGTTACTTTTGCCTATTTTACTCTATTTTTCTCTCGCCTCATTATTGTTACTCATGACAAAGCAAAGAAATGCAGATATTTATTTACCTTTATATTTCTTACCTTTTTTTCCTTCTTTTTTTAACCTCTGTTGACTTGAAGCAGATGTCGAATATATTGGCGTGTGAAGTAAATCGATCGGTATTTATTGAATTCATAGGGGTTCAAAGCCTGGGAGCTTCTCTTCCATCTGGTGTTGAAAAAAATGTTTCTTTACAAAAAGTAAGAAATAAAGTAAAAAGAAAATAGTAAAACCTTCAGAAATATATCGATAAGTAAAATAGAAAAGTCAAACAAGCGTAAGTCGTATAAACAAGGCGTGATGTATAGATATGTATCTGAAAACCTGTGAAGTCTCAGGGGGAAAAAAGAGTTGATGTGACATGAATCTTTCCTCGCCTCCAAAACGAGAATCCATAAAATATTACTTTATCTTCGTTGCTCTTCTTTGTTAAAGAACGGCTATCAGGAGAAAAGAAAAAGATCTGATCAAGGTACACGCGTGAAGAATTTGAAACGAACCTTGGCGGTTAACAGTAGATGGTTCCCTTGTGTATGTATCTACATCTATGCAGATATACACAGGCAGGAGCAGTTATAATACCGTGACCTAATTAGGAAAAAGTGCATTTATTTTATAGTGATTTGCCAAGCGTAGCTTAGATGTGGCACAAGGCCGAAAGTAGGGGGCATCCAGTGAGGATCGAACTCACTACTCAATCGTAATTGTTCTAGCGAGACAAGCTTGCTAGCCATTACACCACCTCGAGGTGCCGAAGTGCATTTATTTTATACACTGATTATTTTTCCGCATAATATCATTTCTGTTAGAAAGACTTATTTCAGTAAAGAATATTAATATAGCATAGATCGAACATTACACAGTCAATATTTCAGAGCATCTATATATCTTTTTATGACTCCTTACAAAAACATAGGAGGAAAGTGAGAAAAAAAAGGACTAAACATCAATTACAAGAAGACTGAATGAGTAATTGTTAGCAAAAAGAACAGCCCGACATGAAAATTACGGATTGTAGATACCGAAATCAAACAGGCATAACAAACTAGATATCTGGGAAGCGTATTAATAATGGATGGAAATAAGGATATGGAAATCCGAAGGCGCATTGGGATACCGAAAGATGCCTTCCAAAAGCTGAGCAAAGTACTAAGAAACAGAAAAATATCGTTAGCAAGGATCATAACATTCATCGAGCGATTAGTGAGTTAATGCATCTTCAAAATTTAGTTAGCGAAGGGATTTCGCCATTTTATATCATTAACTTTACTAATTTACTTTTTGTATGAATAATTCATTGTAATATTTTTATACTCACATACGTTAAAAATGAAACTAAGCACAACTGACTATTAAAGGATGAAAAGTTTTCGCGAATTTTGACGGGGGATCTGGGATCTTTTTTTTTTATCGTCCAAATCCATGAATTTTGTTTTGCTCATAAAAGTTTAAAAAAACTCTATTTAAAAGTCACTATTTTTTATCCATAACGCTGAATGTGTTAAAATTCTTCAACTTTTTAACAAGAAGACTATATTTTTTTGTTAAAAATTGGCGCAAAACAATGTTGATTTATTTAAGATGGAATGATCTATTATGACATGTCTCTAATTTGTATTAAGAAACATTGTATTTATTTTCAATTTTTCTAGTTGAATTGTCACCTATATTGCATACGATTCATTATTGTACATAATTAGGTCACAATAAAATTTGTATTTTATATGAATACAACCTTATGAAAACTGAAATGCAGTAAAGTGGGGACACTGTATCATAGATTGGAGAGAAGACTGTATCATAGATTCGGTGGGACCACAAGACCATATCAACGGACCTGCTTCAGCCTATACTAACCGACAGAATAATCTGGCCTTGGTTGTTAGTATTGCAATGGCATGGGCAGTACTATCGAAAATGAATGTCATCTAACCCACAAAATGAATAAAACTCTAAAAGTGCAACTCTTTAGGTTAGTAGTAGGAACAGTCCTCCTATTATACGGTATCACTACCATTCGGATACCCGAACTACCGCCAGTCGCTATGAATGGATGTCCCCTTGGGGAGGCTCTGTGACTTGAGAGACTATTGGGCCTTAAACTCACAACTGACCTCAAGTGGAACTCTTATATACCATCCATCGCTAAAGATGCAAAACTCCCTGTACCGTTCCAATAAGTACCTGAACCGACATGCTATCTTCTACCTTTACAAGAGCTAGATCAGGCTGAAAATGGAGTGCTGTTGTCATATTTTGACGGAAACTGTCCAGTCCTCACTTTCCAGTCTCGATAGAAAAGTGTCTGAATCCTTGCGGATGACAGATTATTTTCCACCCTCCAACCTCTCTCTCACACACGAGATGTGGTGAGTCTCTCACTGCTCTATCGCTACTTCCATGGAAAGTGCTCGGACGAACTACATTCCTTGATTCCGCTAGTTTTAACCTTCAGAGCTAGGACCCGCCTTGCCACTTATATTGTAGCAAACGACCCATATTCTCTCCGTATTCCATCGGCGAGAAGTAAGTTCCATTCTAACAGTTTCTTCCATTAGTGACCATTGCTGGTGAAGTCAACAAGTTGTGAATCAGCTTATATACTATGAGAGATCCAAATTATGGGAAAATATCGACAGTTCGACCAACAAGAAAAACTTCATTTGATCAATTCAATGGATGACAACGGGATCAGAAAGGAAGAACTGGGAAGATATATGCATGACAGATATTGATTGAAAGAAGGACTTAGAAGTGTTTGTTTGAGAATGATCAGATAGATTTCTGAGCCAAATTCAACTAAAAGCTACAGACTTCGTGATCACTCTCGCATATTTGTTCTGTACGCGTGTTTATATGCATTACGTAAGCGAGAACAGACACATTTGTCTATTCGATTAAAAACGCAACTCCAATAACTAGTTGCGTATCGAACTTTCACGGAATTGTTTTAATCAAACACTTAAAAAAGGATTTAATTTTGAATTTATATGGATGTGTTAACACATACACGCTCATGCACGTAAAAACAGAGCTGTTGGAAATATTCCAAAAACCGGATGCGCTATCTTGATGTAAGATGGTGCTCGATAAGAGATTTTATTACACAAAATCTCTCCAGTGAACTTAGTCGGTAATGAGGCGCTACTGAATTATTATGCCTACTGGACAACATGACAGTTCTTTTGACAAAACATCGCATTACCCTTGTGAGTCTGTACCGCTACAGCATTTGACTTATCACAAACTAAATGTTCCGTTGAAATGGAGATTTCATGTCAGCAACAAGATTAAGGAGAACATGGCGAGACAGCTGATCCCGAAAAAGACTCTTTTGAAAAGTAAAAAGGATATAATAAAAGTATGAAGGCGACATTATAAGTATAGAACAATCTGAGTTTGATCAGAACCTCTCTGATGCCAGTTATTCGCGTGATTTAATGATCTTAACTGTCTTTACTAAGCTTACTTAAGTTTCAGCATAAAGCAGAGTGCCACCTGTTGAGAATCGAACTCACTTTAAACAGCCTGTGAGATTAACCGGCTAAACGGTTAATCACATAAAAATCGACACTGGATTCTTCTTTTATTAAATAAGCACCGAGAATTTTACTAAAATTCAATAAATAATACATTTTGGTAGGTATTTTTAATCGAAATATATTTTACCGAGAAATATAATAATGCAAATTATAACTATTATTTTTTGTTTACAAGTAAACAACTTTTCGTAATATCACTTTTCGAAAAATATTTCTGAAGTGTGTAAGGAAATAATTTATGTATCAGAATTCTTTCCAACTTTTCTTCTTACAAATAATACTAATATTTTGACAATAAAATTAACTTGCTTACAGGTTTTGTTGCTTTTCTCAGGTGTCGATTTCTCGGCGAAAAGAGATTATCGCGCCTTATCTTTTAAAAGAATCATTATCTGAAATGTTTCGAATTGAAGAAATCAGTGTGATTTCTCATTTTCAGCAACTTTGTAAATATCATTCCTGTGTTAACTCAAAAAAATGCTGTAAGTTTTTACGGAAATAATGAAATGTTATTGATAGTTCTTTTAATGCCGTTATTCAATGTATATACAACGATTGCTCGTCCAATGTCTATGGATGTTATTCTCCTATTTGGTATTCATGATAAAAGTTGGTAACTTCTTATTTAAAAATTTGTAAACGCCTCCAAGATTTTATCATAGGGACATTTAATGTCAGAGGACTTGCGAAAAAAGAAAAGCAAGAATTAGCAGCTCGTGACGTTGATAATTATAACATTGTATATAAGAAACTAAAATCAAAGAAGGACTTGATATTAATATCGGAGTTAGACAGCACGTTAATAGCTTTGAAAACAGTAAAAATTATGTCACTTGTTTTGGCATCAATTCTTAATGGAAGAATAACATCCATGGACATTGGAAAGTCTCAGACAGAATATCAGTTTTGCAGCTCAAGGCAAACAGTAAGAAATATTAATGCATTCAGACAGAAAGTATAAATCTTAAAATACATAAAAGAAAATTAATATTAATTGAAATGAATACCTCAAACAACCATAGTGTACACATTGAATAACGACATGAAAAGAAGTATCGATAAAATTCCATCATTCCCCGTAATACTTTGAAGAGCTTAGAAAACCTGCAGCAATTTCCTGAGTTAGTACGGGATAGAGAGGTTTGAAGAAGACAGATATATTTACAAAGTTACTGAATATGAGAAATTTATTGATTCACTGTCTTAAACAAAGCCACATCGTTCTGGTATTCTCGGTCAAATTCTGTTAGGAAGTTCACATTAAAATCCTAATTGTTAGTTTTTTTATGTGGCTCATCTTAATTACTCTTCAATGGAATTCTTATTCATTCGCATTTTGTTTATTTGGCAATGCCACAAAAACAGATGCTCAAATATTGTTTCTACACACACATGTACTCGTCGACTGGCGGACCCTTTCAAATACTCCCACACAGTGTCGAATGGTTTCGCAGGCCCCTATCACAAAGTGTCTCTGCGTTATTAATGTCTGTTGCATAAACCAATTGTTTTAGGTGGTCCCACAGACAAAAATAAAATCCAAAGGATTGAGGTCATGGAAACGTGCAGGCCATGGAAACGTGCAGGCCATGGAACCGTTCCTCCCTTACCTATCCATCTTTCATGGTAGCTGTCAGCCAGTGCAACAGGAAGAATGTGATTAAAATGTTTGGGTGCTCCATCAGGTATGAACCTCATGCGTTTTCGTATTAGCAGGACTGGAAG
Organism: Acanthosepion lycidas; assembly: GCA_963932145.1. Taxonomy (NCBI): domain Eukaryota; kingdom Metazoa; phylum Mollusca; class Cephalopoda; order Sepiida; family Sepiidae; genus Acanthosepion; species Acanthosepion lycidas. Next base: position 67,134,752 of record OZ010572.1, read on the forward strand.
TGTGTTCGAAATAAAATTTCTGTAGAAAACTCCTGTAAGACGTACTGAGAGAATATATGGATCTACCAGACAATCACCAACAATTCCAGCCCACACACTAATCGTAAACTGATGCTGGTCGCTAGCCTGCATTGTATTGTGATTATGATCCGCCCACAAATGTTGGTTGTGTAAATTTGTTATTCCATTTCTTCTAAATATTGCCTCATCCGTAAACAAGACTGACGAGACAAAAATCGGATCGTCAGTTTGTGCAATAAACCATCGGCAAAAGATTTTCCGTGATGAGTGATCAGAAAGCGAAAGGTCCTGCATACGTGCACATGTCATGAAGTAAACTCCGCGCAGTACTATGATATGTAAGACATGCTAAGGAACTTTGACGGGTGCTGATACCTGGATCGTGTTTGACAGCCTGTAAAATATGTTTTTCGTGGTAAAGCGCACGTGCAGATCTCGGTCTTCCCCGATCCATAGATTCTGGTGCCACAGATCCTGTCTCAGCAACAAGACAATAAATAGTAGCAAAGGTTGGATGACTCGTCTATCTTCTGTCTGGAAACGTAATGTGATACAGTCGTGCAGCCTCGCGTCCATTACCATTCGCGTGGTCGTATGTAAAAATCATATCTCTCTGCTCATGATATGAATATCCTGTCATTGTTAAACGGGACACTTTTCAGTGAACTTACTACTTCACACGCTAAACGTTGAAGACAGACTAGTCACAAATGTATACGAATGACAAATGTAGCCTCGTCTACATGGCAACACGGCGCCATCTAATGTAAACTTTCTTCAAACTTAATAGCTCAAAACGAAGAATTTGCGGGCATATGTTTATATGGATTAATGCCCTTGTTTTGATGTGAGGAACCCGCCCCAAATCTTATAAAACTGTTTTTGATACACCCTGAATAATCATTCCATTGTTATACTAATCTTTTTACCTATTATGTAACTTTGCGAAGAGCATGTTTTCTTTCCTGTTTTTTTCCAGCTTTTGGGGGCACAATTGTCAGGTCCGTGTTCCGTAATTCTTCAGTAACTGTACGTTTCCCATTAAGCCATTCCTTTTTTGCTTGTTTGCTAGCTTGCAATTATATCTTATGCTTTTCTTTAATATGAGACACTCTGTGCCATTTCTGCTGCCTCGCTTTCATTCGGTCAAATGACTGTTATTTACTTCTTTTACTGTTGTCTTCCTTTCCTCAAAATGACTTATGTTGCTGTCTCTGCTGATTCCTTTAAGGTGTTCCACTTTGAATACCTGACCTATTCCAAACTGCTATATTTGTTTTTTTGAACTGCAACAGCATATGGCTTTCTACTTTATTATCTTTTTTTACTTTTTCGTTTTCCTCTTCTATCTTTCCATATTTCATTTTATGTCTACTTTCACTTCTTTCTTTTAATTTATTAAAATTGTTTACAAATGGACTCACTGTGGAGTCTACCATATTGCTTTTTAAGCATTGCTTTCGGCTATTAGACATCGAGCTTTTAATTGATCCCAGTCGCAGTGACCTGGCTCACCAGGCAGTATCGTTTCGTCTGAATTGTGCTAGGGTTAATCCTCAGTGCATGAGGTGTCCCAAAAAAGGAAGTGTCTAAATGGAGTGGGCTATTTTCGATTTCTGACCCTACGTATGAATGGGACCCCTACTTTAAACTCGGCTTTGTGCCGTATTCCGTCCAAGTGAGCGTTAGATAAATACTTTGGGTTTTATACGATTACCCCACAAAAAATACTAACGACCGCTAAATGGCGTTACCAAAAGCAGTGTATAAGGAAAGGATAGGAAAGTCTTTTCTTTTTTTTTTCCCTTTTAGCCACATGATGCCTTACAGATAGGATTTGTCCAGTACAAATAAGGACTTGCCTGAATGAGCACCTTCATTCACGGTTTTTTATACTTTCTGTTTAGTTCCCTAAAGTAATAAAATATGCTGTTCTTAATTGTATGCACATTCATTCTCGTACTTTCTTGTTTGGAGAAACTTCAATACATCCACTATCAGCTAATATTGCTAGACTATCTCTCTCATGAATATCCCTTCAATAATCAGTAATTTCGTTACAGCTTCTTTATTTTTTATAATTTTTCGTTTAGATATGCCTGCCGTCAGCGGTTGGCTAAAAATACATTCAGCACTAAAACCTAACCTTCATTATTACTCATATTTTTCTTCTATGACGAGAAGTTGTTGTGTTACTATATGTATGATAATTGAACTGAATGAAAGTTTTACTATATATGTTTAATAGAGTTTTTCTGTGTTCAATAAACAGCTAATATACAGTAAGATTGGAACAACTACAAAGAATCCAATAATTCTGTTTTGTTCCAAAACATCGATTACACTTATATATTTACCCGATGAGCTTTAATACCTTACTTTTGTTACTTTGTATTCTCGTTGGTTTCACTATTTGCTTAGATACGTATATACCATTCACAGCAGATGTTACGTAATAAAGTGCGTCAGGAGAATTGGTCAAAAAATTGATTGCACTCAATTAGATTTGCTTACTGTTGCTGTTAAAAGAAAGAAAGAAAGAAAGAAAGAAAGAAAGAAAAAAAGAAAGAAAGAAAGAAAGATACAATTACAGAAAAGTAAAAAGAAAATAATGATTTTTTTAATAAATGGAAATAAAAAAGGAAAAGTAGACATAAAATTAAATATGAAGAGCAAGAAGGTGAAAAAGATGGAAAAGATGGAAAAGAGTAGGGAACCAACGAAAGAAAGAAAAAAAACAAAATCAAGAAAAACAAAGTGGAAAAGGGAAACAAGAAAGATGAAAAACTGAAAATAAAGAATTTTTTTTTAAATTTTAAAGGAAAATGAAAAATGATGAAATGAAGAAGAAAGAAAGAAAGAAAGAAAGAAAGAAAGAAAGAAAGAAGTGGAGACAGGAAACAAAAAGGGTGAAAACCTGAAAGTAAAGAAAAATCAAATAAATTTAAAAGGAAAACGAAAAATGAAAAAAAATGAGGTAAAAAGTAAAGAAAGAAAGAAAGAAAGAATAAGATTATTACTGAAGTTACATGGGGCAATTATCTTTCATCAGGGTGACATTAGTTCACAACAATTGCCGCTGTCTACCACCCACGATGTATACGATTGGGATATTTAGAACAGTCTCCTCCCCAACTGACTGTTGATTTACATAGTTAAATATATACTTCTTCAAGTTCCCTGACTTCGTAGCAGAATGTACGGTAGTATGTTGTAGAACTCTAAAGTTCAAATGACTGAATAGTGATATCAAACTGTACACAATATATTATATATCTATGAGCAGTTGACCTGGTGTAATAGTTTGGCAAAATGGTCTTCGGAGCCATTGAGGTGTTAATTCAATATTTACTAAGGGCTCCGTGAATTGGTCTTTACTTGACTAAGGTAAGCTTTGTACAATTATATTCTTTCTTTTTTCTTTCTTTCTTTCTTTCTTTCTTTCTTTCTTTCTTTCTTTCTTTCTTGCAGACATACATTCATATATACATGTATACATAGAAACCGTATTTGCTGTCATATAAAATATATATATATTAATATTTAATTATTAATGCGTCTAATCAGCTGGGTTTAGGGAATTACTGCATGCTACAAAAGCACGAAGTGGACAGCAATGGGGCCAAGCGTCTTAGAATCCGGCAAATACAGTATATATATGTAGTTACACAAAGTAAACTATATATATATATATATATATATATATATATATATATATATATATATATATATATATATATATATTACAATGAATTATTCATGCAAAAAGTAAATTAGTTAATGATATAAAATGTCGAAATCCCTTCGCTAACAAAATTTTAAAAGTGCATTAACCTACCAATCACTCGAGGAAATTTATGATCCTTGTTTTTTAAATTTATAAGCTGTATAAGGTCTTTCTTAAACACGCAAGTACTTTCGACTGTACATTCAGTCACCTTCAGGCATGAAAATTATTTTGTTTTTGGTAAAATTCAAGTAGCATCCGAGACGAAAAAAATATAATGCGAATCGAAATATGTTTTTTAAAATGTGTTATTGATAACGAATACAAACTTTTGGAGCGTGCAGTTGCAACGCTAAGGTTGAATTTTTTTTTTTAATTTAAGAGAGTGCGTTTTTTACTAATATGGCAATTTGAGTTTTTTGTTGCTCCAAAAGTTTGTATCCGTTATCAATAAAACATTTTAAAAAAAAAACATATTTCGATTCGCATTATATCAAAAAAAATTTTAACGAAGGGATTTTGCCATTTTATATCATTAACTTTACTAATTTACTTTTTGTATGAATGATTCATTGTAATATAAATTGAGCTGCCCCGCATATTTGATATATATATATATATATATATATATATATATATATATATATATATATATATATATATATATATGTATGCATGTATAGACAAATACATGCATATATATATATATATATATATATATATATGTATGCATGTATTTGTCTATACACGTGCTTGAATGCACGCCGTTAATCTATTGTTATTATTTTTATCATTATTCTGTTATGATAGTACTTGCGATGAGGCTCAGTGTTGTTGTTGTTATTATTATTATTATTATTTTCTATCCAAGTCTATTTATAAATGTACTTAAGATGTACTTTTTCATTTTTGATTAATTTAAAAATATATTTGTCCACAGATAGTTGCATTTACTGTATTTGCCATCTTACTGGTCATTTTGGTGACTGGGGGGAATTGATGCGTGCCCACGCATTGTATTATCTATTATCCGGTAATTAGTGGTTTATATCTCTTTTAATCCGGTCATAGTTTCGAAAACATATTTGAATTACGAACAAATGCTAGATTTATTCAATATAATAGATTACTTAAACTATACTTCTAACGTCTCCTCCTAAATTCTGAAAATCTGTTTACTATTTATTCATTTATTTATTTTTATTTTCATTTTTCATCGATAGGAGTAGACAGGTTTACTTATCACTCGGTCCATACTCCTCCCCGGTCTTTTGAACAGAAATAGAGGTTTATCCCTTGTTTCTAGTTTAGGATTAGGTTCCCGGTTTCTTCTAAAGTATATTTCAACTGTATATTTCCAACGTCTCCGCATAAAAGTCTAAACTTTTATTTACTATATATTTTCTTTTTTATTTCCGCAATAGAAATAGATACTTTCGTCTATCGTCCGGATCATAATCCCCATTGTTCTTTTGAACAGGAGTAGAGGTTTATCCCTTGTTTGCTGTCTATGATTGGGTTTTTTGTTCCTTCTAAAGTTTTTTCCTTCTCTTTCACTTCTGGTTGTGCCTGCGTCCTAGTGGCATTATCATCTTGCTTGGGGTGATGTCGCTTACTTTGTAATCCTGTACTTCAAGTGGCTCTTGGACCTTGTACAGGGTAAACATCATTGTAAAAAAAAAACATATTAATATTGAATGCATCTAGGTGTATCTGCATCTTAAGCAATTTATATGTTGTTTACTTAGCACTCTATAAGACTGCCTTGTAATTGATCTTACCTACCTACTTTATTCTTCAGGATATGGGCGATTATGGCTCTTCACAACTTCCTGTCTCTCGTGGCTCTTAATAAGCTTTGTCATTTTGCTATCTCTCCTAATCGCTGTTCTGCCAAACATTTACACAAACTCGTTAGGTAGGTTGTTCGCTGCTTTCATCTGTCTCTCTTGCCTTTAATATGTTCTGTGAATGTAAAATTCTTCAATCTCTCTCTCCTTATTATGTATCTTAGAAATGTCAATTATCTCTTTCTGATTCTAAGTATAAATGTCCTTTTCGTTTCCATCCCCCCCCCACCAACAAAAAAAATCTTTACTCCCATTTTCAGCCCATGTGATTCTCAGCATCCCTCTACAGAACCACATTTTCATTACCTCAAATCACATTTTCATCTATGAAGAGATTGTACAACATTCATTCTCATATAGGAGGACTGCTATTACATAACAGTTCAGTACTAGATTATTTGTTTCTAATAATTTTTTCTGTTTCTTAATACTTTGTTTAGATTTTAGAAGGCATTTTTATTATTCCAATGCCCCTTCGGATTTTGGTGTTGCATTTTCCGTGCTCTGTTAAAACACTTCCAAGATATTTAAATTTTGGCTCGGATCTTGGATTGTTCTTTTTGCTGACAATCATAAATTCTGTCTTACAATTAATATTTAGTCCTTTCTTCTCGTTTTCCTTTACTATCTTCTGGAGGAGTTCAGGTAGTTTCTTTTCTGTGTTTACTATTAATATTAATAGTACACACATATGCATACACACTCACATCGACACCCACCAGTTTCTTAACCTGTATCGTTGGATCGAACATTTTCCCATGTAGAGGAAATAATAATCATTAACAGGCAAACAATCATGTTCATTGAATGACTCGTCAGTATGCGAAAAGACTGATCGATTATCACTGCCGATGGGTATCACCAAACCTCATTTCTGTCACAATCTAAAGTGTCAATGACCATTCTGAAAAAACTTTTATAACCGTTATTCTTATTTGTTTACTTTCTGATTACTAATTGCTATCATAAGTGGAACGTGCTACCCTAGACGTGTGTAGAGTCAACCGCATAGTGTAAAGCTTACATATATTCAGAAACTCAAGCTTAAATTAGGTACAAAAATATTTTTTAATGATAAAAAGAAAATTGCTAGATTTTTTTTAGATTTCAACATTATTTTGATCCAGGATTTGACCAATGTCAATTTTCTTTTGCTTTCCTTTTTAAATCTGAAATTACCTTGAAAGTTAATTGAATAACTAATAGTTGGAATGAAATGGAGATAATCGAGAAAAAATCAAAGTAAAGAATAAATCACAAAAAGTATGATTTTAGGAGACAAAAAAAGGTAAATATATGATTTCGTTTCTTTATTTCTATGAAATAATTTGGTACCACGCGTGACTTTGATTGATATTGTGAATTTGATTGATAATAATTTGATGTATATAATAATTCGTCATCATAATTTGATATAACTTTCTATTTCTATTTCTATATATTGAATATACAAATAATATTTTTATACAAAATATTATTTATATATATATATATGTATATATTTCACTATTAAACTTAAAATTTCATTTCAGTTTCATTCTCAAGGGATGTTTAGAATAACTAACTGAAGAAATGTTTTACTCATTTATAGGATGAAAATGATGGTGTAATCGTTTTGTATTCTTTTTCTTTCGTTATCAAGAGAACACTACTGTAATGAAAGTATGAATGTTTATTATACGTCAAATTTTTGGGAATCGTGTGAGGTTCGGCTACAATGGCCATTTTTTTCCACAGGCTCTGTTTTTTTTGTTTTTTTTTTTTTTTACTATTTGTTAAAACTTACTGACCTATGTTATAAATTACAATCTTTTTCGTGTTAATTTATTTATTTATTTTTGATGGTTTCTTAAAAGAGGTGCTTAGATATGTTTGGGCTGTATTTTTAATTCTATAGTTTTATACGTGTCAGAAATTAATTTAATTTTCTAATAGATTTTATATGGTATTGTGTAATTACTTATATGTGATATTCTGGAATTTTTACATATATTTTAGGATTTAATTTCTAATGTAAAAAATGTTTTCTATCCATTTATAAATTATTAATTTTTCAAGGCGTATATTTGGTGGTGTCTGCCAAAAACCGTTATTTCATTTCTTTGATTTGATAAATTTTTGTTTTTTAGAAACTTGATAATGTGTATTTTTTCATGAAGGTATAAACAGCATGGGTCATCTCAGGTTCTACAAGTTCCTGTTCTATTTACTATTTTCTATTTTACTGTTGGTGTTTTATTTGTTTTCTGTTTTTTTTAAATGCCAAAAATATTTAGGTAGCAATGTTTGGTACACTATTTACATTTAGACAGATACTGAGGGATGTTTGGTTTCGGTTTCTGTTTCTAATATTATTGAAGGAATTTTGGTGTTGTCTCCGCGTTATTTTAAATTCATTTCTTATGGATCCTGTATATATCTTTTCAATATTTGGATTCTCAATGGATTCTATGCGGCATTTTTTATTCAAAGGGCAATTTTCAGGGTTTCTACAATTACGTAATTTTTCATTATTGTTGTCGAATTTCATTTTAGGTTTTTTATTTATTTGACTTTGGCATGCGTATTTTTTCAATATTTTATTATTACACTTTTCTTATAATCCTTTCTAAATTTTCAGTACTACTGTAACTTAATTTTAGGGTGTTTTTATTAAAAAAATCCTCCTAAGTTTCCTGTTATCAAGAAAATATTTTTCAATTAAAGCTAGGATTTTTTGTCCTAGCTTATTGCTAACCATCTGGTTGAACGGTGAGGGGTACCAAATGATTTTTGTTGTTCTGTTTTTCTTTTGGTTTGTACTGTTTTTTTATATATATAATTGACGTTAGGTTGTCCGTAGCCACTATTTTTTAGAGGTTGGTTGTAAAAATTACTATGTTTATAGAATATTTCTTCATTTGCGGAATTTCTGCTATTTTTTTCTCAATTGATGAAGTTATGTACTTAATTATAGAGGGAGGGTGGTTTGACCTAAGATGTACATACAAAGGATTAGTATTAGATTTTCTGTAAGGTAGGTATATGCTATTCATTAAGTCTAATGTTATGTCAAGGAAGTTTACGCTTTTCAATTTTATGTTAACCGTAATTTTTAAATTTAGGTTTCTGAATTCTTTTTGTATCATTTTTGTAATTTTATCTATTTTAAAGTTAGTAGACCTCTTGATTACCATATGGCCATCATCTCTGTATAGCCCGACGTCTTTAATATATATATATATATATATATATATATATATATATATATATATATATATATATGTCCCCCCCATATATATATATATATATATATATATATATATATATAATATTTCTTTTTATATATGTATTGAGTCATAATTAAGTTCCTTTTTGGTTTATCAATATTATTCTTTAAAAACATAAAGTCATATATTCGCCATTATTTATAATCACCTGTTGCTATTTATCAGATAGCTCTTTGATACTTTTTAGTTAAAATTCTCCTTTTGAATTGGTTTCCGTTGGAGAAAGTTTTTGTTTCCATCAAAGCTTTTTCAGCAATCAAAAGAGGTAATAATCGGTTGGTGCAAGGTCTGGTGAATATGATTGGTGAAGTAAAACAGACCAACCTAGTTCCAAAATATTTCCCTGCGTTATTCTTGCTGTATGCTGCCTTGCGTTGTCATAAAAGGGAGCATTTTCCTATTGACGAGATAAGAACGCTCTTCCACCAAGCTTTCATGGATATATAAATGTGCATTTCGTGTTCATTACTTTTTAAGAAATCTAAATGTATAATACGCCAATGATCCCACCAAACCCACATCATTACTTTTCTTCCGTGGAGCTCAGTTTTTGGCATCGTTTGTAGAGATTTGTCCTTGGCAATCCAATGGCTTTTCCATTGAACATTGTCGTATGTAACCCAGTTTAAAATCACCTGTTATAATATATATTAGTTAAAATGATACATTTGTCTTTATAGTTGATTCCCCAAAACGTGAATTATTTAAGATTCAAATTATTATGAATGAATTTAAATTCTATGAATGAATTTGGCCCCATCATGTGAACTGTGTTCAGGCTTAAGGAGTGCTTAATAGCTAAGTGATCCTATCTCTGCTCTTCTTAAAGTACATTACCATCATCACCATCAGAGTCATGGCCAGGTGGGTGTCATAGGGTGGGACCCTATGACACCCACAATTGACCAGCTGCTCCCACATATCTTAATTGCATGCTATAATGTTTGATCTCTGTGAAAGATCTATTTTTCTCTGTCTACCTCTCCTTCTTTTGCCTGAAGATAGTAGTAGAAAGTTTGTTGACACTTGTGACATGGTCATAAAATTTCAACTGATTCTTCTTGAAAATAGTTCTTTTAACGGGCCAGTTCTTGTCTGATGGTGTCTCGCACTGCATCATTTGTGATGCACAAAATGTAGGGATATTACGTTGACATAATTATATTTAAGAGAGAACATTGATGATAGATCGTAAACTTTTTTAATACTTTAGCTGATTTTGGGGGATGAACCGGGCTGATGTGCATTGAATGAACACCTGGATTGTGTGACGTTTACTTTGATTTCAGTTAACTCTTTTCCTAAATGAAAACTTTTATTTTAAATTCACAGCTGTTAAGACCAACAGTTCTTCAGAGCCGGATACTCAGACAAAATCAAGAAAAAAATCATACATACTTTTAATATGCCCTATGGTGTTTTTTCTGGGGCAGTCAGGAGAAAAACTGAACAGGACTTTTTAGTATTGCACGACTGTATTAATAAAATCTTTAATTATAAACAGTGACTGTTTTTTACACTTTTAATCGTCTGAACTAGATACCTGTAAAATATGAGAGTCCTGGTGTTCAGCGTTTTATTTAAACACATAATCATTTCTATTATTAAAAGCCGTAGAATGGATAAACCCACATGTGTTAGCATCAAAACAAAAAAAAACGAGTCCAGTAACCCAAACAGCTCCTGCGATTATAATGACTTTTCTCAAAATGTTAATGACTATCTTCAAGACCGTTCCAATCAGATAGGTAGCTTAATGTAATGGATTCATATTAAATACCTACATTACCACAAAAACAGAACATTCTTTCGTCCCAAAAGTTTTTTTTAATATTTACCTAAAAATGTACCAACTATTTTTCAAAAAAATTATATTTTCTAACTTACTGTACAAAAACTTTCCAAATATTCTTCGACAAATAATCATCACCGTAAGTCCTGTTTCGACTTGAAGGGACACTGTAATTCAATGTGGTTTCTCAGATTCAGCAACTTAGTAAATAACTGTTAGTAGTCCTCTCCAATCCTCCTTGTCCTATGCTAACACAAGAAAGTACGGCAGGTCTTCCAAGCTCTTCAAAGTTTTTTTTTGTTTTGTTTTTTTACAGCGAATGATAGGATTTTATTGATAGTCCTTTTAATATCGTCGTTCAGTGTGTATACTATGGTTGTTCCATGTATTCTTAAAACAAGAAACAATAAAGCACCACTTGACAGTTAAACTTTTGCAAATAGCGTACCTCGAGAAACAACTTCATAGACACCTAAACTTCACGATGGAAGTCTGGAATCAGAATCACATCCCAAAAATTAAGGTGTATTGCGCATTAACGCACTTTAGAAACAAAGTAACTCTTAAGACCTTCACACATAGAGATATCTCAATTGAATCCATTATAGTAAAGGTACTAATGAACATTGTATTAAGTAGGTTGTCACCGTTCTATGAAAATCAACCCACACAGCCCCGATTGGCTTTCGCTCTGGTAAGAGGTGTAATGATGGCATATATGTCATCAGACAAATCCGGGAAATTGTTTACCTAACCAACAGAAAAATAATATAGCTGCTATGCAGACATCACAGTAGCAAAAGACCATATCAATAGAGACTTCCTCAATATCAGGTCCTTCTTTGATTTTGGTTTCTTGGGGACAGCATACATCAATATTATGTCTATCATTGCCCTGAGACAATAATTCCCGCTTTTCTTTCTTCACAAAAGCTCTCACATAAAATGTCCCGATGTTAAAAACTTTATACGCAAATGGGGGCATTTACAAAGTTTTAAAGTTGCATCATCATAATATAATTTTCAGCGTCTACCATATACACGAATGGAAATGACGTCGTCATAAGCGTTCGTACATGGTCAAAGAAAAATTTTTAAACCTCAATGGATCAGAATCACCATAAATCTATTTGAAACAAACGGAACTGAAGTGCTGACCTTTAGGAAATCTGGTAAATAATTTCATCATTACATTACATTATATGCTCTTACATCGTTAACTTTTCATACTAAGATAATTTATTAACTACTTAATTGATTGTTAATGGCCTGTCTAACATTATATATATATATATATATATATGTGTGTGTGTGTGTGTGTGTGTGTGTGTGTATGTGTTCCGTTGCATGGATATGAGTTTGTGAAATACAAACTCATATCCCTACAACTGAATATGTTAGCTTTATCACTGATACTTACCTCTTTCTAATAAGTACCGCGCATATATATATATATATATATATATATATATATATATATATATATATATATATATATATATATATATATATATATATATATATATATTAAAGCTCTCAGAATATATCTGTAGAGAAGACAAATTAAATAAAATAGACAATCGGGAAATAGTACATATATATACAAACAAGTTTGATTAAATAAAACCGACAAATCTGTCTGCTATTTTTTTTTTTATTATTATTATACTTTTATGACTTTCGGATAAGTTGTTGGGTATTATGTTCGAAGTTGTGGATAAACTGTCCGGAGTTAATATTTTTTTTTTTAATTTTTGTACAAGTACTTACGATTTTCCAGTCATCACCAACAACTGATGTGGTATCAGTCTGGTAGTTTTAATTCCTTTGTCTGCATCTTCGTATTCGTTCGGACGCTGAACATTTGAAATGATCTAACATGACGTCATGTGTAACTGCTATTGAGAACGAGGCAGTACAAAAAGATTGCGATTTATTTTTTTTATTTCTTTATTTTATCAATTAATTTATTTGTTAATTTTTAATATTAATATAATATGTGTGCACGTCAATTATATCATATGGACTTGAAGATACCATCTCCTGTGATGAATGATATCTTATTTAATGTAGGCTATTTATTTTGTATAATAATAGTTTCTCGTGTTTTGAGTCTTTCCTTGCAACTGGTGCTATAGAGTTTTTTGGTGTTGTCGACTATTATTTGTCTCATGTTGATAGTTACATTTTGGTCATCCATAATGGGCTGGTCAATGTGTGCACATATTGCCGTTTTCATCGGGTAATGGTGTGTTTATTCTTGTTTGTCTCAGAAAGGATGTAATTTTTTCTTAATTTCTGTAAGGCTAATTTCATTTTGTATGTGAGGACATTCACTTTTGCATTTAAGCAAACCTGGGTTTCTGCTAGTGAATTTTTGTAAAGTGAAGTGGTAAAATGATGGTTACTGGCATCAACTGTAATTTTATTGTTAATATTGAATTCATAAGTAAAGACTGAGTTATTCGCAAAGGTTTCTTTCATTTTTTTTATTACTTCCAAGCTGTTTTTCAATATGAACATGGCATCGATAAAGCGTGCATATATGAGGAAGGCTTGGTGGAATTATTGAAAACTTAGATAGCGTCGGACCCAGGGCTGAACACATTGCTACACCGTCACTTTGTGTGTAAATGTTGCCATTTCTTTCTTCTTTTTTATGTGTCATGTCCTTTTAGGAAGTAGGGGGTCATGGCTCTCCACCTCCCTCTATCCCTTGCAGCTCTCAGCAAGCTCCTTCCTTCTGCTTCCTCCCCCAGACCACGTTCTGTCATCCACCTGCTCAAGCTCGTCAAATATGCCACGCGCTGCTTTCTCTTGTCTCTCTTTCCCTCTATTTGACCCGTGAGTATCAGATTCCCCAGGCCCTAATTCCTCATTATGTGTCTCAGAAACTTCATAAGTATAAGCCTTCTCCTTCTTTGTAACCTCGCTAAGACCTGATAGCTGCTCACATGTTCGGTCCATGATATCCTTAGCATCCTTCTGTAGAACCTCATCTCCGTCACCTCGAGTCTCTTCTTCATCTTTGAGGAAATCGTCCGACATTCGCTGCCGTAAAAAAGAACAGATGTTACGTAACAGCTCATTATTCTTTTCTTTGTTACCAAAGAAATCCTCCTGTCTCGTAATACTCTGCTCAGCTTTTGGAATGTGTCCTTGGCCGTTCCAATACGTCTATGTATCTCAGTGTCGCACTTACCGTCCTCTGTCAAGACGCTTCCCATATATTTAAACTTCTGTGTCTGCTTGATTCTGGTGTTCCCGCATTTCAGGCTCTTCCTCTTACTGATAACCATGCATTCTGTCTTCTTGTAGTTTATGCTTAGTCCTTTCTTCTAACTCTCCGTCGCTACCTTCTGTAGGAGATTTTGTAATTTCTCTTCCGTGATTGCTATCAGTACTGTGTCGTTTGCGTATCTTATGTTGCTAAGGTTGTTTCCAATTCTCCCAGAATTGCCTCGCTGTATAGGTTGAACAAGTCGGGTGAGAAGACGCATCCTTGCTTTACGCCCCTTTCTATTTTCTTATATTCACTGAACCCGTTCCCTATGCGTATGCTTCTGTTTGCTGCCAGTATAGGTTCTTAATTATTCTCCCAAATATATCAAGGTTACTGAGCAGTTCCATCAGATCCTTGTGGCGTGCTTTGTCGAAACCCTTTGCGTAGTCTATAAAACATAAGTACACATCCTTCTGCATCTGTATCGCTCTTTCTGATAACATTCTGAGCATGAATATCGCGTTCCTTGTTCCGGTGTCTTTAACGAGCCCGCACTGTTCTTATCCTATTTCTGGACTGATTCTGTTGTGCGCTCTATTCAACAGAATACGGATGATGAGTTTTTTCATGTGGCTCAGCAGGCTTATTGTTCGGTGGAGTTCTCATTCGTTTGCGCCTGGTTTCTTAGGCATAACTATGAAGATAGATCTGCTGAGGTCTTCCGGTATTTCTCCGCTGTTGTAGATTTCATTTGTTATTTCGGTGATCGTGTCTATACCAAAGTCATCTAAGGCTGTCAGTTTTTCCGCTACAATTCCGTCTGGCCCAGCTGCCTTGTTTCTGTTCAATTGGGCCAGTGTGGCATTTACTTCGGTTTTCAGAATTCCAGGTCCGTCGGTAGTTCTGTGTATTACCGGTTGTTCCCTTTTGTCTTGGAAGAGTTCTCCAATATACTCGCTCCAGCGTTGAAGACTTTTCCTTCTCTAATATAAATGTTCCAGCCTTTGATTTTAGGCAGCCTGTTGACGAGCATGTCTTCTGTCCTGTTAGTTCCCTTATTTGTGCATGTCTCTTTTGTTAGTAGTGCTCAATCTTTTTATTTCTGTACATTTTTTGTTTAGCCATTCTTCTTTAGCTTGCCTGCATTTGGTCTTTATTTCATTGTCTAATTTTCTGTACTTCGTCCCGTATCTTGACAGGGTTTTCCATCGTGTCGAGAATCTCATCAATCATCCATTTGTTTCCTTCTTCGTCCTGTCTCCTTTGGAGTGATATCGTTTGCTGATGTTACTAACGTATCTCTTAGTGCGTCCCATTTTGAGTTTCCATTGCGTGCTTCGTATCTTCTCTTCACATTGTTCATATTGTCTGTATTGCAGTTTGGGTGCTGCATTAGGCTTCTTCAGTTTCCGCAGTTTCACTTTTAGTTTACATATAAGAGGGCGATAATCGCTTCCGCAGTCGGCAGTTTGGTAGGTTTTGCCGTGAATCGTTGCATTACTGAATCTTTTGTTGGTGGTTATATAATTAATTTGGTTTTTAGCTTCTCCTCCTGGAAACCTCCATGTCCATAGTCGTCTCGGATTATCTTGGAACCATGTGTTAGCTTTTACTTAGTCATTGGCTGTGCACCATTGGATCCATTTTTCTCCGCGTTCGTTGTGGGTTCCTAGTCCGAATCTTCCTGCTAATATCCCCTACACTTTTCTTGCCTACTTTGGCGTTTAAGTCTCCCATGATAATGATGATTTCCTGTGATTTGCATAGAGCCTTGGCACAGTCCAACAAGGAGTAGAAAGATTCGATGTCCTTCTCTTCGCTTTGTGCCGTCGGTACGTAAACTACTATAATAGCCATGTTGAATGGATTCCCTTTCAGCTTCACTGCCAGAATTCTTTCAGAAAGTTGGTGGTATCTTAGAATGCACTATCTAATATTAGTCCTACTCCTTTGTCGTTCTTCTCGTCGCCTGCATAAATTATCCTGTGTTTATCGCTGACGAAATCACCCTTGTTTGGCCATCTGGTTTCACATACACTTAGAATGTTGATGGTAAGTCTGTTCATCTCTTGTTTAACATTATCAAACTGGCCGCAGTTGTCTAATGTTCGGACGTTCTATGTCCCGAGCGTTAATTTGTGTTTGATGCGAGCAGTCGCAGGATAACGGTCCGGTGACATCTGTTGTTGATGTTGTTCCTTTCTGTGCGAGGGATCGGTTCCGAGGAATTTTATCCCTTTTATGCCGTTTATGCTAGAAGTCGGCGACACCTGTTACGTATGTCGGTCCTTACCGAGCGAGGAGATAATTCCCATAGATTTAACCCCCTTCACGCTGTTAGCTTTCGTATATTCTGAGTTGTTAACCATGATTTTCCTTGAGATAGGTAGTGGAGTGGTTTCCCGTTGCCTTCTCCGCGGTGGTTTATGGAGACACCTCTAGTTAGCTGGCCGTTGACTCAGAGAATTCCTCCACCCTTTGTTAGGTCTGGTTTTTCGTCCCACAGGCTTTCTAACGAGCCACCTCACTCGTAACTTGGAGTGGCATAGTCGATTTAGTTGCCGATATTTCGACTGGAATACTTACCGAAAAACGGGGAGAGAGAGAAGACAAAAAAAGTTGTTTTTGTATATAATTAAGTTTTAACTTAGTATAAGTCCCATTGTTCCATATTAAAATAATATGCGATTATCCAGCATTGTGGAAAAAGCGATTCTTTCTACTTACACATGGGACCTCGTGTTCAATTCTTGCTATACTCGAATCAAATGACCATTTAGTGAAAGGTTGTGGCTGACTTTAACAAGAAGCTTCTTCATTTTCAAAGACCACCGAACTGTGGTAGGGATGGGGCCAAATCGGATATCATCGTTCCCTCCCCAATAGTTGAGAATGGCAACTTGTGTTTCAATAAAATGACAAACAAAAGGAAGAAATACAAAAAAATATTCCCCTTATTTTTCGTCTCCTTCTATCTAGTATAATAATAATAAAGCCTCACTAGTTACCAAGAAAAACGAACAAGCTTCATTTACACGTCCTATGTGTGCATGTGACGACATTTTTTTATTTATTTTTTTTTTTTTTTTAGTGGTCATAAAATGGTATTCGTGTCGTGCAGAATAGAAGTTTTCTAAGAATAGCTGGTTTAATTTTAGGAGGTGGGATATAATAATAATAATAATAATAATAATAATAATAATAATAATACTGAAGGTTTTATCCTTGCTGCGCAGGACCAATGCTTGCTAACTAGGAATTATCAAGCACATATACTAAAATATTGTGTCAGCCCAAAATGCAGATTCTGTGATAAATATCCAGAAACGATTGATCATCTTGTATCAGGTTGCACGATGTTGGCACCCACTGAATATAAAACCCGACATGACAGAGTGGGCCAATATCTGCACTGGAAAATCTGCAACTTCTACGGGAAGGAAACTGAAAGAAACTGGTACCAGCACCACCCAGACCCAGTTACGGAGATAGGACCTGTTACAATTCTATGGGACTACACAATCCACACTGACAGAACAATCAAGGCCAACCGACCAGATATTGTTATTAAAGACCACAAACAAAAACGGTGCCTCCTTATTGATATGGCAGTCCCTGCTGACTGCAATGTATCTTTGAAGATATTCAAAAAGCTGTCAAAATACAAGGACCTTGAAATAGAGGTCTCGAAAATGTGGCATATGGGAACATCAACAATCCCTGTTGTAGTTGGAGCCCTAGGACTGGTTGGAAAAGATTGCAGTAGACTAATTGCAGGGATTCCTGGAAGCCCATGCCTCAAGGAGATACAAAAAATTGTTCTGACAAGTACAGCCCACACTTTACGAAGGGCTCTATCTATGTAATATTTTTTTTTTTTTTTTTTTTTTTTTTTTTTTTTTTGTCAGTGAAAAATGTCATGATGCCATTTCTAACCTTAGGTCCCTGGGTGGGACCCGGAAAGAAATGTGTAAACGCCAGAAAGCAAAGAAAATAAAAATAAAAATAATAATAATAATAATAATAATAATAATAATTGTATATTATTAGGCCATTACACTAAATAGAAGAATATTAAGAAAAGATGTTAAAATCGGAATTTTCGTGTGTCATTTGGCAACAAAAAATTAAAAGAAGTTGGACTTTTTTCCGAGAAAAATTGTTTTGCCCATGTTTTTTTACTGATTAAATCTAGTACTTTTTAGTTAGTTGTCAGGCTTGATTAGAATTATGATAGGTTTTTTAGATGGCTTTTGCGGAAACTGTTATCATTCAGTATAGTTAAATTTCTATTTTAAACATAGAATATAGGACTTTATGTTAAAAATATTTCCCTACTATCTTTCTAAATAGTTTTTTGCTCACATGTATGTGTACGTAATTGCTCACATATATGGTTGATCATATCTCTTTATTTAGATAATTTCTACATACTTTTAAGTTCAAAATATCGCAGAAATTAATTTTTTTAACACCTTGGTAGATGTCTATTTAATTTGTTAATGTGTTGACGGATTGATGACAGATTGATATTTATCTAATGTTGCTCTACGGGGGTTTCATCTGTAAAAAAATAATTGAATATAACGTAATCACGTTTTATATATAATTTTTAAGTATTCTATAACTTTAGAAAAATAATCTCCGTAATCTAATGTTTTATTGAATTTTAGATACTTTGGCTTTAAATTTACTATAGTTATCGCGCTCTTATTTCTGATAATGTCGTGTATGAGCAACAGTATCTACAAAAATCGGCACGTTTTTACACATACAAAAAAACTCAAATTTCTTTTTAAAATATTGGTGCTTGATGATTTGTATTAAGATTTTCCATTTATGATTAGTAGTTTATTTTTTACTTAATACTAGTATCATCTAAATAAGGGTGAAATTTATACACAATTTTAAACATAATAAATTATTCTAATTAAAATTTTTTAAAATATGAAAACAATTCATTATTCATGGAAAAAAAAATTTGTATTTTGACCAAGATTTTCTAAAAGAAATTTCAAAAATAATTTCATTCATTTGTGAATAAATTCTGAAAATTTAATTAAAATCCAACAATTATTTATTTTTGCCAGCAAGATCTCATCACTTGACTGTTGAGCTGGCTAGATGTTGCCGTAGGTTCTATGTTAACATTTTTTCTTGCACTTCTCGCTTATAGGACTTCCTTCTATTTCCCATACTCTCCAGTCAAATTTAATCTGCAAAACTTTAAAGGCAATGTCAATCGCTATCTACTCTTCTCCTGATTACCCTTTTCTCTTTTCACTCATTATTAATGTCTCTGTTCCTGATTCCTCCACATTCTGTAACCTTAGTATTTCTACTGCCTTCCATGGGGTGATACCGATTAAAAAAATCGATGTGTTTTTTATCGCAAAAAAGACGCTAAAATTTTCTATACTAATCTTTGTCTACCAACTACCGTCAGTGGTGGTGGAGGGCAAAGATCAGTGGAGGGTGGGAAAATTTAGCCAAGATTTCGAATGTGCTAGAAAGGATTAGAAAATTTAATATGATAATCAAAAATACTTTGGTCTTTCCTTTTAGTAATAACATAAATATTTTGATGATAAAACTACTAAGTTTGGGGCCTTTTTTCATCATGTTATGCTCTTTTTTAAGAGAATTAGTAGGGGTACCTATATTGATAATAAAAAAGAAAAACCCAACGCTCAATAAAATCAACTATGAATACACACACACATATATATATATATATATATATATATATATATATATATATATATATATTACATGGAATAGGTATCCAGAATTACCCCATTCCAATAGCTATTTCAACCCATAGAGACTTGCTTGTCAACTCAGAGGAGTGAAGGCCTATATAGAGACGATGGATACATTTTTGTTCCCAATAGCAATGGTCCAATTACTGTAAAATTACAGAAGAAAATTGTTAGAACCTTTGAGTTACTGGTGTTTAAGAATGAGATTACTTCTAACCTCAAAATTGTACATTATCTGGATATCACACTTAACCTAAATACTAATACTTTTAAACCTTACCATAAAAAAACACGAAATTCCAACTACATTAATGTTGATTCTAACCACCCCTAGGCCATCGTGAAGCAGATAACCATTACTATCGGCTCCAGAATTAGTAAACTTTCGTCTAACAAGAATATTTTTAATAAAAATAAAGAATTGTACGACAATGCTCTCACAAAAATTGGCTTTAAAAATAAACCATCCTACTTAAACCGCATGATTAACACTGGTTAGGATAAGTTGAGTTGTAAGCACAGAAATAGAAAAAGAAAAATATGGTTCAAACCCCGCTTCTGTAGGTTATCCAACACTAATATCGCAGTTAATAAATAAACATTTCCAAAAAGCAATCCTCTAAGTAAGATCTTCAATAGGAAAACCATCAAAATAAGCTTTTCCTGAACAAATAACATGTACAAAATTATTGACTCCCATAATAACTATATTCTAAGTAAATTCTGTGGTATCAGCAATAAACCTGGTATGGATCCCCCTGTAATTGTAGAAATAGCGAACATTGTCCAGTCGAAGGAAAATGCAGTTTCGAATGTTATTTACCAAGCAACAATTTACCCTCAAAGAAAATAATTTAAAACACTATATTTACATTGGAATTTCCGCGGGAGAATGGAAAAAGACTTTATACCCATAAACACTCTTTTTCCAACCGAAAATTAAAATACCAAACTGCACTTTCCAAAAAAATTTGAGAATTGAGGGAGAAAGATCTGAATTCTCAGATTGACTTGAAAATCATAGGTTTTGCTCGCAGCCCTAATAATTTTAAGGGTAGATGTTTTTTTAGAAGAGAAGATTAGAATAATTAACTTCGGTAATCAAAGCATACTACTGAACCAAAGGAATGAGATAGTTTCCAAATGTCGTCACAGGAGTAGGTTCAAACTGGTCTGTAATATTATTTATCATGCTTAACCTGTTATCACCTGAGACATTGTTGCTACTCCTTTTCAAACCTATCGAACAACCTTTCCCCGACTTTTTTATGACATTTTATCTTAGTAAATTTATGATCAATATTTTTATCTTCTATATATTTTTTATCATTATTATGGATATTCCTTTATTATTTTTACCTTCATTACTTTTCTTATTCGTTTATCATCATGCTCTTTATTATTTAATTATTATTATTATTATTATTATTATTATTATTATTATTATTATTATTATTATTATTATTATTTTATTTTGTTCCTATTTTATTTATTATAGTATTATTTTATTTTGATTAATTATTTTATTTATTATTTTATTTAATTCATATTTAATATTTTATTATATTTTTATTTTACTTAATTTATATTTAATAATTAACTTATATTTAATATTTATTTTTTAATTAATTTTAATTTAATTATTATAAATTTATATTTAATATTTATTTATTAAATTATTTAATACTTATTAATTTATATTTAACAATTTATATTTTTTATTTTATTTTATTCCATAATTTTATTTAATAATTATTTCATTTAAAAATTACTTAATTTATTATATTATATTTATCATTATTTATATATTACATATTGTTTTAATTTTAATTTTAGCCTGAAACAGACTGTCGCCTCTAAGTGTTGACTTCTATGTTCACTTTTATATTTCACACGCTCTATCTCTGATATTGAGCACTTTATCCCATAAATATAGCACATCTCAAGACTATATATATATATATATATATATATATATATATATACATACATACATACATACATACATACATACATGCTAGCAGACTTCGCCCCGATCGCTATTACTTCGCAAAAATATATTCACTGCTTGAAATATTTGAAACAAAAATTTTAAATAAACATTTCATTCATAAATTGGCTTGTTATAGTTAAGGAAAGTTTTACAAATAGATGCCAACTTGTTAAAGGCCAAGTAAAATGCAAATTTTAAAGACTTTTCTGCACTATATCAGACAATATTCATTAACAGAAATATTTTTATATGAAAATCAAAACAATCCTTGAATAAAAGGACACTAATGAAGAGCAGTTAATAAATGAAATATACTTTTTTAAATCCAATATGCAAATTAGTTAAACCTGAAAAGTGATATCAACTAGAAGTAGATAGCATATAATACAGATATTGATCTTCTCGCACATAAATTACTATAAAGTAGAGTTGTGACTTTTTAACCCCAGAATTCATGGGATAACTGCGCTCCAATTTTGTATTTATTCATATAGATTCGATAGTATAGGTTTTATTTAATGAGCAGTTATGTTTCTCTAACTCCTCAAATGTTGAATGTATAACTATTTTCATTTTACCATCTTTACACTATATTAATTTTATCTTATAAATTGTCCCCTGTTCTGTCACCCATGAAATAAAAATAATTGTTGGTACGGAATATAAGGATCTACGTACATCAAATCTTCTTTATATTAAGTGGCAACAGAATAATTTTCGTTGAACTTTTAAAAGGTAAGCTTAAACATTAATTCAATTTTGAGTTCTTCTGTAGTTTATTGATGCCTATCGCATTTACTCCACCCTAGCTATTGAGATGATGGCCAAACCAAGAGTCCTCTACCGATAGGGCGGCTTTAAGCTAGTTTATAATAAAACGTGCACTGCAATTTTAGATTTTGGATACAAAAAGAAAATAAGAGCTAACCCCATAAAAGTGATGATAATGGTTAGTATAATATATATATATATATATATATATATATATATATATATATATATATATATATATATTCAAACTCGCATAATCTGGCAATCCTGAATCTGAGCTCAACGAAAATCGTTCCTTGCGCTTATCTTTTCTAGGTTTTTTGAATGAGCTATGAATCATTGAAATCAGACCAGTGGGAGTTGCTTGGACACAGACACGTACAAATACACATACAATGTACTTTATATATAACATATACATATATATATATATATATATATATATATATATATATATATATATATATATATATATATATATATATATATATATATAAGTGTGTGTGTGTGTGTACGTTTTGTGTGTCGACTCATTAATTTTAACTATTTCTAACATATAAATTAAAACAACTATTGCATTGGTAATTTATATTGTTACACCAATTTTACACTCTCCCACTTGTGCCTTACCAAAATACATTTATTTGATTAAAAGTAAATTCAGAAGAAAATATTATGGACAAATTTAAATGTTATACTACAAAATTACAAATAAATATGAACTATGTTAAAGAGTAAAAATTACAATTAATTATTTACAATTTGGGGAGGATAAATCTATAGAAATTAGTTACATGTAGTCAGAGGACAGAGCAATTTTCTGTGAGAAGGTAACCTCGACATCGCCGATGCAAAAGGAACCGGACAGCCATTGCACTATTTTGTCTTGAATGTCACCATGAACCGCAATTATGGAGGGGAGTGGTGACCACAGAAGCGTAAAATGTGCTAACTCAATAAATGATTATGAGGGTGTAGACAGTTGGAGGTCTTAATGTATGACGGATCAAGTCAGTCTGAGAGTAACAAAGACAGATATAATAATAATAATAATATACGATAATATATATATAATATTTTTATTCAATTTTAATATGCTTTACTCTGATACTGGCAGATCATAATGCGATCATAAACTTAAACTTACTTAAATAAACCAGATTTATACAAGTTCAAATAATGATATAAACTGATGATAAGAGAGTTGTGTTGAACTAGTCTCCTAACCTAGACCTGACTTCTCCCCTTGAAAATCAGCATTCAGAATCTTAAGTTTTAACATCGATTATAGTCATATGACATAAGTAACCCTCTACAACAAATTACTCCTGATTTTTGTATTTGGTGAACTTTAGTATAAAAAATCAAGACCTCTGTCTATATTTTAATACTTTAGTGTGAACCAGCATCTATACTTTTCTTTGTTCTCATTGAGTTTTATTTTAACATCGATTACTGCTGCTTGCGGGAAAAATATAATCACATCAGCCACCAAGTATACTTCTTCAATAGATAGATATGAAGGCTGTCGACTCGTTAAAAGAATGTGACCATCGCTGACAAATTTGATCAATGTTTTTGGTTCAACGAGAATGGCTCTTGAAACCTGTAACTTGCAATATTTATTGCAGATGTGACAAACTAAGTTGTTTTGTACAGTGCCTGGCCTGTTTTGTAAAATCTGTTCTTTTTGCTCGTGGGTTTTCATGCGACCGATGAAATCTTAGTGGTTTCAGCATGTTTTCAGAGACATCATATATGTTATTTACAGTGGAGTACAGATTATAAGTAATAAAAGATCTACCAATATCATATGTCTTGTGGCTAACATGGTCTGCATTGGAGAGTTATAATCTAATACATTTATCACATGTAAATTGATATGAGCTTTAGCTACGACCAAAGTAGGTCATCATCCTAAGAAAGTTATGCTGTGCATCTGGTGGGATTAGAAAGGAATCCATTACTATGAGCTTCTGCTAAGTAACCAGTCAATTGATTCTGAAAAGTACTGCTCGCAACTGGACAAATTAAAGGCAGCAATTCAAGAAAAACGTCCAGAATTGGTGAACAGGAAGGTGTTATTTTCCATCAGATTAGTGCCAGACCTCACGTTTCTTTAGCGATCTGAAAGAAATTGTTGCAGCTTGGCTTGGATGTGTTACCCCACCCGCAATATTCACCGGATATTACTCTTTCGGATTTTCATTTATTCAGGTCCTTAAAAAAATAATCACAATTGTAAAAAATTTAATTCTTTGGAGGACATAAAAAAAACTCTTTAATAAGTTCTTTGCGAGAAAACACCGAAATTCTGAGAAGGCGAAATCTTTAAGTTGAAGGAAAAACGGAGAAAGGTTGTGCAAAAAATGGTTCATATTTAGTTGAATATTTAATGGCATAATTTTGCTTCGTGTTTTAATTTCCCTTAAAATGGGCATGAACATTCTGGACTACCTAATACATCTTATAGATATTCATTCAAGTAATTATTTCAAGCAGGAATCTCTTCTTAGCTTCTTTTTCTATGTGCTGTGTCCCTTAAGAGCGTTGGCGATCATGATTCTCCACAATTTTCTGTCCTTTGTAGCTTTTAATAAATTTTATCTTTTTACTAACTCTTCTTAAGTCTGTTCTGCCATCCACTAACTCAAGTTCGTTATGTAGGTTATGCTTTATTTTCTCCTGACCCTCTTGCCTTCAAGTAGCAGATTTTCCAAACCTACTTTCTTCATTATGTACCCTAGAAATTTCAACTGTCTCTTTCTGGTGTTAAGTATAAGTGGCCTTTTTGTTTGCATTTTCTCTAAAAACTTCGTCGATGCTCACTTTCGTTCCATGGTATTCTCAATATCCTTCTGTAGAACCATATTTCTATTGCTTCAAGTCATTTCTTTATCTGCACAGTGTTCATTGCTATACAGGAGGATTGTTATTACATATCAATTCAGTATTATCGAAGTTTTAAAAATGTCGTTCTGTCACCGACGTGCTTTATGTATAAATGTTAATTTTATCATCTATTATATCAGAGGATATCATCTTCGATTCCATTAACGAAATCGTATCTAGGAATTTACATATTACTGAAAGTTATCTGAGCTTTCAATGCTTTATCAAAGCAAGATGTGTTATGGGGTCCACCCTTTTCTGATAAATGGACTCGTCCTGCTGCCATAAAATAGCCAGTCAGTCAGAGACGGAGAGAGAGAAACAAGGTAGAAGAACAGGTAGAGGAACAAGGTGGAGAAACAGAGTGGAAAGTACATAGACACTGTGATTGAGTTGACGTTAGAAGTCAGTTACAAGGACGCCCGACTCTAAGGAAGTTTACTTCGAGACTGTATATAGCGTTTTTTGATTAATACTAACCGGCGTTCCTGGATTTTACTAACAGCATTACCTTTTGTATTTTGTGTAAACACATTTAATTTCTTAGCTTAAATACTTGCGTTTGTCATTTATGGGAGAACGATTTTTCACGCGGAATCCACAAGATGCTATGCTGAAGCCATTTACAGAGTTGGTCGGACTGTTATTATGTATTATAATATGGTGAACGCTTTACGAGTAATTTCATCATTATGAAAGACTTGAGCTCCTTGCAAGGCCATTCCACTCATTCTCGATTAAGAAAATAAATTCAAAACGAATAAAACTGCGAAATATTCAGCAACAAAAAATTCCATGGGCCGTTGTCATTTGTGAAGGCCGTGATTCTCGAAATTCTGATTAATAGTTGTTTAGTGATTTTGTAGTTGGTCCCATATCATACTTTGTTTGTCTTTTGTCTCTCATGCACCACCACGGCTATCAGCAGCAGCAGCAGCAGCGGTATTCGCTAGCTTCCTTCTACTCCACCTCCTCTATCGAAGGATGGCAGGTCACCACAAAGCTTTACACAGCTGCTGCTTCGCCTAAATCTAAGGCTAAGATCATTGCCTAAGAACATTGTTTATGTTCTGCCACCAGTCCCTAATCTTGTTATCAGGTTCGCTTATCTTCGTGATGGGCTTCATAGGTAGTAAATAAAGACTTACACCCACGAATCAGCACTGAGATGGCTGTCTTCTTGGTTTTTGGCACGCTATCGATGTCGATTTCAGAGAAGGATAAACTCATTCAATACAAACTTCTGCAAACAGGCCTGCAATATGTATAAGTATTATTATTTCTTGATACCAGGTGTTACCAAAAGCATACAGTGTCATTATTTCACGTCCACAAAATAACGCCATCGAAACAGTAATGTATGCACTGATGCACGTACAATGAAAGAAAAAAGCGTGTATCCAGTGAGGGGTTTGTTTTGATAGAAAAATTGAAAGAGCTTATCTTTTAAGCCAAATAGTCATTGCTAGAGTTCAAGTCCAACAAATTTCATGAAATTCATTTAGCCTTTCAGCGTCATATTTGAGAACTCAATGAAGTATTATCTTTTAAAATAAATCCTGAATTTTTTGCGATGCGATGCGATGCTGAATTGGCCATCAATTACATTGCTATGTGTTGATTGACTTTTTCTTGTAAATATTTGTTCGTACTTACTTCATGCGTTCGTTATCTTCTTGTAGATCTTATGTTGTGTAGTTATGGTTTTACTACTACTACTACTACTACTACTACTACTACTAATACTTCCTCTGCTTGTCAGTGGTTTGTGTGTAAAGTGATCGACTTTTTGTTCATAACTTAACGCAAAGGTTTAAGCGTTTATTTAGCTGCTCAAAAACCAAAGTCCTTTCGCAAGCTGTAATGTTTCCGTTTCCTTTCCTTTCGTTCTCCAAACTACAAGTTTCAATTTGTCAAATCAGCTTATTTTTTTCATTACTTTTTTTTAAATATGATCCTCACTACTGAAACTCATGTGAATCCATGCCTGCGAGACAAATGCACTCAGTCTCACAAGAAGCGTATGAACATTCAAATGGATTGAAATTGCAATAGACATTCTGAACAATCTACTCGTGACAGCTACAGTGTAATCAGTAGCGAATTACTTATATTCCATTCTACCGCCTCTTTCCCACAGACACTATGTCGCAAGCCTATTGCTACTCTATCGCTTTCTCCAATATGCAAATGTTCAAATGTATTCCACTCTTTAGTTCCACCAATTCAGACTTTTACAGCTATGTTTCGCCTTGTTACATCCACGGAGTTGAATCACCCAGATTTCCTCCGTATTCCATTTGTAAGAAAGAAGTTTCACCCAGCTTTTTCCGAAAACTGCTACTCTGTGGAACAACTCCTGTGTGGGTGCTTCTCTGAACACTACAATTTTAACCTCTTTAAGTTTGGGAAAATCACTATCTATCCTTCTTATCTTTATGTTTGCTTTATTCTGCTGTGTCTTACATTCATATAACATAAGTAACCCTCTACAACGAATTACTCCTGATTTTTGTATTTGGTGAACTTTAGTAGAAAAAATCAAAACCTCTGTCTATATTTTAATACTTTAGTGTGAACCATCATCTATACTTTTCTTTGTTCTCATTGAGTTTTATTTTAACCTACAAGCCAGCTCACAATGGAATGAATAATGTTATTAGTTTACAATCAACCCTAAAGTGTTTTTGTCGTGTGTCAATCAATAAATTGAATATATTTGTGGGGACATACATATTCTTATTTTTGAAGACCATTGGCGTTAAGTGTAATTCTTGTGCATAAATATTAAGCCTTTTTTATTACCATTTGAAGGTGTTCTACATTCCTAAGGATACCATCAAATGCTTTTTCTTATTGTATGAGAAATTTCGATTCTCCAAGATTAATTAATATTCCTATACATGGACAATTTTATTGTTTTTAGATTTGATTTTAACGAAAATTCATACTTCGAAAATAATGTTCGATTATTTTTGTGCAATTTTTGAAAAGTTATTTTATTCCTCATTTGAAAGTATGTCAATAAGGAGGAACATTTTGTCTTTGCGGTCTTTAATCACGATGAAACGACGATAAGCTTGGATTGTTATGTTTGTGTGTATTGTAAAGTCCCATAAAGTTGTGACAGGACCTATCTCTGTAACTGGGTCTGGATGGTGTTTATGCCAATTTCTTGCACTTTCCTTTCCGTAAGCGTTGCAGATTTTCCAGTGCAGGTATTGGCCCACTATGTCGTGCCGTGTTTTATATTCAATGGGTGCCAATACCGCGCAACCTGATACAAGATGGTCAATTGTTTCTGGATATTTATCACAGAATCTTCATTTTGAACTAACATAATTTACAATTTTTCAGTATGTGTGCTTGGTAATTTCTAAATCGCAAACATTGGTCCTGTGTAGCAAGAATAAAACCTTCAGTTTCAGCTTCTAATCCTGCACTACGTAACCACTGATGGATACGGGGTTTGTCTACATCAGCTTGTTTGGTATGAGCAGAGTATTGACCGTGAAGCGGTTTATCTTGCCTCTTTTCTCTATCTGGTCGGCTTCATTTGCCTTTACTTTCTTTTTTAAGTATTTTGCAGCTTCAGTCGATTGTATTATGCTTTACTTGTATTTTTTCACCCGCTTGAAACTCCATTTTGAATTTGTTGGTTTCCTTTTTCCTTTGATTTCTGTTGTATATTCATTTCCTTCCGGTAAAGATCACACAAATTTTACAGAGATAAAGCCCTTCGTAAAGTGTGAGCTTTACTTGTGAATTATTTTTATTATTATTTTAATGTATTTGCATGTTCACCTCAGATTTCTAGTTGTTACAGATAGTGAGTGAAGGAAAAATGTTCTTTTAATCTCTAGTACTTCATTCGGTATCCTCGTAGACATCAGGAATTATATCTTGAACAATTATCAAATCTTCTTTGCAGTGTTTTTGACAATGTTCTCCAATATTTGTCCTACAGTTTTCGTCGCTCCCAAACAGGGTCCTAGAATTTTTTGCAACATTTGTATTATTTGTACTATTTTGTAATAAAGTCAGTTGCCATAAAGGGATGTTTGGAAGTTAGTTCTTCTGAAATATTATCACTATTGCACAGTACAAATTACTACATCAGAGCCTAAAAGTACTCAAGTACGCAAGCAAAAAAAAATTTAGCAGTGACATTTCTATATAAAAATAATTCTCATAAACTCTTACAAAAGGCTAATGAACAAAGTACGTCTGCTGCAAAAATGTCTTGTTTTCTATTGAAAGAATTATTTTCCATTAAATATTTTTAACTCAAAAAGAAAATTTACAGTTGAACAATAGAACTGCAATGACAAAATTTAACATCAGTCGCAGTTATATAAAAAATAAAAAAAATATACGTCAAGTGTTTATGTTTATAGTAGGTCTATTTTATATCTGTTTATCATACAAACACCTGTGAAATCTGAGTAAAATAATATTTTAAAATCAAAATAATCTGTTTAACTGAACTGAACTTAAAGCTGTATTAAATTATTTAAGTGAACAATAAGTACTCTGAATTCATTATTATTATTATTATTATTATTATTATTATTATTATTATTATTATTATTAATATAAACATTAGAAAATTATCAAATGTTTTTCTCCTGATCAGTTTTATGTAGGTATGTCCGGAGTAGCAAATTCGAGTAAACTTAGCATAATGACAAAAGAACTTAGAAAATAGATATCTTGTTGGGAATGTTGTTAGTAGAAACTTTATGGAAGAAAATAAAAAAAAAATACTTCTATGACAACTTACTTTTCTCTCTCCTTAGAACGGATATTCGCTAGTAATAAAAATGTATGTAATAATAAAATCAAAATTATCACTAGTCATGAATATATTAATACATCTACATACAACATTATAACTTCAACAAGCCACCCACACATCAAAAATATCGAGATTATGCACAATGAATTTTTGCTTCGGGATGTGTCTGTGCATAAATCATATTGGCCTCGCAAAATTTATCAGAGCGTAAATGTAGTGCCTGAATAGACAGTTAGATATAATGGGTAATAGAGAAAGAGAAATAAAAACGATTTTGATAGTTTACAAATGCGGCGAGTTCTGACTTATGGCCATATTTTGTGGAGTCAGCGTTGTAAGTGAACAAGATTGCAAGAAAACTTAAATTTTTCCTAATCGTTGACGGAACAATTAACCGCTTTTTGTTTCTCTTACATTTCTGCATTTATTATTACTAGACTGTACATATTGCATTCAAGCCTAGTGGCTCATTACCTTGTGGCGAGGTGGAAAATCGTCAGTTTTTTTTTTTTTTTGTGGGGGGGTAGCTTTTTTTTTTTTTTTAGCCCTACATTTAACTTCATTTGAAACAGGTTTTACGTTATTTTCCACACATATATGGAGCGAATCGTTTCAAGTTCGTTTCTTTATGCCAACCGCCGATTTGCTAACAGTTATTACTGAATTTGTCTATCAGGCTTTAGATAAGATCGGCGAGGCTCAGGTTTGGGCTTTAGATATCTCGAAGTTGTTTGACAGGATTTGGCATATTGGCCTTCTTCAATAGCTCAAGGGCTATGGTGTCTGTCGAATATTTGAGCTAATACAGTTGTTCTTAACAAATCATGTAATGAAGTTGGCTTCTAGATCATTTCCCATTAATGCTGGAGTCGTCCAGGACTCTATCCTTAGACCTACGTTGTTTCTTATCTTCATCAAAGACCTTCCCGATATCATCAGTTCCCAACTAGGTATTTATGCTGATGGCACATCTATTTACTCCTGTTTCAATAGTAAGTCCGATAGGTTGAACAAATTAAAACTGAGAGATGCTCTCGAAAATGACCTTCGATCAATAGTTAAGTGGGGAAAGAAATGGCTTGTAAACTTTAAAGACTCCAAAATGAAACTTCTAAATTTTAATTATTATAAAGAACCCTTTTTTGCCTACCATAAGCATGGCCTATGCTAGCCTCCAGGAGCACAACACATGGCGCCTACTTGGTCTCAGATTTTCCACTAACACAGAGTGGAGAGATTATACAGAATCAATTACTAGGTCTGCTGCTAGGAAAGCTGTTAAACTTTGTTGTGCTAGATAATTTTTTTTATCGTCAGAACGCATCTTGCACATTTATAAATCGTCCGAGCATTGAACACTGCTGTCATATCTGGCCTGGTATTCCTACTATATATCTCTAGATTCTTGACAAAATTCAAAGAAAGGTCTGTATTGTTATCAGTCCTGATCTGGCATCACGACTTCAGTCACCTTCCCATAAATATTTCCATGGCAATTGCTCTAATGAGATAATCTCCTTAGTACCCCGACTGCATGAATCTAAGCGTACTGCTAGATTGGTAAATAGGTCACATCGTTTTACTGTTCAAATAACTAGATGTAATATAGTTCTGTTCTAGTAGTTTCTTTTCTCGAACTTCGCACCTGTGGGATTCTTTCGGTTTCTTGCTTCCTTTCACCTACGTTCTTCAAAACATTCTATGCATTGTCTGTAGGGATGCGAAAGGTGATTATTTCTCTTTGGTCGAGATAAGTCACGTAGAACATGTGACGGCCGCTTAATAAACGTCACTTCATACAGTGAAGAAAATGGCCAGTCATTCAATTCGGTTTACAGGAGCTAAACGAACCAGTCGTTCCCGAACTGAGATTAAATCTTCCTTCGCCAACTGCTTATGGTACTGTTTCATTTTGAGAATATATCTTCCCCAGATATATAAAAAAAAAATTCCGACTCGCTGTCCTCAAATATAGAAAATCTATAAAATTTACCGTTTCCTATTCGTGAAATATGTCCTCGCTTTGGACGTAGTAGATAAATCCGGCCTGTTTAAATCTGGAGTCCTAAACATGGCTTCTCCAGAAACATAGAGCAATCTCCATATTATCTTTTCGTCCTCATTTCACTCTGCAAGCCATATAGGTAGATTTTTCCTCTGCGTGGGACACGTGTAAATATGTATATATAGTTTGTGTATATCTTAGTGATATAAAAGTCTCGCTGAGAACAAAGCGTGTTCGTCATTTTTTTCCTTTCAGCCTTTCCGTTCCATCCGTGATATACAGTATTATTATATCACGGATATAATAATCCCCATAAATGGGAGAATAAATCTTTCTTCCATAGCTTTCTCCCGTTATATATCCATTCTCCTCACTAAAGTCTTTCTCTTTAATTCCCAGTAATCCTTTGCGCTTTAGTGACATTATCGTCTTGCTTGGGTCAAATGATTTTTTAAAAAAAGACATCCTTTTCGCTTCTTTTCTCTATGGCAGATTGTAAGATTTGAAACTTGATCTCAAGATTTGCAACCATAAAATAATCTCTTTTCATGGTATTCAAAAATTAGCACGCTGGACCGTAAATTTGTGCATCTAAAAGTAATGTTTTCATGCCTCGTACTTCTTATGATAAATCTATCTACTATTGTATGCTCGAAAATAGGAAATTAAAAAATCTTGGTGGTTGATAACTGTTGTGGTAGGATCCACCTAATTTGCATAGTGGAGTACCGACCATATAAATATGGTTGGTACCGGGAAGAGAGGGAAGGAATCAAGAGATTCTGAGACCGAGAGACAGACTCTCGGCGACTGTCGAACTCTCTGCATTAGCAGAGGGGAACCCGGACGAGGCTTTGCCGAAGGGCAAGGTTTCGTCCGTGGAGGTTGACAGGGCCTGAACCCGTCTAGGCGGGTTCAGAAAGGCCATATTTTTGGCCGAGCCTACGGGCTCGGAGATACCCACATTAAAACGGCCTTGTGCCACATTCGATCCTCGTGGGTGGATTGATAAATACAGGAATCAAGAGATTCTGAGACCGAGAGACAGACTCTCGGCGACTGTCGAACTCTCTGCATTAGCAGAGGGGAACCCGGACGAGGCTTTGCCGAAGGGCAAGGTTTCGTCCGTGGAGGTTGACAGGGCCTGAACCCGTCTAGGCGGGTTCAGAAAGGCCATATTTTTGGCCGAGCCTACGGGCTCGTGGATACCCACATTAAAACGGCCTTGTGCCACATTCGATCCTCGTGGGTGGATTGATAAATACAGGAATCAAGAGATTCAACCAGAGACTCTGTCCGACTGCAACTCAGTCAACACATTCTCCAGGAACGGTCTTCCCAGGAATATACAAAAGACTATATGTAAATATTGTGTACACTTTCTTGTTTCAATACATTTTGTTCTAAGTACATTTTGTGTTGCATTATTATTCCATGCATTAGTCAAGTTTCAACAATAACAAAGAACAATCTTTAAAAAAAAGTTTTACATAGTTTACAGACTGTTTACAACCAGCAAAATAATAAACGATATCAGGTTGACATTTTAAAATGTATAACCAGTCAAGTGTAAATAAAAGAAGCAAGTCATTTGAAAAGAGATGTGTACGAAATATTAAATATATATGGGCGAAAGGTACTGCTTTATTGTGTTGGTGTTTCTCTACCTTTTAGCCGAAAAACAAATAGCAGTGAATATCTATACCGTACGCGTAAGTCTGCGCCTCCCGACTGAATTTAAAAGTAGTAAGGCCAAGGCCAATCCTTCATGCTGAAAATTTGCCGTCTCAACCTTCTTCCCAAAACAGTATTTCGATGACCAAGCATGAGATGAAATTTAAGAAATCCTGTTCCACGCTGTGTGAATATGTGGAATAACGTGAATCTAGGCTATTCGTCTTACTCACACTGACAAATATTTACCATCTCCTTGCTTAGATAGATAGATAGATAGATAGATAGATAGATAGATAGTGTCTGACAGTAAGTAACATCCTGCTTTGAAAGGTCGCAAAAATCTTCACCCTGAAAGATGTTTACCTTTCATCAACCAAACAGAAATATTATTCATTTGCGACTTCCATCGGACCAATGAAGCAGGAAGCATGTATTTATTTCAAGATATTTCAATCTTATTTACTGATTTTTTTCAAGGCCATGTGTTAACTGTTTTCTTTTTAAAAAAAAATTATGTATGACCATAAAACTTATTAAAAACTAGCAGTAGGGCCCGGCGTTGCCCGGGGATGTAACAGTAAGAGATAGATCAAGTATCGACCATCGTAAAGACTGAAAAATAAAATTGACAAAGATTATTGTATAAGGTTGACGGATACGCATGTCTCAATTAGTTTTTTTTTTTTTTTTTTTTTTTTCTTTTTTACGAATTGCTCAAACCCAAACTCAAACAAAAATATTGTTTTGAATCGTTATGAGTCTACCGATTGAATAGAATTTTATTATAAACAATTGTCTTGTAAATGGAATTTTTAAAGCATTCTAAATGTAAAAATAAAGAAAAAAGTGTACAAGACAATAAGAAACACTACCTGCCAAAAAAAAAGTGAAATTTTGTTGAAATCGGTTGAAAAATGTAGGAAATCCGATCCCATATATAAACGAACACACACAAACAACCTGGGTTTTATAAGTATAACTCGATATGAATTGTCCCCCCTTTCATTCTGGCGATGCCTCTTAATCGTGTTTTCAAATTGATTTCGTACAAAAACAATTGTGTTTTTCCAATTTTTGGCGCTGTCAGAACCACTGCAAGGTAATTTTACTTAGTTCTGTGAAGTTTTGTTGAAATCGGTTGAAAAATGTAGGAAATCCGATCCAATATATAAACGAGCACACATACACACACACACACACACACAACCTGGGTTTTATAATAAGTATGATTAAAGGAGAGTTAACTCACGACCTTTAAATATAAATATATAGAAATAAATAAATGAATAAAAAAATAGCATAAAAATTCAACACTAACAACATTAATTTACTTTTCGTTTAATATACTTATCGTTCTCTATAGTTTATTTTTCATGAATGCAGACTTTCAAATGTTTTAGGATGTTTCCCTAATTCAAAATGTGAACGCATAATGTTTTCTCCACGTTACTTCTGTGTATAAATACAGGTCACTAAATAAAATGTTTACATTTGCCTTGATGAAGTTCCTCAAGGAATAAAAAGTTTTCTTCTTGTCACTACTAGCAGTATGACCCGGTGTTGCCCGTGCTTGATTAAAAAATCGTACGACTCATACAGAAATTGCTATCACTTGACTTAAAATATTTTTGCCCTTCCTTGCCTTTAAAGGAGTGCCCTTTGCTGTGATGATGTTGCTACATGCCTTACTTCTTGCTTATCTCACACTGCGAATTTTTTCTATACTAAACATTAAATCTGTTACGAAAAAAGAATTAAACAAAATGAATACAAAACGATCAGCTTTAAAAAAGGACTCGTAACTGGAAAAACCGAATGAAAAAAGAATGTTAACAGCAGATACTTTTTCACACCCAACACAGTTCTGCGGAATCAGAATCAACGTTGAGTTTAAGCAAGCGAATGAGCCAATTGGAGTAAAGTGCCATGCAGATTTAAATTTTTCCCACTTGTGACGAATGCAGCTATCGATTTTTTTTCCATGCTAGCATGCTAGTTAACATTCGTGTCAGTCAGCTGTTGACTCTCACGCTTACCAATAGAATCCTCCTGCCTATTCGTGGCAGTCAGCTATAGGCTCCCACTCTTACCAGTAGAAAATGGCCGCAAACTACATGAAAAGTACCGTAGAAGCATGAAAAAATTGATTATTTCCACTATCGATGGAAGTTGGGAAATGCAAAGTCGGTCTTGGCCTTCCCGCTAACTTGGAGCATGTGCATGTAAATTTTGGTGAAAATCCATCGAAAATGGAGGCCGTGGATTCGTTACACGCACACGCACATCCTGCCTTTTATATATATATATATATATATATATATATATATATATATATATATATATATATATATATATGTATATATATATATATATATATATATATAAATGTATATATATATATATATAAATGTATATATATATATATATATATATATATATAAATAAATATATATATATATATATATACGCAGCAGATCTTCACTCAAACATGTTTCATTGAATAATATAAACATATTATGTCTATTTATTTTATATCCTTTTTATATTTTTATCCTTTCTAGTTCTCTAATCAGTTTCTTGTTGTTAAGAGGAAATTCAACTGTATTTAAAGACTATATATATATATATATATATATATATATATATATATATATATATATATATATTGTTTCGTCCGATCAAGTTCTGAGGAACGAAACACGTCACAAGTAAACTTTTTTCCATTTTGTCATACAATTTCCCCAATACTGTTTTTGAGATATAAAAATATATATTGTTATCTCTTTCATATATATATATATATATATATATATATATATATATATATGTATGTATGTATGTATGTATGTATGTATATGTATATATATATATATATATATATATATATATTAAATGTATATTTTTAATACAACATTATTTCTTATTACTACAGATGTTACTTTTAGTGGGTAAAAGTGTTTGATTTGCTTTCCTTATTTTTCATTTTCTTAAACAGTGAAATTAATGTCAACCGAGTTTACATCGAGAAGCTCAACTATATAAAAATTTATCTCCTGACATTTTCTTATGTAGGACTTCTAGATCTAGGCCGGTTGTTATTAATTTCCGTATTTAAGAAATAAAAAACAGCCATGTCTACTGGAACATGTGTACCCGCTAAAAATAATGTTTATAGTAATACGAAATAGTGTCAAGTTAAATGTACATTTAAAAAATTACTGTTGTTCACGTTTTCCGTACGGAAATGAAGATAGTAGATACAGATTCCCGACGAGAGATATCTATTCCTTAAATAGATAAACTGAATTTTGCTTTATCAAGATGTTTTTCCGTTGTCAAATTTGTAACGATACGCTTCGGCTATAGAAATGCTTTCCCTGATAGAAAAAAGGGATATTTTTCTTTACAAGGTCTTCTTGATCTAGGCCAATTGTTATTAATTCCACTTAAAAAAAACAGGGATAGCAACTCAAACACATGTACCCACTAAAGATAACGCTTATAGTAATTGATAGATATATAGATAGATTGGTCTTCTATTTCGCTGAAACAAACATGAAACGCACGAGAGCGTTATCACTTCCTTATATCTTTAAATGATTGATAAGCCGTAAAAAACAAATCAGACACTGAATCTTCCTTTTCTTTCTATTTCTTCTAATTACATATGCTTTCTTTTCTAATTAAGATCAAACGACGTCATATATATATATATATATATATATATATATATATATATATATATCTTTTTCTTCTGTCTTTCCTCGCAATCAAAACGGAATTACACCGGTCGACATTTTTTCGGCCCAAATGTTGTTGGGCAATGGGCACATGTTTCTGGCCTATTTTTTCACTCTGAACTTGAAAATCAAGTCCATTTTGTTCTATCACATCCTGTTTTCTCAGTACAAATAATTTCTTGCTTAAAATAGCCCAGTATGCCTAATTCAGAGATATGACACGGCTTAAATATGACATAGTTGAAACATTAAATTCATTTTTTGTGGATCCTATATATATCTTTTCCATATTTGGATTCTAATTCTATCTATTTTAAAGTTAGTAGATTTCCTGACTACCATAAGGCCATCATATCTGTATAACCCGATGTCTTAGGTTATATAATATAAAGAGACCGACAAATCTAATGATTATGTTGTGATGTCAAAAATGGTCTTCGGGGTTTTTAATTCATTGGTCACCATTATGAATGGGACAGATTTTTTTTGCGCTGAGTATTATGTTTTTTTTCTTCTTCTGTTAGGTCTGAATATATAGTTGCAAACACCTGGGCATCAATACACACACGCGCGTGCGCGCGTGTGTATGTGTGTGTGTGTGTGTTAGTAACACAATATTTTTAATAATATTGTAAAATTCTAAAGTTAAATAATACTATTCCATATACGCAGCCTCAAGTTCTTAAGCAAAGTTAAGTTAATGACTTTTTAGGCTTCTTCTACGTGAATAAGAGTTCACTCTTTGAATAATAAGAATTATGTCACAGGAGGAGGGCCATCAGGATTTTAGTGATGCTTAGGTGGGGTATAACCAAAAACGGGTTGGGAAACACTGCTTTAGATATAAACTACAAACATATATTATTACAACATATATTAATTAGCAGTGTATATGAACATTATATTACCAAATATAATAGTCACATATTTGTGCAAATGGTACAAGTGGATGTGCGGTTAAAATAAGGATTATCAGCATGGAAAGTGGAATAAACAAGCCAAGTTCAAGTTCTTTCCTTTTTTGTTACGTTCACTTGTCGCATTAATAGTTAAAAAAAAGGCATGACTCCAACTCTTCTTTCTATCCTTGGATGGAACCTCTCTAAAAGAAAAAACTCTGAATTCTAAATCGTGGAGAAGGCCACGGAAAATATAATAATATCAATATCTCTCTTATTTATACAAATTTGAAATAAGTAACCAAATCATTTAGAAAATATTTCGCAAAAATACGCACCTATACGAAGAAATTAATATACTTTACATAACGAAGTGTAATATTTGTATGAAATAACTGTTGAAAGTTTTTTCTCGCTATTCTTTGGGGTTGAGGTGGGCGCCGTCAAGTAATCTAAGGATCATGAGGAAGAAGAACCAAAGCAACACCATGGCGGATCGGTCGATGCCCGTATCAACAACGGCTGCACGTCTCATTAACTCACTCCAGGATGAGCGTGACAAGTGGACGGCAAACACCATCAAACTACCAATGTAGGGTTACAAACACAGGAACGTGGAACATTTGCACCCTCTATGCTTTTAATGAAATACCGCAACTCATGAGAGCTACGGCCAACAGATCAGACTGGAAGATGTTGCCTGTTTCTTCTGCCTTCAGGTCCCACCCCCAGGCGATTGAAGCAGTCGAGGGACTGATGATGATAATGATGATGATGATTAAATACCTTCATAAAATTTAATATCATCGATAAAATATTTGATATCCCTCTTCATATAATATTTTATATTTCCCAATTCAAATCATCTACTCATATAGAATGATTTTTAAAGTATTTCAAAACAGCGAATTCAGGTTAAGACTTGATTTTTGTAGAAACAGTTGTACGAAGGGGTGCTGAAAAGTTCCCGTCTCAATCCACTTCAAAAATATCTAATAATAATATAGTAATCTGAGTTAGTCTTTTGGTCATTAGGCGGAAATTAACAAAGTCTAGTTTCAGGTGACTGCCCCCCTCTTGTACCTGTCCCATTGCACTTGGCCTAAGGCATTCCCAACATACCTTATGCTTTAGGCATCCCGAAAAATGAAGTACGGAAAGAAATGGATAATTTCTTGTACCACACACGTGTACATGTGCAGGGTTCCACTTTAATTGCAACTTTAGGTCAGACGTACCATAAGTCAAAGCCGAGTACTTTTCAGCACCCCTTGCAGCAGTATTAGAAATTAACAGTAATAGAGTGGTGGGGTAGTAATTGTTCTATGACTTTCATCGTGCGTGCTCTACAATGTTCAGATTCCACCACAATTAAATAAGTCATGATACACGTAAAATATGAAGTCAATACGATTATCATTGAAGGAGTTATGCAACCATATTGGTAAATCTGGAAGATAATGCATAAGTATGCCTAATATAATTCTTTATAAATTGGAAGAATATTTAAATATTATTTATTTTCCATCTTCATCAAATTATTCGACGCACCTGCGTAACTTCGTTGATCGATACTTTTGGCAACATGCAACATTGCATCATCGAGACTCATCTTCAAAGCATATTATACGGATCTTGATTTTATGCTGCTCTGGCGAAGACAAACATGTTTGGTACCGATTTGAGGCAATCAATTGTTAATAAGCACAAGGCAAGAATGGCTTATAAGATTTCGAAGATGAGTGTTCGCTAAATCGACAACACGTAGAAAAAATTCAATATGGTTTAGAATAAATTCGAAAATAAATAAATTCAAAACGGCTTGTGATATGAAAAGTCAAGTTAGTTGTGCTCGCAAAGATTCACAAAAACTCACACGCAAGATATTAAACTTTCGCCTATCAGGATGAATGGGTATTCTCTGAAGGAA
This sequence comes from Acanthosepion lycidas, assembly GCA_963932145.1. Taxonomy (NCBI): domain Eukaryota; kingdom Metazoa; phylum Mollusca; class Cephalopoda; order Sepiida; family Sepiidae; genus Acanthosepion; species Acanthosepion lycidas. Next base: position 67,175,101 of record OZ010572.1, read on the forward strand.
GCACCTCACCTTGAGAGTCTATTGGGACTCAACCCAAACTTAAAGTGGAACTCATATATACAATCTATTGCTAAATATACTGAAAAATGGTTTCATACTCTATCTTAACAAAAGCTAGATCAGACGACATGAAAGATGGAGTATTGCTGGTGTATCTGGGCTGAGCCTGCCTCATCCTCACTTGCCTGTCTTGATAAAGTTCAAAAGCATCTACGCCGTCTTGTGTGTGATGAATTATTTTACACCTTACAGCAGTTTTCTCGCAGATGAAACGTTGCAATCATCTCGCTACGCTATCGCTATTTCTATACCAAGTGTTCTAACAAACTACATTCCTTGATTCCGCTAGCCCTGACCTTTGCAGTTGGAACCCGCCATGCCATGTACACCCGGATGCATCATACTCATTCCCCACGTATTCCATTATTAGAAAGAAGTTCCACGCGAACAACTTCTACTCTAGAATTGCTGCTTTAGGGAATAGACTACCGGCAGAATGATTTTCCGATCAATACAACCTTGAATTCTTCAAGTCTAGGCTTAGCAATTAGAATTCCTGCATAACCTTATAAACTACGATTCTTACCTTTTCTTACGTTCATACAACGCCACACAGTAACTATCTACCTTGAGTGGCTCTTGGATGGATGAACATTAGTAAAATAAAAATAAGTAAGTAAAAATCCACAATTTTTAAAAAATTAGAATCGCCTCCAAAAAGGCAGTAATGCCATTAAAAAACAAGGGCTTACATGGTGTGGAAGAATTAGGAACAGAAACAATAATGATGATCAGAAAAGAGAAGAGAGTAATCATGTGGACAATAGATAGCGATTGACATTGCATTTAAATTTTTGCATATTAAAGTTGGCTGGAAAGCATGGAGCCAGAGGAGAGTTCCACAAGCGAGAAGTGCAAGAAAAACTGTTAGCATAGAATTTACAGCTACATCTAGCCAATTCAACTGTAAATTGATGAGATCGCAAGACCAGTGTAGTGCTGCACTAAAATTTAAAAACTCTGTCCCATGCCTAAGCGATCATTCGAACAATTACTATGACGTGATTTATAGAAAAAGACATAGAGAGGCAACCTTACGGCGGTAGGAAAGTGACTGAAGCTGAGATCAGGACCAATAATATTGCAAATCCTCCTTTGGATCTTATCAAGGAGCTGAAGGTAAATAGCAGGGGCACCGGACCATATGTGGCAGCAATAATCTAAGCATAGATGAATGGTAAACTTACAGGTATGTAAGATAGATTCTGGAGAGAAAAATTGTCTCACCCGATATAATGAACCGATTTTCTTAGCAATATAGTCTTCCCACTTCATATCAGCGGAGAACGTGTGCCCGAGAAGGCGAAATGAGTCACTTTTCTGGAGGTAAGCATTAGCTATGGAAGGAGTCTCTCTGATTATTAATGGAGAGAAGTTTGTTTTGGAGCCGTTAAAATTAACAAGACATCTTTTGCCCAGTTAACGACGGACTAGAGGTTGTTTTGGATATCGGCTGCCATTTTGACCTCGTCAGACTGATAAGCCTTACTTATCGAGGCAGGAATAAATTGTCGACAGCGTAGAAACCAAGTTGAGAACTGATATTATCAGCAAGGTCATTGATGAAAATTAAAAATAGAGTAGGACCAAGGATGGAGCCCTTGGGGACATCTGCGTTAATACGAAAGGATCTAATCGAGTGACCATTCAGGATAACTTTCATTTCACGATTTGATAGGAAAGACTGGATCAGTTAAAAAAGAAATCGTAACCTTTCAGCTTGTGGAGAAAACCTGAATGCCAGAACTTGTCAAAGGCTTTCGAGATGTCCAATGCAATGCAACAGCCCTGGCTTCAACGTTTTTATCTAAAGCATGATAAACTCTTTCCACAAATATCGTCAGTACATAAGCAGCTGGCCTGGAGAAACGAAAGCCATATTGCTTGTCTGAGAAAAGGTCTTGCGATGAGAGATGATGAACGAATTCAGCATTGAGTAGGGCTTCTAGAAGTTTCCCAAAAAGAGGTAGAAAGTAAGTAGGAAGATAGCTGGAAGGCTCATCAGAGTTCTTAAAAACTGGAACAATAGATGATGACTTCCTGTAGGGAGGAGAGCAGGAAGTAGCGAGGCGTTTATTATACAGTTTAGAGAGAACAGGAGTCAGTTCGGGAGCACACTTTTTAATGATTATTTCAGGGATACCATTAAATGACACGGGAAGATGTAAATAATAATTCAAAATCATACTGCGCGAATGTTACTCAGAGTACGGTAAATAATATATTGCACTGTGTAGAATTAAAAGTTTGTAGACCAAGGACAACCACTTTATTGCGCCCAGTGCGTTTGAACGGTAGATGAAATATTGCCAGATAAAATGCTAGATAAGGAATTTTTTATAAGATCTTCGTTCTAAAAATATCAAGCTGAAAATTTCAAGCAAACAAATAATAGAAGTTATTTTCTGAATAATATCACTCTGGTAGGGAAGCATGAAAAGGTTTCCATAATTTTATAATGTTTTTAGTAAAATATGTTGGGGAGCTTGTGCGGAACGAAGAAACTATGAAAAGAACATATTCTTAAGGATAATCTGAAGAGTTCAACTCGAAATCTCTTCTTCTATATGTCGTGTCCCTTCAGAGCGTTGGCAACCTGGCTCTCCACAACTTCCTGTCTCTTAGCGCTTTTTTAGCTCTTAATAAATGTTCTCTTTTTGTGATCTCTTCTAAACCTTGTTCAGGCATCCATTTACTCAAATTTGCTATGGAGGTTATTTTCCTCTGTCCCTCTTGCCTTGAATATGTCTTGTAAGTATCAAATTTCCAAGCCGTCTTTACTCATTATGTACACTAAAAATTACTAACTATAATTGTCTCTTCCTGATGTTAAGTATAAGTGTCTTTTTTGTTTCCATTTTCTCTAAAACATTGTCATCGCTCACATGTTCGGTCCATGGCATTCTCAGCATGCTTCTGTATAACCACATTTTGTTGATTCAAGTCTCTTGTTCATGTGTAATTCGCTACTATGGAGGAGAACTGATATCACGTAAAAAATTCAGCACTCTTTCCTTTGTGTCTAACGATTATTTTATTACTTAATACTTTGCTTAGCTTTTGCAATGCATCTTTTGCTATTCAAATGCGCCTTCGGATTTCAGTGCCGCACTTTCCGTCCTCTGTTAAAACACTTCCCAGATATTTAAATTTTTGTACTGGGTTTTATTTTTGTATCTCCAGTTTGTAATTTTCAAGTTGGAGTATTCCTTTTGCTAACAGCTATGCATTCTGTTTTCTCGCAATTGATTGATTATTCCAAAAAGGGAACGATCCCTAATATGAGTCAAAGCTGATGACTGAATGCATTGACATTGAAAAGATCAATTTTCTTCTTCCATGGCCTTCGCAATCTTCTTCTACCTCCAGATGGCATTTCCGTTCAGGACATGGGTAAACATGGCTCTCCACAACCTCCTATAACTTGTAGTCATTAGTATGTGTCTTTTTTTTTCATTTCCTTTAATACGTTTGCGTTACTTACGCGCTCCCTCCATGGCATTCTCAGCATCCTTCTGTAGAACTACATTTCTGTTGCTTCCATTTTCCTCCTCACAGATGAAAAGATTCACCAATATTCACTGCCATACAAGACAATTGACATTATCTAATATTTCAACACTTTTCTTTGTTTCTAATGAAATTTTCCTGTTTCTTAGCACATTATTTAGCTTTTGAAATTGCATCTTCCACCAATCCAATGTGCATTCGGATTTCGGTGTCGCATTTTCCATCCTCTATAAAAACACTTCCCAGATTAAATTCTGTACTTATTTGATGCTGACATCTCCAATTCGTAGTTTTCATCTCGGGTTTTTTCTCGTGCTGACAACCGTACTTTCTGTCTTTGTATAGTTTATGGTTAGTCTCTTCTAAAGTAGAATAATAGCAGAATAGAATAAAAGTAAAGAATAGAATAAGAATGAAATAAAAGCATAAAAGAATAGTAGAATAGAATAAAAGTAAATAATATAATAAAATTAGAATAAAAGCTCCACCCAACTTGGCAAACATATTTCGGTAACTCCTCTAAACTTTTGATAAATGTAATAGAACAAAAATATCCCTTGTAGATTTGCTGATATTCAATTATTTGTGGTAGGTTGTTAACGTACATTTTCATCACGTGTTTCTACAATATTGTTATATAATTCCTTCAATAATAAACGTATTTACTTTACATTTTGTGTGTATCATTGCCTATATTATAAATTATTTGTAGTGTAATTGGAACTTATTAGATAACTTATGAAGAAATTTACTGGATAAATGTTAAATTATTAATTCCGTGTGAATAATTACTATACCCACTGTAGTAATTTTCATTGCATCTGTAAATCTAATACTAGTAGGAATGATAGGAATGTATATACTTATTGTTAATAAAACTATTTGTAGTAGCATCTGATTTATTCTGCTGATTATGAAAAGTATGTTTGATCGACTTTTGGTGTACTTAGGTGGATATAAGACTGCATATCCAGGCTTTCAATAGCGATCTACACCTTTTTATCCTTAGATTAAAAAAGGTTAATTTCAAATAAAAAAAACTTTCAATTTCAAATTGAAAACATTCAACTTCAAATTAAAAAATCAACTGTAAAAGACATGAAATTCAAATTAAAAACACTGACTTTCAAATTAACAGGAGTTGAATTTCAAACTAAAATTTTAATGTATTGATTTGCAAACAAATGAATGAACTATATAATCACAGACTGAAAATTAAAGATTAACCAGTTCACACGGTGTCACCCATTTAGAGATCTTGCTATGCCAAGGTTGGAGCAAAATGCCTCTGTACATGACTGTACAGTTGTGGGTAATTGCCGACGTCGTCTCATCAACTGCTTATTCGAGCGTAATCTTTACTCTGTTGATAGTGAAGACAGCATGGTTTCAAATATTTCAATCATCCGACATTTCATAGCAGCCTTCACAACATTCCAACATTCCTCAATTGGATTTAAAAATTCACTTTTTTTTAATTTGAAGTGGAACATTTTTCATTTGAAGTTGAGTTTTTCTTTTTTAAATTTGAAGTTGTTCCTTTTATTTTGATTTTCTATATTCTTTTTTTAAATTTGACGGTAAAAAGATGCACAAACATATATCAGATGTACAGAAAATATATTAAATAAATAATTTCTATTATTCTTATAAAAAAAACAATAGATATTTTAAGCCAAATAATACTGAAATGTATACTAAATGCTAGCAAACGAATGCCTATTGCAGAACAATAGTTTGGTAATGAGTATTCGATACTCACTGGTTGATCTGCTATTCTCTCTGCTGTGTCTTACTAAACAAAATTTAATACCTACCAAATCTCATAGCAGTTTTTTCTCAAAACTTTATATATTAATTACTTTATTTCTTTAGAATTTTCAGATTCTTGGAAAAGGAAGTACTTTCGAATTATGGCGAACACAAAAACACCCCTTATCCAAAATTATAAACAAAGCCCAAAATATTTTGAAGAAATCCAACTCAAGTGTCACACTAGAGAAAAAGAATCCACACCACCGCCGCCTCAAAGTTCAGTGTCCAACCTGGACAATTTGGGCAAACGTCTACGCCGACGCAAAGATCTCATTCGCCGGCGACGATGGCTTGTCGACTTCGAATTTCTGTTCGCAACGGCAGGTGTTATTCTGATGGTTATCAACATTGAATTATACTTCTCTGCGTCTTACATGATAGGTTTCATTCTGGAAATAGCCATTACAGTTACTACTGTGTTGCTCATAATTTTGGTGGGATTTTATCACTGGACAGGAATCCATATCCGTATGCTTGATGACGGCCTGACAAACTGGCGGCTCGTCTGCACCAGGTGGACACTAACCAAAATCATTGGAGAGGTCATTATATGCTCTATACAGCCAATACCTAATTTCATGAACCAAGTAAGTTTTAAGAATTTTTTTTACTAAATCTATTTTTTACCTCTTATCATATTTACGAAATAGTATTTGTTCTAACTCCACAAGTTGAAATGTGCATCAGAATTTGTTTAAGTGGATCCTGGTTAGCATAACTGAAGGCCCCAAGCCATATATATATATATATATATATATATATATATATATATATATATATATATATATATTCACTTGAATCAGCCATGTTTTGGGCACTCATAAACTTCAATTCAAATGGAAGTCCATGAAAATGTTTCACGTAAAGGAAACGGCTTGGATACAATGTTATTTAGTTAGCTTAGCCAAGATCTGGTTATAACAAGCAATAAATATATTTTAGAAAGACAAAGCATCAAAATTTGTGATGCCGAAAACATTCACAGATTATTACTCTACAATACTTCCAAAAATATGACATCATAAAAAATAATTCTGCACCAAGTTGGCGAAGAATGTTTAGCAAGCGAGTCTCACTAGACCATTGCAATGATTTCATTTCTCACTGGGACCTCCATTTCTCACTGGGAGCTCCTACTATCCTAAACAAAACAAAGCTGAATTACATTCTACATATATTATACACACACACACACACACACACACATATATATATATATATATATATATATATATATATATATATATATATATATATCCAAAGTGCGATCGATAAATTGTTGTCTATCATTACACAAAAATGAAAATAACACTGGCATCTCATTTTAACAGATATATTTACCAACATTACACAAAAATATCTTAAAATACTAAAATGTAAATTTATTCAATAAAATCGTTATCGGCTTCAACCATGTCTTCCAGACAACTTCAGAATCTCCTGCATCTCTTCTGGACGGTCTCCTTGTTTAAGTTGGTGAATGCTGTCATAATCCTTGCCTCCAGTCGACAAAATAAAAAAAACAACGCGCATGGCTGAAATTAAAAATATAAAATGGCGACAATTTTCACCCTATATATATATATATATATATATATATATATATATATAAGTTAAATGCACAAACAATGCACTCAGTGTTTTAGTTATTCATCGTAATAAGTTTGACCATAATTTCAGCTGCATTCGAATTTCATTTTAATTAAAAGAGAACGTAATTTAATAAGGCAAAAATCAATATATTATATTCCATCGATAAAACCATTATTAATCTGAAGAAGTCCTTTTGCAGCACGAAACATGTAACGTAAGATTTTTTTTTTTTTTTGACATTCTATTACTCGCTGTAAGTCCTATATATAGATCTGTATATTATATATTCCATACTCAGGTAATTTTATAAAGCATCTGAAAATCGGGTACTATCTGTCACTATTAAGTTTCCAATTCAAATAATGACTGTGTTTTGAAATCCCTTCTCAATCTCTAAATAGTTATTACTAAGTACATTTCCGAATCATTTAACAATCAATAACATTGTTCTTGAAAAGTTTTTGATAATCCAGTGGTTAAGTAATGTTGTCCGGCAAAGAAATAGATCTTTGAGTAAATAATCAAGGATTTAACTTAAATAAATCTTTTGACAAAAGTTAACATTTTAATTTGCTAAATATGACAGAAGTTTAATTTCTTTTAATCATTTTCACCCCAAGCAAGGTAATAAAGCCACTAAGACACAAGCGGTCACTGAGAAAAGCTACTATTAAGGAGAGATGATATTAAAAGGATAAGAATTAAGAAGACAAAAGATAACAATTGACAATGCATTTAAAATTTTGAACATCAAAGTTGACTGGGAAGCAAGAACCCGGAAGAGAGTTCCACAAATTAGAAGTGCGATAGAAAGAACAGTTAGCATAGAACTTACGGTTACATCTATTTCAACTGTAAATTGAAATCTATTACCACCCGTCTATTATTGCGCTTAAATTCATAAAGTCTATGTACCATAGGAGAAAGTTCATCAGAACAATTACCATGAAAGTATTTATAGAAAAGACACAGGGAAACTACGTTACGGCGGTAGGAAGCTGAAGCTAAGATACCTGATCCAGATCAATAACATTGCAAATTCTTCTTTGGAATTTATTGAGAATCTCTAAATATATAGCAGGAACACCAGATCAGATGTGGTATCAATATTCAAAGCAAGAACTAATGGTAGACTTATAGATGTGTAAGATTCTAGCGAAAATAATGTCTAGCACGACATAGTGAACCAACTTTCTTAGTTGCAGACTTAGCAATTGATTCAATATACGCTTTCCACTACTTGTCTGCTGAAAACATTAGTCCGAGAAGACGCAATGAGTCACTCTCCTGGAGGTTAGTATCAACAATGCTGATGGAAGGTAAAAGGGGTTCTCTCATATGAATAAAAGAGAGTAGTTTTGTTTTTGAGGCGTTAAAATTGACAAACCACTTTTTGCCCCATTTAACAACAGTTTGTAGGTCATTTTTAGATCAGCTTATCAAACCGATCAGATTTACTATTATAGAATTCGAATAGGCCGATAGTTCGCTGAGGTCTTAATGATTAGAACTACAGAAGAGGATTTCTAATATGCAGGAAAGCAAGAAGCAGCAAAGAATTTATTGTAGAATTTAGAGAGAATATGAGACTGTTCAGGGTCACATTTCTTAAGGACTATTGCAGGGATAGCATCAAGTCCACATGCTTTGTGAGGATTCAGTTTAGATATGATATCAGAATCCATGGATGGTGTTATATATATATATATATATATATATATATATATATATATATATATATATATATATATCATTCAACAGAGAATCAGTTCTAAGTGAAAAGTATTCCAGGCGAGTCAAGAGTAGAATTAAAAAAGAATTTACGAGCAAAACATTTTGCTTTAATAGCAGATGAAGATAATACCTCAAACTGAGTGAAGAGAGGAGAGATACAAGACTTACTCTTATTTAACACACTATTAAAGAGCCGCCAGTAGTCATGGGAGCCAAACTTATTAGAGGCTATACGGTGCCTCATTCTATCAGTAAACAAAGATTTAGTTTCTTTGAGGGGCCGTTTACAATTATTTCGAGCAGTTACAAATAGACGTCTGTAGTGACTAGAATTATCACGCTGATACAACCAGATAAAGTGATTTCTCTGGCATTTTCTGCACCTATTTTGTAGATTTCTTTTTCAGTTGGTCTAATTTGGAACAGCACTTGTTCGAATGAATACTTTGATTCTAAGGAAATAACTCGTACAAGAGTAATCCCTTCCAATCCCACCATAAGACAGCATTATCTGATTTAAAAGAAGACTAGCTTTTGGTATTTCAGTGGTTGTTTTATTTTGCTTGCTATTTCACGTTGTTTTGAAATATCCCAAAATCAGCAAGTATGAGAATAAAGGTTTTCCAGTTCTCTAGTTATTCTGTACATTGTTTGGAATAATATTCTTATCTTCGTTCTTTTTCCCAGCGTTTCGGCCAACATCCGCATACGAGAAAAAAGTTGCGATAAAAACAATAAAGATGCGAATATTTATCTGGACACTTTCAGATAATAATTATCTGGATAATTTCGGACAAAAATTACCAATTCAATAATGAGGAAAGAGGGCTTAGAAAATTTGATACTCACAATACAGATTGAAGGCAAGAGGGACAGAGGAAACCAACGCATAACCTACCTAAGGTTTAGGAGAGATAACAAAATGACAAAGGACAGGAAATAGTGGAGAGCCATGATTACTAACGTCCTGGAGGAAAATGGAACATTACCAATCCAATAAAAAATGACGATCAACTTGCCATCCAAAAAGAATTTTACCATCGCTTCATATTTTTGTATTTATTTTGATGTCTTTATAAACGTGTTAGTGTCTATGCGCGGGTGACCCTCGTAAACAAATTGGATATACCAAAACCAAGCATGTACAACAATTTAAATATCAGGCAGTGTTTTAACAGAGGAGGAAAAGGGGCACAAAATTTGTCGAAAGTTTCCGGAATACTCCTAAAATTCTAGAACAATGCATGGCGTATTATCCTGCTGGGGTAACCCGTCGCTTTTGGGGTGCATGAATGGATCCTGAAATATTACAACATGCAGATCACCGGGCAAAAATGCGTTAATGTAACAGATCCAAACCATGTCACATAAATACATCCACACTCTTATAAACCTTTTCGTGTCAGTCAGTTGCCATTTTCATATTAAATTACGGAAAAAGCTTGTGTAAATGAATAGTAAAACATGAACAGGGAGGAAGAGAAACAAGACGAATATTGTTTAAACTTTATATAAAGTTGTGGAGAGCCATGATCGCCGACGTCACATGGAAGAAAAAGTCCTCGTAATATATGCCTTCGCTCATGGCTCTAATATGTTTTATGGAGTTCAAAATCAGGTGGTTGAGTGTGCCAATATTTGTATCTGTTCCATTTTTACTGTTATTATCATTATTATTATTTATAGAAGTAATAGCAACATGTAGTTGCTATAACTGTTATCAACACAAATAAATCTCAACAGACACACGCAAACAACTGACTGCAGTAGGTTAATTTTTATTAACAGAACTGATTCGAATTCAAACAGTCAGGCACTTCGACGTTAGTCAGTTCTTTCGCCTTGTTGTGTTCATTTTGTACTCCTGTGAAATCCGCCACGATCAATATATATAATAATTTATGTGGCACAAGCCCGAAAGTTAGGAGTACTCAGTGAGGATCGAACTCACTACTCAGAAGTGATTGACCTAACGAGACAAGCTAGCTGACGATTACGTCACATTGAAAGGGCACAACTGAGTAATGAGTTGGATCCTCACTGAGTGCTCCACACTTTTGCTTTGTGCCACATCTAAACCACGCTGAACAGTTACCAAATTAAACAAGGAGACCGCAAGGAGACCGCAATTTAGACAATTTATCATTCACACCCTGAATATATATATATATATATATATATATATATATATATATATATATCCAATTGTATTTCCTATTAATCTCAACGTTATTTTAGTAGATACCAATATTTAAGTAAACACTGTTTTTGTAGTTGTTTTTTTATTTAATTTCTTTTAATAATGTGAATTACGCTATCGGTCTACACATTCAAGCGACTCCATAACGAAAAGCACATTAAGCCTCTCGAATGAGGTCTCCGGTAGATATAATTTACACTGTTAAAAAAACGACGCATTTATCCTGGTATACAATAATTGAAACATTTCGAGCAATAGGATATCCATCAAACGCAAAAATAATCTTTATCGATTTAACATAAACCCAATCAATGAAATGTCTCCTTAGCGTCTACATTTCTTCATGGCCGAATTCGCTAATAATGTCTAATTTTTTGAAAAGAATTAAAAAAATTTTTTTTAACCAATCCAAATCTCACTGGTTGTCAAAATGTATTAAGGATGGGATAGTCAAAAATTAATTTAAATATGTATCAACTAATGTTAATAAAAATATTTGTTCATGGACATTCCAATAGTACTTTCAATAATATATGAAAACAAAAAACAGAATTGAATAACTGATTTTAAATATGTTTATAACAGACGGATTGATTGAGTTAGCTACGGCAACTTCAACCGTTGCCAGGTCATTCAAAATCTGTCTCTCTTTTTCTTTTATTTTTAATTTTTTGTTTTCTCTTTATCCAGAACAAAATATATAAGTCTTACAGGATAAAAATTTCGAGTTTTAAAGCCTTCCTACATTAATCCTTAAATGCGGGAAAATGTTTCACGAATGTAGACACCAAATGATAAAAAACGAGAAAATTAATTTTGTAATGGTAACTTTTATACTTATTTTAGATTTATTTTTTTGTACTTTTCATTTAAACTCTAGCAAGGCGATAAAGTCACTAAAGCATAAGAGGTCATTGCATATGAAAGAATCCGAGGAAAAACATTATTAATCTGAGAGGTCACTAAAAGAACAGGAATTAATGAGATATAATATGACAACTGATATTGCATTTAAATTTTTGAATATCAAAGCTGTCTGGAAAGAAAGAAAAGAGTTCCAAAAGTAAGAAGTGCGGGTGAAGTGACTGTTAGCATAGAACTTTTGGTTGCATCCATCCATTGCATTTTAACTATAAATTGATGATGCCTGGATGCCAATCTAGTACTGAGCTTAAATTCGTGAAGTCGACGTATCAAATAGGAAAATTACCATGAAAGTATATCTCAAAAGCACAGTGAAGATACATTACGGCGGTGGGAAAGTGACTGAATGTGAGATGCCAGGTCATGACCAATAACGTTGAAGATTTTTCTAATTTCTAACTACATAGCAGAAGCATCAGGCCAGATATGGCGTCAATCTCCAAAGTATACCCTTATAAATACATAAGATCTATTCTGATGACAAAAATTGTCTAGCAAAACACAATGAATCAATTTTACTATCATCAGATCTCGCAATTGATTCAATATAATCCTTCCGCATCATGTTAATAAAAAACATTACCTCGAGAAGGCGCAAAGTCACTCTCCTGGGGGTTAGCATCAGCCATGCTCATGAAAGACATAAAAAGGTTCTCTAAGACAATTAAAAGAGCTCAGTTTCGTTTTGTGTCCTTTAAAATTAACAGGCCATTTCTTGGCACAGTTAAAACGGATTGAAGTCCCCTTTTGAGATCACCTACCAATTTGACCCTATGAACCTATCAAACTTGCCATTAGGACAGGAGTAAATAGTTGTCATCAGCACGGATACCGTGTTGAGAACTGATGACATCGAGAAGGTCGTTGATGAAAATTAGGACCAAACTATGTCCAAGGATAGGGCCCATACATGTACGCACAGACATCTTCGCTTTTACTATCTATAATCCTCTTTCGAAATGTTTACCACAAAGGCCTGTGATAGAACTGTTCTTTGTGGAAAGTAGTTCTGCTTCAAATGTGTTGTTAGGAAATGTTTATGAAATGGTAGCACTTGGTGTAATAGCAGTAAGACGATTGGTAATTAATGTTAATGTCAATGAAAGAAAGGAGAACTTAAACTTAGTAACATGATAACACGCCCCGCAATGGCAGATCAACTGTTCCTGTCGGTAAAGATAAGGCCAAAAATTTAGGCTCTCATTGCAGCTGACAGAAGAATCGCTATTTCAAAACTCTGTGAACGCTTTTCGGTGATAATTCATGCAGTTTAATGTTGTAAAGTTCTGTTCAAAATACGAAGAAGCAAAGGTTGGTAAGTGGCCAATAGTTTTTGTTGTTGCACAATACGGATTTCACTTTCCAAAACAGCAGTTCTCCCGTGATGACAAGGTGAAAGAGGCAACTTACACATAGCTAAGAGAGTAGCTAAAAAGATTCTCAACGTAGGTATACATAACCTCAATTAAAGATGAAATACAACGACTGAAAAAGAAGGAGACTATTGAGAACTATTGTTTATTTTGGTATGTTTTGTGTTCTTCTATTATTAAATCTCTCGTAATCGTAAATAAAGATCATGCATATATACATATATATATATATATGTGTGTGTGCGCGCGCGTGCGTGTGTGTGTGTGCGTTGTATCCGATTATGCCTGTTTGCTAGTGCGGTCAGTCAATCCCTGTTACAGACGCCTGCTCAGGCAGATTTGTGTTTTTTCACCACCCACAGAGCCTACCTGTGGATATAGTGTAACTATGCTGAGCGGTCCTTAGTCACAGTTTCTAGAAGAAAGCGTATCATCTGGCATGATCAGCACTTTGGATAAGGCTTGTACGGTCAAACCCTCGGTCACGAGGATTTGTGTCTTTGTGCTAGCATCGACAAAGAAATCCGTGCACAAAATTTCCCTCACAAACCTTGGGTTAACCTAGATGGGTGGTTTTTAGGCACTTTCCAAAGATTCTGCGCGCTGTGATCGTCTCTGCTGACCAATATTATCAAGAAATTACCTTCCTGACAAATCGACTATGGTGACATTCGAATCCAAGTCTCATGATCGGAAAGCGAACGTTCTATATATAAAGTAATTTCTAAGAAATTAATGGATTTTTTTTAATCTGATAGTATTTCCTATTACTCTCAACGTTATTTTTAGTCGTTTTTCAGTAGACACCCTGTTGTTGCGTTTGTTGTAAATTACGGCTACCGGCCAACGCATTCAAGTGACAATAAAGAAAAGCACATTTTATATTAAGTTTCTCGAATGTGCTGGCCGGTAATAGTACAGATAGATAGATAGATAGATAGATAGATAGATAGATAGATAGATAGATAGATAACAAATAGGGATAAGGAACAAATCATTCGCTTTTATTTAAGTTTCATCAGAAAATGAAATATGGAGGAGAAAAGAAACTTCTGGTATTGTTATTTTTGTTTTGTTTGTTTTTCACTGGTTAAGCAGCCATATTGTGTATCTATCCCGTCAAACAGTATTCGTGTGTATAACACACGAATACATATTATCAACCGAATCCTGCATAGACCAACTAGAATTGTGATACACTAACACACAAGAATTATACATATACAGATAGAATTTTATTAAGTTTTGTTATATTCTTACGTTACATTGTCTCAAGAATCTACACTCAAGATATTCTGATTTCTTTTTCAATGTGACAAGGTAATTAAAATATATAACGACAAAAACGCTTTCAGAAAAGACTTTGTACTTTCTATTTTTTTTTCCTATTCTTCTTTTTTAGATAAATGGACTTAATACTACAAATTCCAAACTCAAAACTGCTGTTACCCAGTCGAATCAGAACTATGACCCTGGAGATCACGATAACCATGAAGGTTCTTATAACAGTCAAGTTCCAGTCAATGTGATTCTCTCTCTGATGATGTTCTGTCGCCTTTATCTTATTGGTCGAATGGCCGTTGTTCACAGTAACATCCTTATCGATTCTGCACTTCACAGCTTCAGCGCTCTAAGCAAAGTGACCATCAATGTCCAGTTCGTTTTCAGAGCCCTAATGTCCACCCACCCCGCCTGGGTCCTGAGTTTAATCATGTTCACCATTTTCGTATTAGCATCCTGGGCGATGCACACCTGTGAAAAATTCGTTTCTAATAGAAGTGACCAATCAACAACAACTCAGTCCATGTGGGTGATTGCTGTAACTTTTCTTACCGTCGGCTATGGTGATCTAGTCCCGGTTAGTACCTGTGGCCGCATTATTTCTATAGTGACTGGTCTGTCAGGAGTTGGAATTGTGGCTTTGTGGGTAGCAGTTTTAGCCAGAAAACTTGAACAGACCCGGCCCGAAAAATACATATATTCCTTTATCAGACGTGTTCGATTGGAACAAAGTCGTAAACACGCGGCAGCTGATGTGATGAAACAGGCTGTCAGACTTTGGAAACTACGCAAAAAGGGTTATCTAGAAGCCGACCCTCTGATGATTTCACATCGACGCAAATTCCTTCGGGCCGTTCGTGTGATGAAGGAGACGGCTGTGATGGCCTCTCAGATTAAAGAGTCAGCTGTCGGGATGGCTGAACTGGATATTTCTCTTACAGAGCTGACTAATCAGAATAAAGAAAACGTTTTCTTCCAGAAAGACATTCTACAGAGAGTCGTTGTTATCGAGAAAGCTCTGCATAAACTTTCTTCGCAGATGGACGTGTTGAACAAGTCTATTATAAATTTAAATGAAGCTCTAAAGAAAAACACATGATTCAAATTTACGTTATTCAATTCGTTTTTATCTTTATTCTTCTTGTCTTCTTTATTTCTCATTCGTGTTTACGCTTTTTTTTCCTTTTATTTAAAACATATCACTAATTTTTGGTGATTGTTGATGGAGATATTAGGAGCGATTTATTCACAGTTGCTAGAACTTGATACCCTAATACACAAATAGATCAGGTTTTAATGAAGGTAGCCCAATGTGCGCAGCATTGCGTTAAGTTTTAACTAAATTTGATAATGTCAGCTGTCCATGTATTTTCTTCCTTTCATTTTATTCTTTCTTTCTTTCTTTCTTTCTTTCTTTCTTTCTTTCTTTCTTTCTTTCTTTCTGTTTCTTCCTTTATTATTTTCTTCCTATTTTCCCTTTTCCCGGATTTTATTTTTAGATCTTTCTTCCATTTCATTCCTCCAAATTTCTTCTTTCTTCACCTCTACCATTATCATTTACTTGCGCTCTATTTTTCACCTTTACTGTTGCTACCTTTTATTTTTGTCCTTCATTCTCATTCTTTTACTTTCTTTCATTTCTTACTGCTTGTACCGTCTATACTCGTGTATAATCCGACATCATGTATAGTGCGAGCCCCGAAATTTGTTTGGGAGTCGACCTATACGGTAAGTATAGGCCTAATTCTTGAAGTCGACTTGTGAAATTTCTGCATGAATTTTAACCTTTACAGAAAAACTCTTGCCATATAGGTCGATCCTCAAACATACAACAGGCTGTCAGTGACTCAAAACGGGTTTTTAGGCTTGAAAACTCGACTTGTACGTTGCAATTTAATTATGAATAAAGCTGTAATCCCTCAAATTTTCATGGAAAGCTCATGTGCATTTATCGCAAGTGATGAGATAATGGATTTGAAAGAATGTACAGTTATGCCCACAAAAAAACTTTATTTTAATGTCAAATTATAATATCAAAAATCATCAAACAAATATTTAACATAGGATAAAATTATTGACCCACTTGGCTCAATAATCAATTATGCAAAATGTATTCTCGATTATTGTCTTTAATCGTTTTTTATTGTTCCTTACAAGTTTACTACATACATTTGCTTGTATTCTGTTCCATTCTTCCATGACAATATCCTGTAGTTCCATTAAAATCAAAGGATTTCTGCCTCTTATTCTTTTAGAATAAACCCATAAATTTTCAATGAGCTCTAAGTCAAAACTGCGGAGTACGACAATACCTTAATTTTGCTGTCGTTTAAGTATTTTGTAACTGTTATGGTCCGGTCCCTTGTAACACGGTGATAGTCCAATAAAGAAGAACTCGAACACGTATATGGAATAACACAGATATATTACAAACAGAAATATTTACAGAGAAGTAGAAAGTGTTAGTACGAACAATCAGGTTTAGTAGTAATTGTTTGAACGCGACTCTTTCGGACTGCCTGACTCGACTTACTGACTCGCTCGCTCTGACTGACTGACAGACTTCTGACGGACCTCACTTCAGACTTCAGACTGAACAGTATTTAGTCACCCCACCCCCACGAGGGCATCATGTGGCACAAGGCCGGTTTAACGTGGGATCTCCAAAAATATGCCCTTTGAAGCCGTATAAACGGGTTCAGGGTGGGTTTACCTCCCCGAAAGAGACTCCGCCCTTCGGCGTAGCCTCGTTCGGGTTCCTCCCCGCCCGAAGGCAGAGAGTTCAACCGATCAGCCGGTCAGCCGGTCGCCCGACTTCGGACTGAACGGTATTTAGTCACCCACTCCCCACGAGGGCATCATGTGGCACAAGGCCGGTTTAACGTGGGGTTTCCGAGCCTGTGGGGTTTCCGAGCCCGTGGGGTTTCCGAGCCCGTGGGCTCGGGCAAAAATATGCCCTTTGAACCCGTATAAACGGGTTCAGGGTCGGTCTACCACCCCGAAAGAGACTCCGCCCTTCGGCGTAGCCTCCTTCGGGTTCCTCCCCGCCCGTAGGCAGAGAGTTCAACCGATCAGCCAACCGGTCGCCCGTCTTCGGACTGAACTCCCTGCTTCCTCTCGAGCGCAGTATTTATTACGTATGGAATAGTCCATTATGTTATTATGGGTAAGGTCCCATAACAGTAACAGTTCGTGCCATGTGTTTGGGGTCATTGTCATATTGGAACATGCAATGACGCGCCCAAAACAGCTTTCGTGAACTTTGCTTTATATTATGTTTAAGAATACCCAAATACTGTTCTTTATCCAGGATACACTGTACTTTTACTATTTATCCTGATTTAGAAACAGCGAAGCATCCACAAGGCATAATACCCTCGTCACCGTGCTTAATTTTATGGAGGGTATTTGTTTTGGTATGTGAGCTTCATTCGATTACCTCCATACAGAGTTCATGTGATCAAATGATTCTATTTTGGCCTCATTTTACATAAGACAGAGTTCAAGTATTCACTCACATGTTCTATATGGCTTCTAGCATAAACTAATCTGCTTTTTATGTGTTTAGCCTTAACCAAGGAGGTTTTCCTTGGACAACAAACTCGAAGTTCTGCTCGATAAAAAATGTCACCGTTTATTTCGCAAAGATTTCGCATCTGGAATTTATCATTTTTATCTCCTCGTCAAACTTTTGATTAACAACTGGCAAGAAGGGGACAATCCCTTGATTTGGGGATTTTTTTCGCGCTTCGGCAGACGAGAAATTTAATTCACCTATTTTCTTTTGTAAACCTGTCTGTTTTAAAAGTCAATCCTTAACAATCGACCGAATTCGCGGCCAGACATCTGTTTCCTCAATGGTCGTTAAAATATTATCTATTTCTTTCCGGGACGTCCTTGGAATTCTGGAATAGCTCATTACTTAATCTCAGTTCTTAATCGAAACCAGGTGGTCTTTCTGTTTTACCTCTCCGGCGGACGAGAAATTTAATTACCTCCTTTCTTTCATTTTCCTTCGTCTGGTCATAGGGATATCATTCAGTCTATCGGAATTTAGTGTTTTTTCAGTATTCTAGTTTTTTCTCAATTAAAAACCAATATCCCTTTCTTTCAATTTCTTTCGTCTGGTCATCGGTATATCCATCGTTCTATTCATTAGCATAATTATAGATGAAGTTATCCTATTTAAATTATTAGTCGTTATTCTTGTGTTTTCTTTGAATTCATTCTTCGTTGCAGTAATTATCAATATTGTACCTATGTTTATCAATTCCATTAAGTCAACTGTTTTATTCCTCAAGGACTGTATTCACTATAAAAGTTAGCTAAGTCCGCTAGGACATTAATAATTGATGTAAAAAAAAGTCAGTTCAGACTATAATAATATTTAATAATGTTTAATAGTCACTCTTATGTTTACGAAAATAATTAAAATATTATTCTTTAATTACAGACAAAATAGATCAGTCAAATATTAAATATGTTAGACCATGGAATATAACGGTTTTATTAGATTCAAGCGTATTAGATTAGAAATAAATAAAAAAAATTTCATCATTTAAATGATAAAAACAAAAGAGCTGACATCGAGACAGTATTGATTCATGATTTACAAACATTGGTGGCGAATCATTCGCTAATAAAGATCCAATTTGAAACTTTCAAAACTTCCAGGAAATAGAATTTGGCTGCAATATATTTATAGAGATAAACTAATAAATTTCTATAAAAGTTGTAAGTTAGTAAATAAATTGGGGAAATTTTTTTTTCAAATTTAAAGACATAACATCTATTAGTAAAAATTTATATTAATTCTGTAATTTTTATTAATTCTGAGTTACTTGTAACGTCGTCTAAACTCATAAAGAGTCATTCGCGTTAATTACGTACTAAGAGATAGAAAATTTGCGTTAACAACAAAAAAGAAGTACTGAAATACTATGTAACATCAGTTCTCCTATATGACAGGGAATTCTGGGTAATTAATTCCCTTACATATAAAGAGAAGCTATAGAAATGTGATTCTCCCGAGACTAATATTGATTCGTTTCGTGAGTATTCTATCCAGGTACATTTCAGGGCTGTACATAACTGAACTGTGGTGTGTTGCAGGTAATTTAATAATGTTTTACATATATGTTCAATGGGATTTAAGTCTGGTGAGTAGCAAGTAGAGGGGTCGATACAATGCCTGAAAATTAACCAGGTATTTCTGGTAACAATTTAGTGTCACCAATACGTGATGGAGGCAGTGTTGCAAGAAGCCATCACCACTAGGAAACGTGGCAAGCACAAAAGAATGCAAGTGGCCGACAACAAAGCTATATCGCCCACAATTGTCAAGCAAGATTAGTTTCACTAGAGGCCTTTGCAAACTTCAAAATAATACATATCATACTATTATAGTGCCACCACAAGCTTGCACAACATTCTGCTGATAGACTAGAATCATAGATTCGTGCGGTCTCACACACACACAACTGGACCGTCCGCCCGAAAGAAGTAGAAATGTGACTCCTCTAAGCAAGCTACACGGCCCCGGTCTTCTATGATCCACTGACATTTCTCTCTAGTTTATGTGAAACACAGAAACTGATGTCATTTTCAATAATATGACCTTTGTTGGTAAACGACAAAGAAACATTCATGGAATACTTGCTGATACGTTAAGCTGTACGAGTGTTAAAATGAAGTGTCATCTAATGTAATATTTCACTTTGTTGAGGGTTCGGTGTCGGTCCAGAATTCAAATGTTCCTAGTGCACCCTTACTACTGTTCTTTGGAGTAAAACCTAGAGCAGTGTCAACTCAAAGACCGGGTGCCTTATTTTTCTGGCCCCAGCAATCATTTTTCTTAGTGTTAATTCTTGTCTGCGTTCCATCACTGTCATAATTACAATGTCACATCTAAACAATCTCTTTATCTATTTCATTCCGCATACATCATCTGGTTGAGTCCATTTCTACCAGTGACAGAAGGCGAAATCTTTAATTTCGGAGCACTTCAGTTTATATAAGAAAAAATATCGTTTTTATTCAGAATTAACAGGTCGTTCTGTTCGAACGAGGAATGTAAAAATGTTCATCGACCCCCAATGATTTGATGAGATGTTTCAGAGCGATGTAAATCCCTAATGAGTCAATTAGATGTCCATTGAGTTAGTGAACAGTAGGTGGAAAACAAAAATAATATTAGTAAATAAAATATATCTTTGAGGTTGGTTTTTACCTATATAAATGCAACGAAACAAATTAAACAGGGAAGTACAGGGTAATTTGCAACAAATAGCGCTCTTTTAAAGACAATCAATAACATTCTACCTATTAGAGATGCTAAACGATCTAATTAGGTAATATTGTTATATACTAGTTATGATAACGATTTATTAAAGATATACGGTAAAAGTAATTTTAATGACTGCATATATAATAAATTACATGGTGAATTCTGGCGATAGGGAAAACTATTAAACAATGTTGTTAACGCTTGATGGCATTTGAATTTGGTATATGTAAACAATTAACCCCTCCGCTATCACTTTTCACCTTATCTTTTATTATTTTAAGCACAAATTTAATATTTCTTAAATAAAAACGAATTTCGCAATTTTTGACGAGAGATTTGCATTAGCAAATTTCACGACATAGTTAACCATTATTAAGTAAGAAAAATGGATTGTCAGTGGTCAGGAATTAATGCAAAAGTTACTGACTGAATAAGGTTATTATATACATAGTATACATAGTAGGACTTCAGTATCCACTGAATTACCAACTGCGATTTCACATATCCGCTGTCAGCCAATTCAGAATCGTTTTCAAAAATTTCAGAGCTAAGGAAAAAAAACTGGATTTAGGGACACAGTTGTGAAGGGAGCATAAACAGTCTCGGACGATATTCGAACTTCCTTTTGATAAACCGCCCCTCCCAGCAGAAGAGACTTATTATTCGAAAATATATCCGTCAGCTTCATTGATTGATGAAGTGATTGATTTGTTTTTACGGCTTTTTGTAGGTTATTTAAAGCCAGAAAATATTTTTAGATGTAAGAATGTTTTTGAGATAATAATGATTTACTTATTAACCCATAGCTGGGCGGAGAAGAGGTGAATTCATATATTTCTCAAGGGCATTTGCGAATATAACGAAATCGACTGGAATTGGAACTCGGCTCTCCGATTTCCAATTCCAAGACTATATCCATTACACCACCCTACATCCAAACTTACAGCACCTGGCATTCCCAAGAAATCATCTATCTAGTTATTGACCATGCTTGACGTTTCTTAACTTCGGTCATCGTACGAAACCAGTGTTACAACGCGATATGGCCGTAAGCCAGTCAACTTTAGATAACGTTATAAGAAATATCATATTGATAAAAAAAAAAAGAAGTAAAGAAAATATTCAGCCTGTGACGGAAAATGGAACACCAAAATCTAAAAGCACCCATGAATAGCGAAATATGCTTTCCAAAAGTTAAACAAATATTTAAAAATCTGGAAGATTTCGTTAGAAACAAAGAAAAGGATGCTCAACTGCTTTGTAATTTTAGTCCTTCAGGAAAAGCTGACAAATTTCCTCTCAGATGAAAAGGGAACTTGAAGCAACAGATATGTCGTTCTTCTGTAGAATGGGAAGAATAACATGGACGGATCATGTAAGCAACGAGGAAATTTTGTGGGAAATGGAATCAAATATTAGTAAAAAAAAAAAAAAAAAAAGAAAGAAATACTTTGCTAAGAAGTACAAAGACAGAAAACTCTGGAGAATCATAACTGCCCAGATCCTGAAGGGGCACAGGACATAAAAGAAGAATAATCCAAGATATATCAAAAAATTAATCTGACTCCGCAAATGTTAATCACTTATAAAAACAGTTTACGGATCATATGTATCAATTTCATAATGAAAACCGCTAAAGAAAAAATCAAAGAATTAATTGTGCGTGAAATCGATTTACATAGTCCTTTTTAAACTGGCAAAATTGGACAACTAACATTAATTTTTGTTGAGAACTACATTTTTTCATCAACTGAAATAAATCTTTGCAGTTTTTCCTTAAAAACGCATTTGTACATGCATGTATACATACATACATACACTGTTGTATGCCTGCGCACTCACGTACACAAACTCCCAATACTGCACCGAGCAAGATCACACAAAGTCAAGCTTCGAAAAAGATAGCAGAAATGAAGTGGTAAGGTATGTTCCTCCCCACCCACCCCCAAAAAAATAAATACTAACAGGCAACAAAAGACATAATACTACACTATGTCTACGAAATTTCCTGATTTTTAAGATATTACCTTATACATATATAATAAAATATAGTTTTAGGGTATGCTATATTTATGGGTAAAAGTGCTCACTATCAAGGATGCAAATGTAACCTGAAAACTGCGATCAAACATGAAACAGATTGTCGCTGCTCGGGGTTTAACTCAGTGTCAACACCGACCCATATATATTAATCCTCTACCAAATAATATAGAAATATTAAGGATCTACCATTTAATACGGCATTGAGCTCTTTTTCTCTCTTGGGATTTGCTTACTTTATATTTGATTTAAATTATATACTCTGATATAGGAGACTGAGGGTCCGGTACTGTTGGGCATTATTTTGCATTTAGCGGTATGCACCTTTGCTAAAGCCCTATCCAGCATTTTCCCGGAACGCTTTTGAATTTCTCCTGGTGTTTTTTTTTTTTTTTTTTTTTTGTTAACTTTTCGTAAATAATGGTGATTTTTCAGCATTTCCAAATTGGTCAGATGGACATTTCCCTCTCAGTCGGTTTGGCTGGTGCGTTCATATTATGTACGCATAACTACTTTTGTAACACGCCAAAGGAGTATAAAATGTCCATATTCACGCACTAGAATTTTGAATTTGAATTTTGTTGAAATCCCTACGCTATTTAGTAATGTTGAAGTTATCGCTAACGTTTTTGTCAAGATTTACAAACTCTACATTTCGTTCAATTTCGCTAACCAATCGAGGAAATATAAAAATTTGAAGGAAAGATGTTCTCACAAACGCATGACTAACTGAAAGCTGAATTCTTGTGTATATGAAAACTTAAAAAATATGCAAAAAACAATATTGCATTTTTATTAAATAAATATTTGTCAATTTAATCATTAAATTGTTTTTAAAATAGTGGCAGTTAAACAATAAAACTGTTAATCTTTCAAAAAAATTAATTAAAATTTATTGTACTAAGCTATGCACCCTAGTAAAACCAATAGTACTTTGTATCCCCTTACCTGTTTGCACCTCTCTCCAAAATTTGATTTTGATCGGTTAATGTATGGCTATTTTAGAGGGTGTGACGGACGGATTAACGGAAGACAAGGAATTTTCTATATAGATAACAGTTGTCGACAAACTGATGAGTGCATGAAAACGTATGAAACCCAATTGTGATTGGTCATTGTTCATCTGGTATTCATTTAGTAATATTAAGTTTCTACTATTTTTTTATGGCATTGAGCTCTTTTTCTCCGGTGTACCTTTGTAGCAGACTCCCTTTGGAGTTGCTTACTTTACATTTTATTTAATTATACATACATACATATATATATATATATATATATATATATATATATATATATATATATATATATATATATATATATATATGCAAAATTTTTTCGTAACATCTGATAAGTTTAATAACATTATCGTTGAACGAAGAAAGAAATTGACAATATTGATCCATATTTTTTTAATACAATCTAAGCTTTCGGCTTATATAAGCCATTATCAAAGAAGTCAATTACAACATATTAAACAATATACGGACAAGACAGTGATGATAGTCTGTCAATGTTTACATAGATGGTTTCTAAGCAACGATAAACACGCGCATAAAGACGCTAGAAGCGAAAATCGCACCGCATCTCATGACGTCACAAATGACCACACGAGAGTGAATTATGAAGTATAAAGTATGGTAAGCCGTTGGTATAAACCAATGGCTTCTGTTACCAATTATAGACATTTAAGAATATTTGTAGAGATGCCATAATTGATTTTGTTTAGGTTGGGTTTCAAATGTTTGATGTATAATGCTTCAAGGATTTTTAGTTTTTGTCTATTGTTTTCATGTCGAAGTATAATTGTTTTCGACGAGTAACCCAACCTAAACAAAAAGAACAATCGACCTCGGAAATGCTATACAACAACAACCATCTATTTTGAAAATTCCTAAGAGTAAAACAACGCAGTAAATGGTCAAATAAAACAAAAATGTAACTTAAGTGCATTAAAATTCACTTTCAAAAGAATTTAAAATAGAGCACTCTTATATACTTAAGATAAGGAATATTTAAATTATAGCGTTTTTCTGTCAGCAACGTCTATCTTAATTCCTGACCCGTTCATTTTTTTTTCTTCTTTTTTTAGTATACAATATATACTGATTGCCGGAAATACAGATTTCTCATTAAAAACTGCAAAATTTAATGTTGAATTGTCATTTTTCCTTACTGATAGAAAAAAGCTTAATGATACAAAGAATGTAACTAACCTTAAGCAAGGTCATCCGTAGGAAAGATAGTATTAAGTAAACTTATCTATGACGAGAGTCCAAATACGGTTGGTGTTAAAATAGATGTGAGGTTTATTTTTTGGGGGGGTGTTTTGTTTTTTTCATAATTCCTTTGGCCAGAATTTGCTGTGCTACAATGTAAGTTGGTTGGTTGATGTTATACAAACACTCCTGTAGATATTTAATGTTGAATTTTGTATGGGGCACCAAATGAAGATCAAACTTTTCTGACAACTGAAATCATCTTATTATTTGCCAAGTTGATTTTGCTGCCACAAAGTTTCGACCAATTCATTCTCCAGCTTTCTTCAAGTCTATTATCTGTGAAAAGGGACTTCTGTAAAATGACCATAAGTATTATATACCGCAAGACGGCTTTAGAACAGATCGACCGAAACGTTGTGGTACCTACATCATCAATAAAAAGAATGTATTCAGTTATCTGAAAAATATTTTGACATCATAATGACACTTTTCCCAGTTATAATACAATAAATTAAGTACCTTCACTAATTCGGTATATGAAAAGTTTAAAATGATTTTTAAAATGAAAAGGCTTTCTTGAAGCTTTCATTTTAGCTTTGAGAACTAAATGATTTGAAATTTACTATTACCAGTAAGCAAAATACTCTGTGGTGTATTTCAGACAGAAATTATATTGATCGAAATCGATTTTTTTCAGTAAAATCGATAAAATCGGCCATGTTGACACTTTTGTAAATAAAAGTTAATTCTCTGTTTTAAAAATCTTGCAAAAATAAAATATATATTTCTGAAACATTATTTGAGGAAAATTAATAAATTTAAAGTTAAATTAATCTGATTTAAAACAAATAATGCTTACTTATAGCATAAAATGTTGTATACATGCATTTCTTAACCACGAGATCTTGCTTTTATAACGTGTTAATCGATGTATTAGCAACCGAATGACAGCCGAATGTGTTCATAATTAAGTATGGTGGAGCAGACGATAACGTTTATATGAGGGTTTTTTTGTAAGGCTGAGGACAATACTTAAAACACGTGACCTTTTAACAATAATGTTAGGTGTGAACATCCATACTTCGAAATTCTGCACGTATATACACATATAAAAAATATCGAAATTCTTTTAAAAATATCCGG
The DNA here is from genome assembly GCA_963932145.1 of Acanthosepion lycidas. Taxonomy (NCBI): domain Eukaryota; kingdom Metazoa; phylum Mollusca; class Cephalopoda; order Sepiida; family Sepiidae; genus Acanthosepion; species Acanthosepion lycidas. The sequence goes on from OZ010572.1 coordinate 67,201,279, forward strand.
CGTCGTCAGATTGCAATAAGCTTTAAAACCTATGATTAGTAAATATAGTTTTTACTTAATAATAATGTTCCCTAAGAAACTAATTTTTTTAAAAATTAAAACTTTATAAATTATTTAATTTAAAATTGTAAAAAAATGAAAACAAATCTTGTAAAAATTCATTTTTCATCGAAAAATTGTTTTTTTTCTTCGGACAATATTATCTTTAATATATATTTTTCATAAAACCAATTTTTTATAATTAAATAATGTGTTAGCTTTATCGCATTTTTTTATTTTTCCATTCAGAACAGTTATTTGGTAAAACGGGGTCCGATTTTGCAAAGAAGAATCGGCGATTTAAATTCTTCAAAGAATTTTGCTTTTAACTAATATTATCAACGTTGAATTTCTCAAGTTTTCATAAAATTAAGTATACGGGTGAAACATATGTAAAAAAAAATATATTTTTACCAAGATGTTCTACTAAAAATTTTGAAAATAATTTCATTCATTTGTGAAAAGCCCGACAATTATTTGATTTTTGCAAGAATTTCCAAATTAATGAATCTGTCACAGCAAAAAAGAGGCTAGAAGTACAATCGCTGACGCAAGAAAAACAAAGTTTTAATCAAAATTTCGAATATTCTAAAAAGGAGAAAAAAACATTCTATTAAAAATACTTTGATACTTACTCTTAATAATAACAAATATTTTCAGTATTTACATTATGCGGACAATTGTCCTCATCTTTGTAGCCATATTTATAAAAACGTTCCCGGCCTTCTTCAGGTGGTTGGAATTTCGAACTGAACCCTTTATTTCGATCACTGGGGTAGACTGTTCTAGTTCCACGTGCCATGTTTGATTGATGTCAGTTATTAGTTATCTCCTGCTAATTTTCCCTCTAAAAGTTCTTAACCGGGTATTGAACTCACACTCGTTGGGTCTGTCACTGGATCTAACCAACGCTTTTATCCACTGTGCCATGTGTCCTTGAGGACATCTGGGTATGAATTTCTGGGTATTATAAACCTAATGTTTTCAGAAACCATTTTTACCAGTGCTCATATTGCAATTTTTGCTGTTATCATTCCATGTTTTTACCAGAGCTCATATTGCAACTTTGTTATCATTGCTTTTCTCTGGCACTTCTTATTACTTATATGTTCCCATATTGTATTTATTTCTATGCTTGGTCGGCTCAGGAGATTTTTGTGGCCTAGCATATGTGCTGATTCCTTAAGTTTACGAATTTTCCAATGGTGTTCCCTGTCTATGATCTCAACATGATCCCACAGGTGACGGTGATCTCCCTTCTCTCTCCATATGTGGTCAGCCACGCCTGATTTTTCTACTTCCCCTCGCGTTACAGCTTTCTGGTGTTCTTGAAGCCTTACCTTGAGGGGGCGGCCTGTCTCTCCTTTATATTCCTTTCTGCAGCTACACGGGATAGCGTTCACAAAGTCTTTAGTCATTTTCTCCTGTATGGGGGGTCTCACTCAAGAGAGATATCTGCGAAATGTTGTCAAGCTCTTGAAGGTTGTCCTGATGTTATATGGACCGCAGATCCTTTGTATTTTCTCTGATAACCCCTTCACATAAGGCAGGCAGACTGTTTTCTGAGTGTTGTTGTCCTCCTCCTCCTCCTCCTCTTGTACCCGCCTATCCCAGTTTTGGGGGGCTGCTGCCATGTACCCAGGGTAGTTGTTACGTTGTAGGGTACTACTTATACTGACCAATTCTTTATCTAACATCTCTGGGTCGCCACTTATGACTTTTGCTCGGTGTTGTAAGCAACGGACGATCCCTTTCTTTATGCTGTATGGATGGTGGGAGTTGAAATTGAGGTACTGTCCGGTGAATGTTGTTTTACGGTATACGAATGTTGTTACTCTCTTTCTCCATTGTGAACTGTATCGAAAGTCTTATTGAGTTCACATGGTTCAGTAGAACCTGGACATCTTCCTGGTGTGGCCAGAGTATGAAGGTGTCATCTACGTACCTTAACCATATAGTAGGCTTTAGCGATATAGATTCTAATGCTATTTCTTCAAAGTGTTCCATGTATATATTCGCCATTGCTGGTGATAATGGTGAGCCCATTGCTAAGCCCTCATCCTGTCGATATATGTGTGATCCCATTCCGAAGTGTGTTGTTTGTGTACAGAAAGTCAACATCTCCATCAGATTATCTATTGGAATACTGGTCCGTTCTTCTAGGGAAGAGTCAGAGGTCAATTTGTCTCTGACTACTGAGAGTGCCTCCTCCGTGGGTACCTTGGTGAACAAACTCACCACGTCCAAGCTCACCATCTGGTTGGATAGGATGGGAGCATCTTTGATTATTTCCACGAAGTGGGCGGAGTTTCGGACATATGAAGGAGACTTTCCGATCAATGGGTCAATTATATCTACAAGGAAGCGACTCAGAGGGTGGCACACAGAGCCTTGGCAACTAACAATCGGCCTGAGCGGAATACCGTCTTTGTGAATCTTAGGAAGACCGTATATGTGAGGTAGCTTGGTGTAATGCTGCGATAACTGCTTATACGTCTTGGGTGCGAAGTGATCCTTGTTCTTGATTAGGATATGTGACAGTTTGTGTTCCGTTTTCATAGTAGGATCCTTTTTCACTTTGCTGTAGCTACCACTGCTAATGAGGTCTTCCAGTTTTCTTGTATACTCTGATTTATCCATCACTACAGTCGCATTACCTTTGTCAGCCGGTAGTATGATGATGTTTTCGTTCCTCTGTAGGGATCCAATCGCCAACCTCTCCAGTTTTGTTATGTTAGACCTGGGCGGGTTGGCTCTCTCCAAGGCCTGTCTCACCTTCCATCTTAGTTCATCTGACTGAGCCTGAGGGAAGTTCAAGGCCACCTAGGCCACAAAAATCTCCTGAGCCGACCAAGCATAGAAATAAATACAATATGGAAACCAGTAATAAGGAGTGCCAAAGAAAAGCAATGATAACAAAGTTGCAATATGAGCTCTGGTAAAAACATGGAATGATAACAGCAAAAATTGCAATATGAGCACTGGTAAAAATGGTTTCTGAAAACATTAGGTTTATAATACCCAGAAATTCATACACAGATGTCTTCAAGGACACATGGCACAGTGGATAAAGGCGTTGGTTAGACCCAACGAGTGTGAGTTCAATACCCAGTTAAGGCAGTGGAGAACTTTCAGAGGGAAAATTAACAGGAGATAACTGATAACTGACATCCATTAAACATGGCACGTGGAACTAGAACAGTCTACCCCAGTGATTGAAATAAAGGGTTCAGTTCGAAATTCCAACCACCTGAAGAAGGCCGGAGCGTACAACGGCCGAAACGTTGTGATAAATATGGCTACAAAGATGACAATAGTCCGCATAATGTAAATACTGTATATAATACATCTCAGAAATATAGACAGACAAATATTTTGACGATAAAACTATGTTTTCATTGCGTTTGGAATATATTTTCATTACGATTTTTTAGCAATTTCGTGGAAGAACCTACAATAAATCTTTTCCATGATACCATGGCTTGTAGAAACAGCTAGTAACTGAAAAGTTAAGAAGTTCAAGCATTTGCCGTAGCATATCACAGGACCGTAGTAAATTCTGAATTTAAACCTTGATCCGGTTCATTTTCTGTGCCTAGTGCCTTTGGCACCGTTATTTCACTAGGAGTGGATATATCTGTGTAATCATTCGAATGTAGACTTTCTTCTCCGCCGTCAGCGCCCTCTCGTTTTGGAACTTCACAAGGGTTAGTTAGACGTGGTCTAGTCACTTTCCGCCGCACTAAAACGAAACAGGAAAATCAGTTCACTGATCTGCCTCAATCATACCGAATTTGTTTCATATGCAAATAATCTGTATTAAAGTAGCCATTTTTTCTTTTTCAAAATTTACTCTATTTTGCTTGTTATTGTTACCGCACTCAACAAAGTGAAAACATAATATACAGGCTTATCATTATCAAAACTGTCATTATGCTAGATCATCTCCCTGAGATCAGTTCCGTTCTGTATGTCTCACACTTGTGATCTTGTGATCATAATAAATATCATTAGACACCCATTCTCTCATGCTTTATGTTGACAAGAGTCAAAATAAACAAAAATGTTGTATTGCCTTCAAATCAAGTGTGGCATGTTCAATCCTTAATTTCCAGCCGTGAGAGTGTTCAAAATCGTTTATGAGGTTTTGTGGGGGAAGCTTTTTACTCCACCCTGCAGCTTAATTCCCACAAGTGCAATGTCACAAGCCTATTGCTACACTACTGTTTCAAATGTTCAGGCGAATGTCATTCTTTCGTTCCACATTTACTACGAGGACACGATATGCTACTTCCACAGTGTCGAATCTCCTTCATTTTCGCCGTATTCCAAATGTTAGAAAAAGTTTCATTCATACAGCTTTTTCCCTAAGAACTGCTACTTAGTGGAACAGACTTCCGCGAGGATGATTCTGTGAATGCTATAATCTTAACATTTTCAAGTCAAGGTTTAATCGCTATCTATCCTCCTAATCTTCACTTCCCTCTTTCACTCATATCACATTTCATTCTGCATAACAATTTTAATAGTGAAGTTATACCATGAGTGGCTCTAGAGCCTTGTATTTGGTAAAATTTAGTATTAAAAAATAGAGAATTAATGTTTGAGGATAACTATCTCAACGTATTGAACATGGAAAGATATTGCAAAAAACAAGACAGGGGAGGGTTAGTGTCTTAGTCTAACAAATATTGTACGCTAGGACATAAAATGGCAATGGTAATATCAGTTGTTTCCTTACAAAGGAAACATTTGACATTCATTGACTAAGCAGTTGGTGCTACTTTCAGTTCAAATTTACGAACTCTTTCTCTAGAAAAATAGGTTTCTCAAATCCAGTAATTGTTATTGTACTTTCCAGTGTTGATGGGGAGGGGACTTTCTTCCAAACCTTCTATTTGGAGTGGAGTCGCACATCTACATCTTGATTATGTCATTATTGCCCATTTAAGTTGTTGCTATTATTGAAAATCCCCAAGTATTGCTGGTTTCAGTTATTTGGTACTGTTTTTTTTATTTGTGATTCTGTAGTGATATTTACAAGGTTCGAAGAAAGATAGTCCTCGCTAAGACATACAGATTTCATTCGTTTGAAGCCATTTGCTCTGAGAAAGCGGTTACATACAGGTAACAGTTTAGACATTTCTGAACTGGATGGGAACCATCTATGACATCCATATGAAAGTTTCAATTCCATGAGGCTATTTAAGAATATGACTCGATTTTTTTTTATGTTAATGTTTGGTTTTGTAGCAACGTGTGATGTTGGGCATAATTACTCCTAGCGCAGCGTATTCTATGGTCAGTTTTCTTATCTCCTATACTAAATGCTATAACTGAAGCTTATGTCGAGGTATTTGAGGTGTTTAGCATTTACTATTTCAAATTTCTGAATTATGATGGATTCAGTGTAGGTATCATCGCTATCATTCTAGTACATAATTTCTGTTCAGGAAAGTATTACCTTAAGTCCTACTTCTTGGAACACTTAGTAGTGAATGTTGATTTTTTTTCTGTTCAAGGTCATTACTATGGCAACTATAAATACCCATGTCATAGGCACAGGCTTATAATTATCAGTACGTTGGCCTCGGGAGAGAAAGCAAAAACGCTGTTTTCTATTAGTAAATTTGTTTGGGGGATGGTATGGGATGCTTAAATAATCAATATCTACTTGTAGTAGGATTAATTTTGTCAACTCCCTCCCAAAACAAAATCAATATATATATATATTTCTCACTTTCTCTCTCTATATATATATTAAGACATTTTTATGTTTATACATTCTTTTTATAGATATTAATATTTAAGTCAATGCTCTGTTTATAATAAATAGTATTAAACACCATTTACCAGCCTGAATGTCAGAGAAATTTTTACAGAAAATATTCGTCCTCCGACAGGATTCGAACCTGTATCCTATACGGAACCGTCATTTAGCTTGACATGCCTTGGCCACAGAGGAACGTCCGGTTAGCAAGGTCGAATTTACTGTATTTGAACTTCAATCTTCCATGAATCTCACACATACATTCATATCTGTTCATGGCGTATCAAATGTAAACAAATGACGTCACACTATGAAATGGACAAAGTCCGACAATTATTTTAAGACATATCTATATCTCTTTCTCTCGCTATATATATACATATCTTTATCTCTCTCCATATATATATATATATATATCACTATCTCTCTCTCTCTCTCTATATATATATATATATATATATATATATATATATATGTATATATATATCCCTCTCTCTCTCTCTTTCTCTATATATATGTATATCTAACTATCTCTCTCTCTCTCTCTCTCTATATATATATATCTATATATATTTATATATATATATATATAATGTTCTCTGTCTTGTCCCCTTTTTTGTGTGTGTATATGTCTTGGTGCTTGTGTATTAGAATCTGACTGCGTTTGTTTTACGCGTGAGTTTGGGACCCCATTTACACACCATGAGGATTAAAATGTATACATTGTAAAAAGACCGGATATTAAGTAACTTCAATGAAAAAATAAATTGAATAACATATATATTTCTTCTTTTCTCCTCAGTAATTTTATAGTTGTAAACTTGATAGCGAATAAATGTTAAATTTTGTAATTAGCAGTTTTAAATTTTAATATTAAATTTTATCATATAATTTAGTAATTATTCGTTGGAATAAATTATTTTTTAATACTAAACATCTGAATAGAGATATTATAACATGACTTCGTTATCGAGCTTTTTGAATTTTCCTGTACTTGTGTTCTGATTGGTCCATCTAGCCTTTGTAACAACGTTTTCCCCTTGCGTAGAATATTAATTAATTTGAAACTTTTAAAACCATTTATTTTACATTCAACGTCATCACTTGATAAGACACTGAAGGTGTTGAAACAAAATGGCTATTTTTGTAGTGATTTTATAACATATTTATGTTATAAATTTTTTTTATCTTTAAAAATAAATAATTATATCTATATATCTATATATCTGTCTATCTATCTCTATCTCTATCTCTCTCTCTCTATATATATATATCCCCTTCTCTCTATATATATATATCTATCTCTATCTCTCTCTATCTATCTGTCTCTCTATATATATCCCCTTCTCTCTATATATATATCTATCTCTATCTCTCTCTCTATATATATATATATCACACTCTGTATCTCTCTCTCTCTCTCTATATATATATATATATATGTCTCTCTCTCTCTATATATATATATATATATCGCTCTCTCTATATATAATATATATCTATATATATATATATATATATATCACCCTCTCTCTATACACACACACACACATATATATATATATATATATATATATATATATATATATATATATATATATCTCGTCATTTCAAATCGAACTTTATTTTCATTTTATAACACTTTGGATCAATTACAATGTTTTCGGCTGGTGAAAATATCAGTCATCCTTCTGTCTAGTTTCAAACACCATCAACGTTCACTCGTGTAGTCATCAAACATTTAGAAAAAAAGAAAAGAAAATGAAAGAAAACTCACCGTTGCTGAAGATAATAACAAGGATAATTATAATCAACAAAAGTAAAAGCAAAATGAATATTACAAGAACTGCTATGTAGTCTTTTTCCTTTTCCTTGTATCTGAAATGAATCCAAGAATATATATAAGTGGACACAGTTATCACCACCGAATGTCAACAGTCTATTTCATAATTGAACGCAATCTTCAGTTTGCCTATTGTGTATGGGTTCACTATTTATATTTGCTCGTTAATAGTTTATTATGGATCGCAAGGTTTATTGTATTATCCTAACCCTAACCCTGGCTGGGCAGTAACCGTTATGTTTCATATTATTCCAGGGGCTCTTGTGGATCCGAATCTGGTTATTTGTAGCTATTTTATAGTGTTTTTAGTTAAGTTTTTGCTCATTATTATTGATTACTTATTTCTTTCTGATTATTAAATTTACTTGTGTTTAAGTCGGCATTCGTAGTTATATCCACTTACGCTCAAATACCCTTGAGAAAGGTATAAATCCACTTCTCTCCCAGCTATGTGTTTATTAGTAAGACTTGTGTCAGTAAACAATCCTCTCCAAAAAGCCGTATAAACTAAAAATATTTTCTAGCTTTAAATAGCCTGAAAAGGGTTGATAAGCCGTAAAAAAAAAATAAATCAAAAACAATCATATACAGACTGTGATGCGTAAATTGTCGTAATTTTATTTTATTTTTAATTTCGCGCATGTGCGTTGTTTGTTTCTGATCTTGTCGACTGCACAGCATAGTAGGGTCAGTTAGGCACCGTCTCTGAGAAAAAGAGCACCATGATGCAATTCACTCCGCCAGAAATTTGAAAACACCATGCGGTACAGCATGATATTCGCTTCGGAAGCTCCAATACGAATATTTCAGAATGCTTGTGTGTCAATATGCGGACAGGATTCGGAAATAGTTGGATGTGTACAATGGTGATGATGAAAGTGTTTCGATTGTCAGTGTCATCTGCGTATGTTATATTAAGATTACGCCCACCTTTAGGATAGTGTCGCTGTAGAGGATGAAATAAATCTGGGGAGAAGACACATCCTTGTCTCACACACTTTTCTGTTTTGGTATAGCTACGCAATTCATTTTCTATCTGTATGCAGACGGTTTTCTCCAAGTATAAGGTTTGGATTGTTCTGGCATCTTTTCAAAAGAGATACAATTTTATTAGCAGTTCAAATAGATCCTTGCGCCGTACCTTATCAAATGCTTTTGAGTCATCTATAAAACATAAGTACACATGCTTCTGCTTCTGCCTCTCTCTCTCTCTCTATCTATCTATATGTATATATATATATATATATATATATATATATATATATATATATATATATATATATATATATCGTATATTTTGTTCTGGTGATCGAAGTAACACTGTTTTTGTTTGACTTTTCTTAAACGATGTCTCCACGTTCGTCTTAAAAGTATGTTATTTGAAAAATAATATCGCATTTGTTTTGAAAGACAGAATATTTAGTCATCTTTTAAAAAGAACCAATATATATTTTCTTAATATACATTTGATGGTTACGTTGACTTTAAATGTATATATATGCTGTACTGTGGTATTAAATTAACGATGCTGTTTAAAAGAGACAAGTAATAGTCTAAAGGAAATACAATGCTTAATATTTTCAAAATAGATTCACGCCATTCAGTCTCATCTCAAATGATGAATAATAATTATTGCGACCTCAGATTTTTATTTAAATGGCTTTAATTTGTGGCAGAAGTTCTTTGGAATTATTCATCGATAACAAAATATAACCATATGTATATAATTACCATAATATTAACAGATTTATCGAACATTTGGCCTTAAAGAACGATTTGAAACGAAACTTTGCAGACGGTCAATGAAATTTCATTGAACACTTACTGAATAAATATTATCATACTGAAATTCGAAAAAAAGAAATAACTTACGTGAATACGTCTGAATGCCGATAAATGCATTCTGAACAGTGTTTTTTGTTCGGACATTTCGTTGTGAATGAAGGCTTTTGTAAACGGTCATTGAACGTGATGCGTTTACTCTTTGACCATTGACCTACCTATTATAAAAAGTAAAAATACAAGAAACGATTACTGTTACAGTAGATATCTGTTGAAACTCGTGTGATAGTTATTAAAAAATAAATAAATTATGTGACACTGAGTCTAAAATTTTCTAAGTCTAAAATTGAATATAAGCTGAAAGAGAGAGAGAGAGAGAGAGAGAGATTTTCATTGGTGAAGATAGGGCCGTCTGGATCTCTTCTCTCCTAAAGTTTTTTTTTCTTTATCTATCGAGAGTCTGGAATGCGGAAAACAGATTTAGAAATAATTTTATCTCTTCCTTATGAAATTAAGAAAACACATATCTAACTAGGAGCAAGATAGATGGGGCTTATATTTTCTCTGACGAAGATGAATTAGGAAATTTAAAAAAAAAAAAACAAACAAAAAAACGAACCGTTTTTGAGGGCCGAATTTATGAAAACAGGTCTTGTCGTTGACAAGCAGGTGATCTGGTTTATATTTTCGTTAGACAGAGATAAGTCCAGGAATGGAGGAATAATTTTATCTCTTCCTTGAGAATTTAAGCAAACAAATATTGTTGGCGGGAGCGAAAGAGGGGTTTCGTTTATATTTTCCATGATGAAAACGAATTGGAAACTTCGGGAAATGTAAACAAGGAACGAACACTTTCTGAAGATCGAAGTTATGAAGACAGACCCTTTCGTTGAAGGGCAGGTGATCTGGTTTATATTTTCGCTAGACAGAAATAATGGAGAAATAATTTATCTCTTCCAGAAGAATTTAAACAAACAAATATCAGTGGTAGGAGAGAGAGGCTTTTATTGCTTTGTTTGGGGTGAAATGAATTTAAGAAAAGCAAATAAATAAATCCAACTGAAATACCTTAAGCAGCTAACCTTGATCCTAGAATTCCAAAATGAGGTTCTTTTCTCAATTCACCATGTGCTTTTGCTATGATCAGACGTCTCTTATAACTCAGTTAACCTGAATATGCATATTAAATCAAAATGAAAAAAGAAATCGACTATAGACTCTTACTGTCCGTTCACCTAAACCAAAGTATCCACCTCCTCTATTTGTATCTTATAACTAGTAGTCCAAGGAGAACGTGACTTCGCCTTGTGAATTCCCGTGGCAAAGAAGATCTACCATTTCTCTGTGTTTGTGAAGTCTATGAGTCAAAGAATTACTTTACACCCACCATATTACAGTGATCAAAATGTGATTTCTAATGATTAAACTCATATCATTAAATGCTGTAATAACGAATATAGTTGAATTAAACAATTCAAAGAATAAAACGAAATAATCGTTATAATTTTCTCCCTTGAACTTCACCGAAAAGATTATTTCAGATCTGGTTAGATGAAAACAAAGGGATCTGCCTCCATGTTGTTTTTTAAATGATCAATCACCATAGTTGTTGAATATGTGACTCGGTGAAAGAAAAATTCGGATTTAAACTAGGTCAAAATGTTTCTTTTCTATATGGGTATGGAGTGAAAATAAGCAATACATTAACAATTATTATTAATATAATTACAAGGTTTGGTTTTATAATATCGCTGAATACGTCAGGAACATCACAGATTTTACAGGTACCATTTCGCTCTTTATTTTTCCTCCTCGTGCCTATTCCAATATGGAGCAACTGTATTTCATACTCCATAAAATCATCAAAAAATAATCATCTTCAAACAATAAACAGGTATGTAATTTACATCTTCCTAGAGACTAAAGCATTAATATTAAAACATGATATTGTCACTAATATGATCCTAAGAAAACTAGAGGACTTCGTTATATTTATTATTAGCGGACATAATCTTATCAACAGAAGATATGCGGCTGACACTATGCTAATGGCAGACTCAGAAGGAAAGCTGAAAGAACTCTTAGATGAGATAGTAAAGGAAATAGAGAAGAAAAACTATTAAGTGAAAGAAAACAAAATACATGGTCATCAATAAAATAGACATTTCCAGATGTTAGTCATTCATTGAGGATATCAAATGAAGCAAATAGCAAAATCTGAGTAGTATAATAACAGGTAACAGAAAATATAACACAGAAAACTGAAGGCGCATAGAAATAGAGACAGATCACTTCCAGAAATTAAGTATTAAGAAATAGGAAAAATTTGTTAGAAACAAAGGAAATAATATGTGACATTATTTGTTTTATATAGCAGTGAATGATAGACCATCTCTTCACAGATGAAGAAGAGACATGAAGCAACAGGGATTTTGTTCTACCGATGAATGCTCAGAATACCATGGACAGAACATATGAGTATCGAGGAAGTTTTAAGGAAAATAAAATCTACAAGGAAGCTTATATCTACAATCCGAAAGTATCATTTGAGAACATTTATAGAACACAGGAACTGACAGAACAAGGACAAAGAAGTAAGGTAAAGTGTCAAAAGTTAGATCAACAAAAGACACGGAACTGTGGAGACCTATGATCGCCCGCGTCTCGAAGGGACAAGGCAAATAAAAAAAAAAAAGAAAGTGATTACCTTGACGTAAGTGCCATCCGCACGAATATTATAAATATTATAATTTAACGTGCCATCTTGGTTGTTATCGAAAACTTTGAAGAAGCCACCGGTCTTTTTCAACTTAACGTTCTTAAAATTTTCTATCAGTTCGTCAGTTTTTTGAAACAGGAATGGACACACAAGCCCATTGTTACACATTTGCGATATTGATTTGTTAAGTCCTAGAGCCGCTGCATTAATAGCATCAATGACCATCGGTATCCATACACTTTTTAGACCTACTTCATCAAGTGTATAATTCTGAGGGCAAGATTTGTCAGACCTTTTATCTAAACTCATTTCCATATAGCAATTTTTTTCAATGAAATTCTGCAACCATATATTGTTATTGTTCTGATTTAAAATTGTATTATGTTTATATCGATTGAATTCTTCGTTTTCCTGGATTTCCAAGCCTAAAATAAAAGAACCTTCGATTTTTCTCACTGTTTCTGGAAGTTGAATTTTGTTTGACCATGCTTCTGAACCAAGAAAAATGAATTCTTGTTTAGTTATAGGCTTAACAAATTTGTTCAAGAATCTCTTTATCTGATTTGATCTCAGATAAAGAATGACTACTCTAGCCTCTGGTCGTTGTCTAACTGAATTTAACATTTTTACAACGTCCGAATTGTCATCATAGGGAAGTAAACGAATCACGCAAATGTCATACAGTTTGGACTTATCTAAAAAAGAGTCTTTGAAGGAAATTCCATATAACTCATTAGCATATATTATCGATATGTATTTCCACTCAAATTTCACTAGTAAATCAATCATTGCTTCAACTTGTTGTTCATCTGACGTGCAAACACGCATAAAGTTTGGATAAATATTCCTGTTGCTAAGTGAGTCACTGGTAGAGCCATAACTTATTTGCACGGTATGTTGAGAAGACATGATTTTATACACGGCCTGACTTACGCGAGAGGAAAGCGCTGCGATATACACAATCGCATTATTTAAAATGTGTGTGCAATTTAAATCTTGGCTACAGATTATTGAGTCGTTGTTTCGCATAGCAAAGAGTTTTCTCAGAATTATAATTTCACTATCGCAAGAATCTAGAATCAAAATTCCTATTTTCTTTCCAGGAAAAATATATTTGTAAGTATGTCTTTCGTTCAGCTTTCGGACAGCAAAGAGCATAGCCTCTGCGAGAGAAACTCCAGAAACCATTCTTACACTACCACAAGAATACGCGTTTGATTTATGCTGTTCGTGAATCGGGACAATTCCTATGAATATTATGTCCCCGTCTCTGTAAATATAATCTGGAGTCTTCTGATATCTCTTGCAATTATTGTTTTTCTGACATGTAACTCTTTCAACCGGAAACTCTTTGTTGTTCGCATCGTATCCATTGAGAGTAAATGTATTAAGGTTTAATCCACTGAGTGTGTAATTTCCAGCCTGAAAAGAAAAAATGTTTTTAAGATAACGTTATGAAACACTGGCTGTGCTCAGATTTATTTCTTATTATTATTATTATTACTTAATTGAACAAGAATTTGTTAAAGGACACTATTAATAACTGAAGTGAACCCTATTGTATATTTTTTAATCGGTACGTAACAGATCGAAAAATATCAGATGTACTATTTTATAAAAGAAGATTTCTCAAAAAGAAAAGAGGGCATCACCAGTCTGTACAGAGCATCCGTTGCCACATCGAACCCCTCGGAAATGATGTCGAACAAATAAACATAGCTTCTATTATCAAAGAGTGACTATTAATACCTTTGGGGCGTCCGAGTGAATCTTTCCCCAAGTTCATCCCTTTGTGAGCATACCCTAACCTTGGCAATTTTGGCCAATACCGAGAAGTCATCTTCCTAGAGAAAATTAAAAAAAAAAAATAAATAAAACAAAACAAATTACAGCGTGGAGCCGATTACTTGTTCAGCGAATCTTGCGCGACCCCAGGGTTTGTTCACATAGTCACATCATAATTATTTATTAAATATATTCAATCCCAATTAAACTAAATCTATATTGTTACTTCCAGTAAAATCTTCATCAAAAAACTCTTGAATTAATTATAGTTGAGCAGTTAAAACGTAATTATCCTTAAGACGGGACCCCAGAGAATTATGTCGTTATACTACTAGACATTGGCAGATTGTATCTTTCATATGGTCTACAACGTGATTCTCACGAACAAATCCATCTATATCTATTCAAATATACACTAGGATGAATAAGACAAAGCGAAATCAACCAGACTCTTACATTTGAGTGCATGGCCAAATGTTGATACTACTCACGATTATATAGGATATACAAAGCTGTCAGATGAATAATGGGTAATTAAATGAGAAAATGGAAAAAAACGTTTCCTCCTTGGAAAAGACTTCTTCAGACATGTTTCTTTTCCCAATAAAAGTACTGTTATAAAAATGCGGGATATTTAAAAACAATACTGAAAAAAAAAATAAAAACCAATAGAAAACTGAACGAAGTCACATATGTTATCATCTGGATACATTGGACGCCGAACATTTTAAAAATTTAAATTTAAAGCTAAGCATCCCTGCACCTTCGATGTAAAATTTTAACCCATAATTGTTGTATTTTACACCTATATATATATATATATATATATATATATATATATATATATATATATATATATATATATATAAAAGGCTCAATCGATAAAACCATTATTCGTCTGAAGTCTAAATAAGTTCTTTAGAAGAACGAAACGCATAACATAGTATATTTTCCCATATTGTCATTCAACTATCCATATATATATATATATATATATATATATATATATATATATATATATATATATATATATATATATATATATCATCATATTTAATCTGGAATGACAAAAGAATGGAGTCAGCTACCTATTAACGTTTAACTTCTCCCTTTGTTTAAATAGCGCCGATTACGCAACATGGTATAGAATCTACGAGGTGCTGGTGTCGTTACGTGAATATATTTATCCAAGTACGCTCCAGGGCTGTACATAACTGACCTGTATTTGTTGAGCTTGAACGCAGGGATTTTACTGATTTTTTGCCAAATGATCCATGTATTCTCAATGGGATTTAAATCTGACAAGTATGGTGGGCGTGCAATTCAATACCTCGAGTTAGTCAGATGTTATTAGAATTAGTTCCGTATCGTCAGTGTTCGATAAAGTGGGGTGCATTACCTTGCAGGAACAAACCATCAGCACTGACAAACCTGGTGAGCATGAAATGGGCGTGCAAACAATCTGCAATAAGATCTGTGTATGTAACACCTATCAAGACAGACTCCAGTTTCATTAACGTCCTTGTGAACTTCAAGAGGACATATCGCATACAGAACTACTACCAGCATTCAGAATACCCTGCTGACAGGTTGGATCTACATCTTCATGCGAACTCATTCAAATACAGACTCTGTCGGAGAGGAATGAAATTGTGACTTATTAAACCAGGCTACATGACATGTCTTCCAGTGCAATGTGGATATTCTCTAGACCGGAAGAAGCGTAGTAACCAATGCTATATCTATAATTGGACATGTTGATTTCGCTGGCGGATTAACACTGTTTATCCTAGTCCTTATTGCAACGTACTGTACGAATATATAAATGAGACTTTCAATCATATTCTAAGCTGATGCAATAAATTGGATAAGGTGTACAAAAGTAGACATGACTGGGGGGAATTAAGATCCACTGGGAATTGAGCAAATGAGTTCGATTTGGCTACACAGACTATATATTCTTTCTTTCAGTTTTATATGCAAAAACCGAAAACATTTTAGAAACATATTTTTTTAATTTCATGCAATTTTGAAATTTAAAATTGCTACAACGCTAATATATTAACCTGAAAACTCGAGATGTTCTTAAATACCCTCGTCAAATCGAGACTTTCATATGAAGGACCTGCATGGCGCCAAACCCGTTCAGAAATATCTAAACTGTCAGCTGTATACAACCACTTTCTAAGATCAAAATTAAAATGACTGAGCGAGTATCGCCTGTGTATCTGGACAGAGACCATACTTCTTTGAACATTATAATCTGGCGCTACAGAATCACAATGAACTGTACCAAATAACAGAAATTATATCAATTGAGGTCTACCAACTACAGCAACAACTAAAATGGATAGCGCATGTAAGTCGAAGAGAATAGAGTGACATAAGATGTTGATGTTTCACACTACTTCAAATAAAAGATTAAGAAAGAAACCCCATCAATACTCGAAAGAGCTATAACAACTACTGAACTTGAGAAAAATTGTTTTAAGAGAAAGATTTTACAAATTCAACCGACATCAATACTGGCTGCTCGGTCAATGAATGCCAAATATTTCCTTGTAAGGAAACAGCTAAAATTATCTTTACCGCTACCATCAATCCACAGGTAAGGGCCTTTTTTAGGAAATCCTCATATATCTTCAGTGACACCAACTTTCTTGTCGGTCAGAGACTAGGTCACAAATAGGAGCGTCTTTGGAAATAATCCTCATACTATATTATGGTCCATACAATCGTAGAATTGTCACGATGACCGTTGGAGAATAAAAGGTGCTGTAAGCTACGCAAGACGCCTTGCAAGACGGCGATGGATACCATCTCGTTACTTATCCTAACAAAAGCTTTTGATATGTCAAGGTGCTTCTGAACCGATGTCACAAGACCTACGTGCAGTTAGGAGTGGGACAGTTCCAGACTAAGACCCAATATTAACGAACTAATTCTATTAAAAACTGATTTATAATCCGCAATTTGTTTTTAAGAGACCTTTCTTAAACAAGACAATAACACTAATATAAAAATCCGTCGAACAATACAATTCCATACATTATATTGAACATAGGGATTCTGAAGGTGGATAAATTCTTATTAGAGACGATATATCTCAAAGCAAAATTAATCTTGAAATTACAAGCAGTTGCTGTTAAAACAACCCTACATAGAGCAGTTGATATTTGTTCTATATTTATTACACTACACAATCCTATAAATAAAAATAAGCTCAACGGATTAATAGAACAACTTCCTAAACACTTCACCCTATTAGGTGACTTTAACAGTCACAATTATTACATGGGGATGTAAGAACACAGACCAAAAAAAAAACTTTAGGAAACATAATTTCTCGCAATAATTTATGCCACTTCAACAAAAAATCTCAAACATAACCCAGTACCGACTACAGATTTAGTAGACTGAATTTCATGTGTAAGTCAAAAAAGGTTGTTATGTTAGCCACACTGGAATTAATGGAAACAACAGCTCTGGTCAGTGATGAGTTTATGGTCCCATATACCGACTTGAGAACCAGAATTGGCAAGCTCTTCCAGAATAAAATAACGGCGTTGAAGTCAAAACATATACAAGATCTTCGAAAATAACCCCACTACCACCACTAGGAAAATGGAAACGAGGAGTCGCAAAAACCTATTGTGGTGAAAGCAAATATAGTTGTCTCCTCTTCGAATTACTCTATCATGAAAAGTGATGACCGAATCTCACATGTGCAGTGGTCGAAATGCTCTGAATAAATTTCCATTACAAGCTTAAAAGTTCGTCTGTTTTCTATAAAGAACAAGTTACTTTGTCCCAACTACGTATCGGCTATACAAAAAGCAAACCCTATTTTATACACAGTAGTATATATGGTGATTCACTTCCTGGGTAAGTGTGATGATCTCGCTCTTACTGGAGACTATGTTCATAGTGTGAATAGCATAAGAACTGTTTGAAAATAGAGACGTATATGATCTGCTAGCCTTCATAAAGGAAGTGAGTCAGTATTTCAAAGATATAACATTTTAATGAAAATTATTATTGCTATGAGGTATATACATATAAACATTTTTAATAGCATGAAAATATGTCTGGCGGTAATTATAGTCTATCAATAAAACCATCTATTCATATTTCTGAAATAAAAGAAAAGATAATATAAATGGATATATAAAGAATATTCGACATTGAATGCCCAGCGTGATTTAAACCCAATAAACTAACCTAAACAATTCTTCAGTATCTTAACTTGAGAGATTATTTAAACTAGGCATCCTGAACTCTTGAAAACCTACTTCTTATCGTTTTTAACGTTGGGATTAGTTCAACCGAATCGGTGACGTGATACTTACACTAACGAATTTAAATTTACTGTAATGTTTGTATTTTTTTCTGTAAAGAAGTTTATACAAAACCCAGTTCCGAGGATATTCAAATGTTCCATTCGCATCGAATGGAGCTGTAAAGTTCAATCTTTCATAATCCAATTTGTCTTTTAGAAACGAAATGTTAATCGGCTGATGAAAAGCATTGACGCCTCGTTCAAAAATCCCTGGACAATCGGTTAATGGGCAGGGATTTTCCAGTATCTTTCCGAAAACGCTCGTTAACGTGTATATGCCTATAGCCATGGACTCCGATGTAACAGACAGTGACGTCTTCGAATCAACAAACTTCCGCGCCTTGTCCATATCACAGGAATGGTTAGCATGGAGAAATTTACATTGGGAAACTTCTTCGATCATCTTAGCAAAATATGAATTTGCCGTTGTGTTTCGAGGTGCCTTCTTAAAAAGTTCGCTCCAGTAATGTTCGAATTTCGGGCTTTCAAAAGAAGCTATTTGCACAACAAGTACTGCTCCATTAATATAGATTCCAAATAAACCGTCGTATATACTAATGGCCTCGGACATTAAAAATGACATTTTTCTCCCGAAACGATCAACTTCAAAAAATTTCTTCACTGTAGCATGTTGCGCTATAAGCACTGACCCGGATATTTTCTTCAAATCATACTTTAGGATATCTAGATTGTTTATATTAATCTGAAGCTTAGCCCCAATGTGAATATTTACTTCTTTTGCACATTTAATAAAAATTTCAGCTGCTTGTTGGCCATAAATATCGTCTTCATATAAAAGCGCAATATAATTCCACTTCAATTCGACTAAGACATCACAGAACATCTGAAATACACAAAGAGAAATTTAGGATTTAATATAACAAAAAGACATAATAATGTTTCAGCAACTTCATCTTTCCTGCCTATTACACATAAGCTGTAACATCTGTAATATATCTATATTACATATCATATGTAACATACATTTGTAACACATATAGCTTCATAAATAAATAAATTTGACACTGCACTTCAACTACCTATAACGGTAGTTATAGGTAGTTGAACACTAAACGTATAAAATGTATAGAAAAGGGATTGGGCGAATTGTAGTGAATACTACTCCAAGTACATTTTAAATCGTTTTAATAATGATGTTAGCGGAAGAGCACCTTACCCTGAAGTAAATGTTCGTAAGCTAGTCTCGTAGAATTGTATAAAATTCAATCTTCACTGAGCGACCGGCACTATGTAATTTTGTGAAGTACTGGGCTAAACTTAGCAAATATGAAAACAATCTCTACATTAACAAAATACACCGAATAACAAGCTGGATTATATCAAACTTACAATAAATTACTGAAAACATAACTTATGTCTGTGTAATTTCGAAACAACTGAATGCCGCATGACGTACAACATTATATTGTGACAATGAACATTATTAACTTCCATATGATATATGCAATGTAAACGGCAAACAAAACATTCATTTAAGCAAATTTTATTGAAATCCACCGTGTAATCATAATCACATTTTTTAAGTCTGCATATAAGCTGTCGGATATCCGGGCCAGATTTATGAAGAAACTGCGCAATGTCTATGATGTTTTTGTTCGAATATGTTTCATCATCCCTGTTTTTCTACAGAAAAGTTATCAGTTATAATGACAAACAGTTTATAATAGTTTCATCCCGCTTTTTTTTAGAAACGCTATTATTATAATTTAAATTTGTCAAATACAAATGGAATCATGTGTAGAATGATTTGTAATTATATGTAACATAAGTATTTTATTTTTTTAAATTAATCCATTAGGTATCAAAAAGTTTGATAGTGCCTAAGAACGAAGATATTATTAAATGTTTTAAATTTTTAAAACATTTTGAAATACCTTCTCTAGAGGTGAAATATAGGTTGCGTCTCTTGTATGAGAATAGCTTCAAGTATGTTTAATTTCGGTGAGTGTTTACTACTTGCAACTTGGGTTGATAGTTAATTTTTTCTTATGTGCTAATCAATATGCGTACCAATTTTGAAATTTTGATAAGGGGCAACTTAACCTACAAGAATGTGTGGTGATTATGTAACTAATATAAAAGCATAAGCAACTTTGTTTTCAGATAATGGTGATTTTAAGGCCCTATATTCATTTTAGAGGTTTTAAATATTTTGTAATGAAGGATAAATCTTGGATATTTATTATAATCATTTATATATACCTACGAATTAAATTTTTCATCTTGCTTATTAGGATGTATTTGGTTACAATAGAATAAATTTATGATTTTATTGTTGTTTGCGTTACATTTTTTAACTATTTAAAGCTAATTTTATTTGGTAATCGACGATAAAATAAACATTTATTAAGAGTTTTCCTTTGGGAAACGATTGTTTATAAGTGTTTACTTTATACGGCTCAGTTCTTTATAAAACATTGTATACGAAGAAGAAATTAGTTTCACACGGCTAATCCTGTTCTTTAGAACAGCTATTTTATATCTGCGATTACATTAAGAAAATCAGAATCGATGCTTGCAGGTTTTTTATATATTGAAGTAGTAAATTTATAACGATTACAGTCAACAAGAACATTTTGGAAGGGGGTTCTCTTGTTTATATTAAGTTACTAAGTAATGTGTAGAATTAAAATATGATTATTTCAGTTTCTTGGAAGAATGCCAAAAGTTCTTTGCAAGCAAAGTTTTAAAACATTATGAAGAATTATTATTGCTTGAAAGATGGCAAAGATAATAGAGTAAGCACTTCAATAAAGTTAATATATTTTTATTGCTATTAACACAATCCTAGGCAGGTTATTTTGGAATTGGGAAATTGTAATGAATGTTCCGGTCGTCAACCATTGAAAGTTGGCAATATCTTATTTAAGACATTGTAAATGCTACCAAATCGCATGTAAAGGTTTTACTATGAGGACATTTAATCTTAAATGATTTGGGAAAAGAAAAAGAAATGACTGAACGTTGATAATTATAACATTGATGTATGTTGTCTCCAAAAAACAAAATCAAACAAGTGCTGAATATCGTGGTGAGAAATCACACGTTAATAACTTTGAAAATAAACAATAAATATTACAAAAATGGATTTGTCATCAATATCAAATGGAAGAATAACATCTATAGACACATGACTAACAACCATACATTAAACGGAGACGTTAAAAGAACTATTAATAAATTTCCATCAGTATCCTAAAAAAAGTTGAAGAACTTGTAAAAATGCAGTACATTCCCATAATGACAACCCAGACAATAATAACCGTAAAATGTTTTTTTTTTATTTTTTTATATTCATTATCAATCTTTCCAGGGTTCAAGGCACTCACACATCTATTCGTCCACAATAAAGAGAGAGTAGAGTACTGTGGAATCTTCCACAACACAACCAGCCTTACCTCTTTTTAGGAAATGCACTCTTCCTATCTGATAAGCAAAATTCTACTTTCATACAATATAACAAGTATTCATTGGTCATTCACCTCCAATCTGGCTTGCTGATTGGTCAGTTCCGACCAATCAAACCGCCTGCACGCGACCAATCTGTTTTCCCGCTCATGTGCTGGGAGCCACTTGACCAGTATAAAAGCAAAAACACGTGTGAACTTTTTAGAGAGAGAAAGGATTAGTAATTTTCATTCATCTCTCTCGCACGTCTCAAGATGTAACCTTCGCCAACTTCCGTCTTAGTCATTGCTGACAAGACGTTTTTTTAAGACAATTACCAACATTCATGAACTCTGAAATCACTCCTGAATTTTTATCAACTTTAGAACTCACAATTCCAAACTTTATTCTTCTGAATTACAAGTTCAATATTACAGTAAAAGGTAAATTACTTCTTAAGAACTTTTTGTTTAAAAGACACTTAATATTAACAACTTTAATATCAATATTAACGAACGATTACAAGAAAGACATTCTGAAACCTAAAACATCATACATATTTGCCAACATAACATATACCAAATATTCTGCTTGTACATTGTTTTGAATGTTTTATTAGTTTCTAATTAAATATGTCTTGTTCGTAATATGAACTCTGGTACAAATATTTCCAAATCAAAGGGACACGACTCTATCCTATCTTTTCTTTGCATGTTGTACACCAACTAATTAAATCTAATTGTTACGTTTTAAAACAATTCAGTTGAATTTTGTATTTTATTTTCATGTTAGTGGAAATAGTTAATTGACACGCAACTTATTCTCAACAAATATTACCATATAATTAACCCATCCACTACAGTACATAGTCTCCTATCCTTTCATGTATAATACTGGAAATAGCATACAGAAGTAAAAACTTTAGTTAACTCCTTGACCAATATATCCGTCATCTTTTCATATACATTTCATCCGAAGAAAGTAATTCAAATTGAGCCTACTGGCCATTGTTTAACACCCTTACCTTCATTTGCTGTCTGTCATCCGGGAAAACACGGAAGAAACTTTTGTATTTCATCCGATTATTTAATTCAATTGCTGTCACTCGTAACCCGACCTGAATGGTTTGGTATTTTAATGGTAATGAATTACTGAAATTCGTCACTTCTATTGTTTTCTTGCTCGTTGTTTCCATTATAGTTCCTAAATAAGAAAGACGAAAAGGCCTGAGAATGGAAGCAAATCAGAGTCTAGACAGAAAAACAAAACACAACAGACTGTGATTTAATGTTCTTTTTTTAATATTTTGTACCAAGCAAACTAATAAAAGACACTAGAATGCAAGAAGCCACGTAGAGTGAAAGAAACAAAGAGAACGATAAAAGTGCAGTATTCAAGGAAACAGAAAAAAGTGACTGAAGCCTAGATGCCAGGTTAGGACCGATAACGTTTCAAATTATTCTTTGGATTTTGTCAAGAATCTCTAAATATAAAACAGAAGCACCAGAACAGATATTATTTAAACAAAAAACTTTGGCATTTAATGTACGACGCTGTATTAAAATGTTCTTCGTTCGATTAAGAAAGTGCTCCCAAAAACTTTTTGATGCTTGGTTATTTGCTAAAATTTTAAGAGACTGGTCCGTTTGAGAACTTCCCATTCTCCCTCCGCATATCTAATTTTAGTTAGGTCCATAACCTTTATAGATATCAGAAGAAAATAGAAAGATTTTAGTTAAACAAAAACTAGTTTTCAATCTATTAATCTGATGGGTAGAATGTTCAGGTAGTACAACGGTTATTGGTACAGAAATTAGAATCGGTGAACCGAGTTCACATTCCGGTTTAGTCTTTTGCTTTCACTTTCGCACGAATACACTTAGGTAAGCCATAAATACCACTCAGCTGTGAGTTAAACAGCAGGAGTTGACTCTAGCATTGGATAGCAACCAGTCCAAGAGAAGGAAAAGTCTTAATTCCAAACCGTTGAAAATACATTGGAAAATCACTTCGTTATCTTTCCAAAGAATCAATGGCAATTCGCACATAATAAAGAAAAAGAATGACAGAAAGAGAGCCATGTTTGTCCACGCCTTGAAGTGACATGACATTTTAGAAAGAGAGAGAGAGAGAGAAATAATCGATTATTGAGTAAAGCAAACAGTCTTTTCATACAATACAATCTATCATATCAACCATCCATTGGTTTCCCTGTTGACAGGTGGTTGGTTTAAAAAGTGGCTTTCTCTTGGATACTTTCCGGTATTAACTCACGCGATGAAGGTACCGTACTGCCGTTTGGGGACTGATTCGTACATATTATGACAACTCTGCTGTCCTTGCAACAGATTTTTCTTATCGCAAGAAGGCACATTTCTGATGGCCTAGGTAAATACTGTGGTTTTCTTTACTAAGTGAACTATACGATCACGCGAATAACAGTAGAAAGAGGAATTCCTAATTCTAATGTTATTTGATTTATTTCCTTGTGGGACTGGCCCAAACTATATCCTATTTTTAAAAATATGATAACATTGTAATGTAAATACGCGATTATTTCATAAGGATTTTATTGTAAACTGAGTAAATATCAGTTCGAAGTAAAATAATTGCGCCTATTTATATCATTTACACACACATATATGCTTCTCTACTTAATTTATTTCTTACCTCCTCTCCTCGCTCTTGTTGATCTCCACAATACTTCCCTTTTGGTATCTCGGGCCACTCTGTGCTAACTATTGATATTTCGTTCCACTCATCTATTAAACAGGAACCTCCTATGCATAAGGCCTCTTTCCGTTACCAGCATGCTGATTGGGGCTCACTCCGTGATTTTCTTTGTGGCGCCGCATGGACTGACATCTTCAACCACCCAATTGAAAACTGCGCCACTGTAGTTTTTCCTGGGTTAAAGTCGGCAGGGATGCTTTCATCCGTTCTTAGAAATACCAGGTGAAACCTCAATGCTCTCTATATTTCACACCAGCATCCTCGGCCGCTACAGCACATAGGAACCACTATTTCCGGCTACCCAGTGTGAGAGCTCTTGTCACAACAGGTGCCTATTCGTTATTGTTCGTAATAAATGTAAGCGAGTCTTCGAAGGAGCTAAGTTCCTGTTTGCCGAGAGAATGAGGCATCACATAAAACTCAACAAGTTTGGCTCTCGCGATTACCGGTGGCTCTGTAATAGAGTATTAAATAAGTGCAAGGTATCTATTCCCCTCTTTTCAATCAATTTGAGATGTTACCATCTGCTGATAAAGGTGAATGCTTTGCCCGTAGATTCTCCTCGAACTCTACTCTTGATTCATCTGGGATATCCCTGCCTAACTTCTCACTTAGAAATGAATCTCTGTTGTGAGATATTTTTTATAACCCCATTCGTGGTTTCTGGTATCATCGCTAACCTTGATCCCCACAAAGCATGTGAACCTGAAGGTATCCCTGTAATAGTCATTAAGTATTATTCTCCCGAAATGGCTCCTGTTCTCTCTAAATTGTATAAATGCCTCGATGCTTCGTTTTCCTGCCTGCTGGAAGTTATCGTCTGTTGTTTCAATTTTTAAGAACTCTTGTGAACCTCCGACCCTTCCAACTATCGGCCTATAAGCCTTCTACTTCTTTTTGGGAAACTCCTAGAGGCCCCAATCGATGTTGAATTGGTTCATCATCTCTCATCGCAAGGCTTTTTCTCAGACAAACAAAACTTTCGTTTCTAGAAGTCATCTGCTGATATACTGACAATAATTACGGAAAGAGTCTATCATGATCTAGATAAAAACGGTGTAGCCTGGTCTGTAGTATTGGACATCTCGAAAGCCTTAGACAAGTCTTAGCGTACAGGTCTTCTTCACAAGTTGAAAAGTTACGGTGATCCAGTCTTTTCTATCAAATCGTGAAATGAAAGTTATCCTGAACGACCACTTGTCTAAATCCTTTTGTACTAACGTGGGTGTCCTTCAGGGCTCCATCCTGTGTCCTATTCTATTTTTAATTTTCATTAACGACATTCCCGATGACACCAGCTCTCAACTTGGCATCTACACTGAAGAAACAACCATTTACTCCTACGTCGGTAGTAAGACTGATCAGTCCGACAAGGTCAAAAATGGCAGCTGTTGTTCAAAACGGCCTCAAGTCCTTCGTTATCTGGATCAAAAGATGGCTTGTTAATTTTAACACCACCAAAACTAAACTTCTCTCCATTAATCATCTGAGAGACACCTCTCTGCTATCAGCATGGTTGATGTTAACCTCCAAGAAAGTGATTCGTTACACCTTCCCGAGCGAACCTTCTCATCTGACATGAAGTGGAAAGACTATATTAAATCCATTGCTAGATCAGCTGCTATGAAAATTGGTTTCCTGTGTCAAGCGAGATAATTTTTCTCTTCGGAATCTATCTTGCATATCTATAAGTCTACCATTCGTCCATGCTTAGAATATTGCCACAATATATGGCCCGGTGCCTCTGCTATTTACCCTGAGCTCCTTGATAAGTTCCAAAGAAGAATCGGCAATATTATTGGTCCTGATCTGGCGACTCGGCTTCAGTCACTTACCCACTACCGCAAGGTTGCTTCACTGTGCTTTCATGGTAATTGTACGGGTGAGCTCTTCGTTATGGCACCTAGACTTTATTAATTTAAGTGCAGTACTAGACTGGCGTCGACATCTCATCAATATACAGTTGAGCTAGCTCGATCTAGGCGTAAGTTCTATGTCAACAGTTTCTTTCCTCGCACTTCTCACTTCTAAAACTCCGACTCCATGTTTTCTGTAATTTTCAAAAATTTTAATGCAATGTCAATCGCTATCTACTTTCCTAATTACTCTTTTCCCTTTCTGCTCATTATTAATGTTTCTGATACAAATTCTTCCACACTGTAACACCTTGTGCTTTAGTGATTTTACTCCCTTGTTTGGGGTGTTGCCGATATATATATATATATATATATATATATATATATATATATATATATATATATATGCATTTTAAAGAATAAATTGATTTATTTTCAATCCGACATTTTTAAAACTTCAAGCACATTTTTTAGTGGATACTCATATTTGGGTTTTTCTAAACAGTGTATATTACATTTACAGATCTGAGCGCTTGAGAAAACTTAGTAGAAAAAATGTGCTCGAAACCTGTCTGAGAATACAATTTCTTTATTAAGTTTTCTCAGATCTCCATGCCGGTAGACATAATGCACACTGGTTAGAAAAATGGGACGTCTACTTAAATAGGGATATCCACTAAAAAATATAACATTTGAAGTAATAAATATTTCGGATTAAAAATACATACATTTATTGCTTAGCAATTCTTTTGTTTGCGTTTCGGATGCGAAATAGCGCAGATCTGAACAAAGGGTCTACATTCGTTAAACAAGGTAGATAAAACCCCACTTGGCTGTGATACTCTCTGTGGTGTGTATATATATATATATATATATATATATATATATATATATTAATAAATACACATACACTTATACATACGTTTGGTGTTCGACTCGAGTGTACGCAGTCAATTGGGAATTGGTCGTTAAAAATAAAATCAATCCATTCCCAGGCAGAGGAACTGTGCAATCTATGTTTACACGAAAAATTATTCATCCTAAAAAATATTAATAATCTAAATCTACTAAATAAATGAAATGAGCTTATGTCTAATTGTATGCAAAGAAAATTGTTTCTCTTAAAATATTGTAATCCTGGATAACCCACTTTCCGTCTAAATTTAATTTAAAATTTTAATTTTCCGCCCACTTATATTTTGGATCATACACAGATTATCTCCCTTTAACCAGTCAAGCATCTTTTACGAACACCGTCCAACGTTCAAATTTTAAATTTTAAGCATACTTCAATTTCCCTTTTTTTTTCTCTCTCTCTCTCTCTTTTTTTCTATTATTGACTCATACCTACGCCTTATTTCCTGCACTTAAACCGCGGTATTGCTTTAGGTTGGTGCAAAAATAATGTCGTTTTCTCACATAGTAGCATATTATTTTTGCACCAAGCTAATAGTATTTTTGTGCTATTTTTATTTTGAACTATGAATCCCATGAGCATCTGTATATATTTTTTTTTTAAATAACCAATAAGTTACATCTTGTGTCCGATGTGTTGGGTAACCAACATAAGTATATGTGTATTTATTAATATATATTTCTTAAATCTGTCTAATCACATTGAGCACTATTATATTATGTCTTGGCTAAATTTGGTAATTTTTGTTTACGCGTGTATGCACGCCAGAACGCGCGTATACGGTCGCTAATATCTAGTTATCTCATTTACCTAAACCGATATATATATATATATATATATATATATATATGTAAGTAAGGGCGATGAACAAGCTGATGATTACACTGATGATAATGTGTATGTTCTGTTGAAGTTTGAAAAAACTACAAATGAAACTGAAGTCTGTCTTGAAAGGTAAACACAAAGATCTTATAGGAGACAATTTGAACTCTCTTATACTTGCCAAGTTCCCCAGTGGTTGTAGTTTACTCCGATAAGATAACACATGCTCCCATCGCGCACGGGTGCCGGGAAACAGGTTCCAGAATCACTTGACTGATCCGAGAAACTCCATTGGTTCCCATACTCGCCAGTTTTAAACCCCATTGTGCATCAGTTCAGTGGGGTTATTCAGGTGAAGGGTGATGCAAAATGTTAATAGTTATCTGTCAAACTGTTTTTTTTTTTTTATCTCGCAAATATTTCAATAGATTAATAATACAATATTTTTTTATATTGCTTTCAAGATTTTATTTTGCTGCATTTTTTATCACTTTTCCTTCTAAAAATAATATTTACCTGTCGACGACACAAAGGAAACAAAGCTGTTTTTATCGTATTTTCTTATGTACAATACGACTTTAGAATAATACGACCCCATGTTTTTGAAGCTAAAAACAGGGAATAAATTATATCCTTGAGTATAATAGCTCGTAGTACAGCCATTCTAGTAGATTCTTTTTAAAAAATTGTACCATATTAACTATTCAAATCTCAATATCGTACATATATTTCATTAGAATATTTAATTTTTTTACGATACTAAAGAAAAGAAATGAACCAGCTGTTTAGCCAGTGTGTATTTTTCTCCTAATTTTCATTTCAAAACTTATTTTGAATTTGGGGGGAAAGTGCTAACCAAAAATACCCAGTAATATATTTCATGGTGTCAATCTGTCGTAATTTTCTGTTTGATATGACTTTATTAAATTTCTATATTTTAATAAACTATAAAAATAAAAATAAAAAATAGTGTCTTTCGTTAAGAATGAAGAGAGAAAAATTTATAAAAAAACAGGAAAATTATATTTAAGCAAACTTGTGAGCACAACAGAGTGTATTTTACAATCTTGCTGTTTCAAATAAGATTTTTTAAGCTAGTAAAATTTCTGAAAACGTGTACTTGTGTATTATACGATTCCCTTTTGCGTTTAATTTTCGTTCAAAATTTCTCGTATTTTGCACAAAAATACGATAAATCACTTTACTTACTAACCAATTAAGGTTTTCGAGCTATTCTTATACTTGTTTAACAAATCCATCATCGCTGGCACCGCAGAGAGATTTCCGCAAATATCCCGGATATCAATTTCTGTCAATAGAAGAAAGTGGATTATTTATACTGGTACAATAAAAATTGCATTTAACTAGTTTTGCTTGAAAATTTGTATAATCAACAATAACGAAAACCAGAGGTAACACACTATGGCTCTCTTCTTCGTGTGATATAATCGCAGACGAAAATAAAAGATGTGATAACAAATTCCAGTAAAAAAAAAAAAAAAAAAAAAAATATGAAAGCTGTTTCTAAAGTGGGGTTTACTTAAATGTATCACCGACTGTCAGAAAACTAGTTTAATTATTCTGTCGAACCAACAAAAATCTCATAATAATTCAATCTGCACTTATCATGGACTAATTATGCGCATTTCACATCATTAAGGTATTTGAACTGTTAAAAACTTTAATTAAACAAATATTAATTAAAAGGTTACTATCAGTTTCCGGAAAATTCGTGATGTGCTTGCGAAAAAAAAAAATGCATTCAATGCATTTTGCTTTTTACAATAATGTTCACCTTGTACAAGGCCCGAGAGCCACTCGATTGATTGATTGATTTTTTTACGGTTTATCAACCTTTTGCAGGTTACTTAAGGCCAGAAAATATTTTTTAGATTGTAATAATATTTTGGAAATAATAATGATTTACTGATACACATCCAACTAATTAACGCATAGTTGGGGGAGATGAGGTGGATTCATACTTTTCCTAAGGGTATTTACGCGTAAGTGAATATAAAGAACCTTACAGGAATTGGAACTCGGCTCTTCGATTTACTAAGGACTGTAGATTTTGATAGAACAGCTAGAGGCTTGCGACGTTTCGAGTGGAAAATTATTCGTCACCCACAAGGACTCTACAAATACTGGAAAGTGAACAAATGGGTAGCTCCTGTCGATATGTGGCAGCAGTACTCCATTTTCGGCTTGATTTAGCTCTTGTAAAGGTAGAGGGATGCAGAAGGAGTCATATACAAGCAACCGACTATTTTTACAGGATCTTCACCGATGGATCGAATATATGAGGTCTGGATTGATTTTAAGTCCCAAATGGCGTTCAGGTCACGGAGCCTCTCTCAGGGACCATCATTTCATTGTGATTGGTGAATGTTCTGAGACCGATCGACAATGATGGAATATCACTAGTTTTCGAGGCATTGATTATGAACAACCAGTCAGCTTCCAAGCTCTGGTCAGATTTTTGGAGGTGCATCCATATAACGTTGTGTTTTCAGCATAGATATTCAAAAATGATCATAGTATACCCTTAGGAAGATCATTTATGTAAAGTAAAAAGAGGGTTGGACCTCGAAGCGAATCTTGTGGGACGCCTGCGTTGATTGCTTCGACCGCGGAAGACTGGCCATTAACAACTGTCTTTAGGAAGGCCTTTATAATTGAGAAGTCTCTTCGAATGATTCCATAGCTAAAGAACTTGTGCAGTAATCCTTTATGCCACACAAAGCATTTGATACATCTAATGTGATCCTCCTTGAGATGAATTTGTTGTCTAGTGACTCTTTGATTCTGAGTAATGGCGGTTAGGATATCAGCAATGGACCGGGGCAGTCTAAACCCAGGTAGCCCAAGAGGATTTTCCTATTGACGTGATCAACAACTTTCATTTTGATTATAGATTCAAAGTTTTAATGATGACACTGACGACACTGTGAGGGGCAGGGCGCTCATCTGCATTCTTGAAAACCAGGCATACACTTGATACATTTCACAGAATTGGGAAGGATTTCTCCTTCCAGCAGCGGTTAAATAATTTCACTAAGATCGAGGATAAATTCAGGTTAACATTCTTAAGGACAACCACTGGGATTTTGTCTGGACCAGTGGTATTAAGGTCAAGAAATTTAATGTCTTAGACTTTCCGGACTGTAATAAAAATACAGGTTGCGATGGGTAAATTGTTGCCCTTTTATATTTTCATTTCGCGCATAGTAGGGTCACTTGGGAAGCATCTGTGAGAAAAAAATTACAATGACATAATTTTCTCCGCCAGGATTTCGAAAACGGTATGCTGTACTGCTTGGAATTCTCACCGAAAGTTCCAATACGAACATTTCAGAGTGTCAATCTAAGGACAGTGCAGAGGATTCGGAGAGAGTTGGATGAGTCTAATGGTGATTATGAAGGTACAGCTACTCGGAAAATTCACTCTGATCGTTCTGATAAGGAAAGAACTCCCGAATTTGATGAGGGCCACAACACGTGCCTTGAGGAGGTAGTCCTGCCCTGGATCGAGGGTGGCTGCTGGAAGACCCTATGTATGGCAACAGGACTCTGCATCATGCCACACAAGTAGGAGAACCCAGTCATAGCTATCAGACAATTTCTGCGATCACATCACCCCTTACATCTGGCCACATAACTCCCAGACTGTAACCCCCTTGATTATTATGTGCTGGGCGCATTTGATCGAAAGACTAACAAAACTCCTTGTAACACCAAAGATGAACAGAAGGCAAGGATTATGGTGGCAGCATTCACCAATTTAAACAAGGAAACAGTCCAAAAGAGATGTAGGGAATTCCGAAGTCGTCTGGAGGTCGTGGTTGAAGCCAATGGCGATTTTATTGAATACATTTACTCTTTACAATTTCAAGATATTTTTGTGTAATTTTGGTAAATATATGTTAAAATGGGATGTTATCAATACCAGTTTTAGACATGAATAGGACGTGCGGTTTGGCATGAAGATGGAGTTCCACCTCTGGAAAGTTGAAACAGACCCCTCACATTGGTGTAGGAGATGGTGAACTTGGTGTCTACTTTTCAGGCTATGGTTATTTTTATTTATGGCTTTAAATGTATATAAATGGCTTTTATCCTCTTTAGTATAAATTTACGACTCGATTTAGAAACTACACTACTTTCATTATGATATATCTAATATTATTGTAATTCCGGTGGTGCATGTTGATGTGTTGTTTAATGGCAATTTGGTCAGATAAAAAGACTACAGAAAATCGATGTCATTTACATCCAATGAGACAACTTCCATCAGTACAAATAACTGTAGTCAGAGACCCGGCACATTTAATGCATGTAAAGCGCGCTTGTGTGTGTGTACGTGTGTGTATGTCCGTGTGTGTATGTGTGGTACATATATAAGGCAATTTGGAAAAATCATTTCGACATGATTCGTAATCAGAAAATGGATTTTATTTCAATAAAATGCTTGATATTTTTCACTTCAACAAACATTCATATCATTAAAGCAACTCTTTTAACAAATCCCGTGGTATGAGCATATTTTGTTTTGGCTTCCACAGGTGGATCAATTTACAATGAATTTACATAGTAAACTGGCGAGCCCTATCAACTTTTTAAAAATTGATTTTCGTGGTTTGGAGAGCTTAATTTATAATAATAAGAAAAAAAGAAATTGAAAGAAATTAATATTTCCAGTCAGAGAGCTTATTATACAGCTCCACCAAATATTGTTAATAAAAAATATGTATTTCTTTCTGAAAACAAAAGTAAATTTATGTTTCAAATAATTCTGTTATTTTCTTTTTTTTCTTTTTAAAAACAAACAAGTGATTTCTTTGAACGCATACTATTGTTTTTCCTCTTCATGTTTATCAATAATTTTTGGCTTTATTTTCAATGAATTAATAATTCAAATTATCTACGCCTGATTAAATTTAGATGTCGGTTTTTTTCCACAGGTGTAATTTTCCTGAAAACATTAACATATAATGAAAGGAATTGTTTTAATTAATTGTAAATTTCCGTGTTTCCCTCCTATCTGTACACATCTATAGGCTTTGCAAAGTTGTCGATTTTAACCAGTAGAAATTATATTTCTTTAATCTATGTATAAACTATGAGCTGCATACAACTGTTTTCACAGATCAATGATTAAAAAGTTACCTCAATCGAACGAATCCTCAAAGCCTTAAATGAAATAATACTTCATCAGACCTTAATAGACTGGCGCTACAGAATCGAAAATAACTTTATGAAAAAAACAAAAGCTGCATCACTTGAAGGCACCCAAGAGCAACAACAATTAAAATGGATAGCACCTGCAACTAGAAGAGAAAATAATGTTGATTTTCTTCACTACTTTAAACAAAATGTTTGGGAGGAAATCCCCATCAATAGTAGAAAGATGGACTTGACAAGTTTATTTTCCTTAAAAAAAAATAGAAAGACATGTTTTAAGAAAAATATTTTGTAAATTTCAGCCAACAGTAGCACTAATTGTTCGGTCAATGAATGTCGAATATCCCTCCATGGAAATAATTTCTCTCCCTTATTAAGTAGTCCTCTACTTCACTTCTTGTACTAAGTGACCATCATTTAATAAAAAAAAAATTAAAAATCACAAGCGTAATGCTTCCGACGTAATACTATCATTACATAGTAATTAAAAAGCGTGTATTTTACAGATGTGCTACAAGAGTTCACATTTAACAGATATGCATCTACCAAAATAAATACTTACCAAATGTCACATTTTGTTCAGAATGTTTATTAATATTATCAACCAGCCAATAAGCAGTTTCCACCGTCTTCACAGAAGTTGGGTTAATTTTCTTACAATCGGGTTCCGTTCGTAGTTCATCCATGAGGCCGATGACAGCAACATTTTCGCAAAAGTATCCTCCAGCAAAACTCAAGAGTAACAACAGTTGATGTAAGCATAACCAGTGCATTTTTGAAGATCAAATTTTCAAATAATCCTTCAATTAAAGGAGTTTTCAATTAGGAATAAGTAGGGTTATAGAAAATAAATTAGTAAAAATATAATGTCACAAAAATCAAAGAAAATTTGCAGAAAGTTAATCCCATTCTCTATGCTAATTCTAAGTAGTAAAACACACATGCGCGTTGAAACGACAGATATGCATAAAAGGTTTGGCTACAATGTCTAGCGTTCAAGCAAATGATGACTCGACTGAATGTCGTTGACCTAAAGTGTATGTATGCAAACATTCGAATACGAAATGAAATAGTAATAATCAAACAATGTAAATAAAATATAAGCATTCTACATGTAAAGTCTCATAACATCAGAATTTGTACAAACAGAATGCATATATTTAGTACTTTTAGGTACCTCCACAAAATCGCTAAAACAAGAGCATAGCATGAGGAAAAAGACGCCAAACTTGACGAAAACAAAGTTTTATCGTCTAAATGCTTATGCTATTATTAAGAGGAAAGATCAAAGTATTTGGGGGTATTATTTTACATTTTTTAATCGTTCCGAGGACGTTCGAAATTTTTGTTAAAAATCTTGATCTTTTTGAGTCAGCAAAATTGACAGATTTCAAATATTTTTTTCCATTTTATAAAAAAAAAACGAAAATCTCAGTTTGAAATTCTTTTAAGTAACAATTATCAGTTTTTCAAAACTTATTTTAAGAAAATCAGAAATTATAATGTTTATTTAAAATATTTTGAACCGAGCTTAACTTAGTTTCTGCGCCGAAAAGATGTAATTTGAAAATAAAACAAAGCAGGTCATAAACTTTCGCCTCACTTGACAGGTGATGAATGACATATTGACGGATTCCGTGAGAATAATTTGTTCTACGGAAGGAGAAAAGTGTAATAATTTACATTTAAGGGAACAAATTATTTACCTCGTTATTTTTAAGGAAAACTTTCAGCGCTCTAATTTTTTTTTTTTTTTTTTACTTAGCTTTCACCTTTACGTTTACGATGCTTTATGGAAAATATATTGTAAAGAAATTAAAATAAGACTGTTAAGAGTGAGATTAAATTTCATATTTCATAAGAAAGGTATCTAATTAATTTATAGGTACCTTTCTTATGAAATTTTATCAGAAGTGTACATAAAATACTATAATTTTATGTACATTTATTACATTTTACTGTGTTATTTGTATTTCCATTCACTTTATTATTAATTTTGATGTTTCATTTATGGAAAAATGTCATAAATGAGATTAATATAAAAAGAAGATCATATAAATTTCATAAGATGATACTGATACTTGTAGGTACCCTTCCCAGTTGAAATTGGAAAATCAAATTAACTTCTCCACACGTGTTTCGCAAAAGTAAAGGCCCTAACAGCGGAGAACAATGCTTAACTCAAATAACGCAACTTAATTGTATTCTGGTTGTTCTTCCGTACTTTATAATTACAACCCGATTATAAACACAAAATTACATTTTTTAATTACTGCGGATCTTCTGATTAGTCAAAATGATACAATTTACAACGCGCTAAAAAAAAAGATCTATCTCATAAGGACACTTAGGAAACCAGATGCGGCTTTTAACTAATTTTATAATATTTTAACAACTTAAATGTAAAAATCTATTATAATTAAAAATAACAAATAATTATATTAAAAATTCATTTTCCATCGAATTTTTTTTTTTACTTTCAGAAAATATTGTCCATATTCCTAAAAACAACTAAAAGCAAATAAAAGCATTTGAAATTAAATAATATATTTGTTTTATTGAGTTTTGTACGTTACAATTCAGAGCTGATTTTCAGGTAGGGGGTCCAATTAAAAACAAAAAAACATGATTTGCATTCCTCAAAGCCTTGTGCTTTTAAATATCGCAATCACTAAACCTGATACCATCGAATTTCTAGCGTTTTCATAAAATTAGTTATGGTGGGGGTAATAAATTTAAAAAATATTTCTGCCATGACATTAATAAAAAAAAAATCATATTTATAATAATTTCCATCATCTGCGAATAGTTTCTGAAAGTTTCATTAACAGCCGACAAGTATTCTTATTTTTGCAAGATTTCCCAAATTAATGTGTGTCATACAAAAAAACTTGCTAAAAATTGTATATGCTATTTTACTAGTTCCGGTGATACAAAGAGAAACAAGGTTTTTTTAATCAAAATTTAGAATGTTCTAAAAAGAAGGAAAAAAATTTTTAAATAATTAAAATAAACTTTGATCTTTCCTCTTAATAATAACATAATCATTTAGACGATAAAATTTTGTTTTCAAGTTTGGCGTCTTTTTCATCATGCTATACTCTTTTTTAGCGATCTCATGGAAGTACCTCTGCTAAGTCTTAGTAATGGTCAGGCACTGTGCAACAACAACAAATAAACATAATGAGAATATAAACATCATCATTGTCATCATCATCTTCATCACTGGTAAGAAGTTTAATTTTTTGAAAACCTACTTTAAAAAATAGTCTAATAAATTTCAGCTTGGAATAACTCTTTATCTTCGGCCAAAGAATACTGAATGTTTTCTGTATGAAAATACATATTAGTAATATACGATATAAAACTAATGAAGCTTATGCCTCACAGCCCCTATTATCGGAGTGTTCCTCAAGTAGTTTTTCCCCATTAGTGAACAAGCAATACTCATGAAAATTTCAGTTTTCATATTTTAATTTTCTGATAAATTTTAATTCTTACGTAAATGATTCAATATTCTCCTTGCTAGTTCTACAACTATGAAATAGCCATGGAAATTCTCCTATTCCCTCGTTAAATATTTGAGTTTAACAGATTTAAGAAAATATTGCAATAACTATCTTAAATATGAATGCAAGTCATTATTTTTAAAAAAAAGTATCATAGTACAAATCATAATATTTAAAATTGACCGCTACGAATTATTTCTTTGTGAACTGTTACGGTTTCATTTTGTGAATTTATGGAAAAATGTTTTCATATTTACTGGCTAATGAGAGATGTTTTCACGAGCCCTTTTGAAAACTTGGATGGGGCCTTCTGTGATCCTCTTTTTCTTGAATAAAAGAACTCTGTTAGCGAATAGCTTCAGAAAGCATTTAGTCGTCAAGAAGAAGACATTGAAGCGCCCACACTTCAAGGCAGGAGGATTAGTCCATCAGAAGGGTCATAAATCATGACGGGGAAAGAAAGAGCCGACAATTAAATCTCAACTGGACGTTAGATTCAATTCCTTTTCGGCGTCTTCCACAGAAGAATTGGAACGGAACCAACCATTCAAATTGAACTTTTCAGTAGAGAACTACATAAAGTCTCCGGGACAACAACTTGTTGAAACCACAAAACTTCTTTGTGAAGAGACATTCCTATTCAGTTGTAGAATTTATGTGGGTGCACTTTTGTATTTTCTGCCTTGTGCAATTTTTGCTTCCTCAGTTTTTTTTTCCTTTTTTTATTTTCAAAGGGTATATTCTTTTATGTTGTATACTGAAAGTGTTACCCTGACTTAGTTTTTGTATAAGGCGCACAAAAGAAATTTTTCTGCAAGTTTTGTATGCACATTTTGTATTTGTTTTTTTATTTTATTTACTGTAATAAATGTATTTCCTTTTGAATTTCGCGTAGAGATCGAGTCTTGTTTGTTTTCCGCCTTATTCAACTTTTGGGATAAAAGAGAGGCGTGTTCTTTTTTTACATTCTACCCCTACATGCTGTAAGGAGTTAAAAGCTTTGTTTTGCACAAAAATATTTTGTCTGTGCGTAATTTAAATTTTTATATACCAATTATATGATAGATAAATTGATTATAACTGAACAAATTCAAGATTGAATTGATTTGAATTTGGGGTTTCTTGGCAACAAACTGAATGACCTCCTAAGAAAGTGAGTAGGAATAGATAACCTACGATCACGTTACATATATTACCAAGTGGGATTTTGATATTGTAATTTTAGTTTCCCGATGACCTCCGATGACAACAGTTCGCAAGAAAAATAGATTCTCATCATGTGATCGTAAGGGATGAGAAATACACCCACAAGCCTATTCCATTACTTGTTTTGTAAGGAATAAGGAAATTTCATCAAAGATATCTTGGATTTATTTGACTATTTAATAGATAAAAGGTAATGGATATTGTACCCGATTAAATTACAAAGAAAGCATCTTACTTTCATCTCGGAGGTAATCCAAGTAAACAAATGGAAACGGAACACAGACATATATTATTGAATTCTATATTTCACATTGCGGAAGAAAGAACAACCAACATTTGTGAACATTCTACAGCAACTTTGTCTGTCATTACGATCATTCGAACTCCAAATTCCTGAAATACAAATGTTTGAACTGACATCCAATATCAGTTAAGTGTTCTTTTATTAATTGTACGTTTGTTACTCCATACTTTTCCCATACTTTGTATTTTGTATTTCGTTATATAAAATTTATTTACAAATGTTAATGTTGTGTTTGTTGTTTCGTAGGTACCTCTTCATGTGTTCCTATCTGAGCGGACCCACCTTTTTCTTTTTCTTTTGTTTTTTTAAGTTTACAAAAAAGTAACTAATGATATATATATATATAATATATATATATATATATATATTATATATATTATGAAATGGATTAAGTCCGACAATTATTTAATATATTTCCTGTTTATTCGTTATTTTAATAGATACAAAATATTTAAGTAAATGCTCTTTTTTTTAATCATCAGTATTAATTATATTTACCGGCCTGAATGTTCGAAACATTTCATAGAGAAGCACATATTTTCTACGAAAATTCATAATCTGTATATATTGTTCTAATTTTATATTCAAACTAATGCTTTAAATATGGTCCTTACGCAAAACCTTATAAATGACCGAATCAATAGAATAAAAACGTCTTTCTGGTTTTAAATAGGCAGTAAAATACTCTTTCCTTATGCAGTGTTAAGCTGAAGAAGGATGTATCGATGAAAACGTTGTTGTAGTAACAAAAGCTTAACAAAGGATGAATTCAGTGGAATAAGCAACTCAAGGAATGATAGCAACTCTCATCAAACTTATAAACAGTATAAGAATTATGGTTGTATAGTTAGCATGAACGAGAATGTGAACAATAATAACAGTCTGCGTAAGTGATAAAATGTTCCAGATAGGTAGTTCCTGATGTTTGTACCCCAATTGCAAAGTGAAACTAATACTACGTCTAATGTATAGCCGCTTGAGAGGTAAATATCAGAATAAGATGCATAATTATTTAATAATTGTTAGACCAGTCTATCAAGGCAAAAGAAAAGAATATCTTATTTCAAATTTTATAAAATGTGAGCTTGTGAATAAAGTGAAACAACCAGTCAACTGCCTAATGCATGCTCATTTATCAGGTTAGTGATTGCTAACTTCCGTTTACGAGTATTTGAATTTTTTATGAGTAATCACTATTGCTGAACAGCCAATATTCTGTTTCACGAGTTTCTGCCTTTTTATCCACGTAATCAGTCAGTTATATGCCATACGTGATACACGCTTAGGCGATCATGTATCTTCGATACATGACTGACGAAGCAGATATTTTCCTGCAGTAGGTTGCCATTTCTTTCTGCGGTAGACCAGTTGCCATCCAAGGCTATAGAACCCGGTCTGTCCTGCTATTTACCCATAGTTGGAGAAGAAGAGGATTCATATCTTTCCCAAGGGTATTAGCACTTAAGTGAATCTAATGGATTCGGCTGAAATTCAAACTCGGCTCTCCGATCCCTTAATCCGAGCAGCTATCAATTACTCCACCAAACGCAAGCATCTTATTATTTCTTCTTTTCTATCTTTAATAAATGTAAAAGTTACTTTCAAAGCATTCAACCTAATTTTATTAAAAATGTATGTATTTTACCCTATGTTTTTCCCGTTATAAGACTAGGTATCTATTTACCAATCTTAATATACCGTAAATACTTGATTTAACACCCTCTCTTGAATAAACGCCCCTCCTTACCCAAGGGAAAAAATTGCCCCTCTAAAATAATGGCACCAGTGTGACTAAACGAATATATTTGAGAAACGAATGGGACACTTATTTAGATTTAGATTATTTGGAAGTCTAAAGACAAAATGTTAATTTAATCAAAATACCCTTTCTTTAAAATTTTCAAATGAGCACTAAATGGCGCACCTAGTAAGGATTGAATTTGGTCACTTCGACTTGGTGTAATGCAAACTTGATCCTTACTGGGCGCTCCACACTTTCGGCCTAGTGCCACAAGTAAACTACGCTTACTAAAGTCACCTAATGAGGTTCGAATTTGTTAAATTGTTAATGGTCAGCTACATCAGCTACTTTAACGTTACTTGACTACGAAGCACTCACATATAGTGACTTACTAAGCATAGCTTAGATGTGACATAAGGCTGAAAGTATGGAGCATTAAACTCATTCCTCAGTCGTAATCGATCTAGCGAGACAAGCTTGCTAACCATGACACCACATCAAAATGCTAAACCTAACTTAGTTGTGGTACAACGGAACATGTACACGGTAAAAAACTCACTGTCTAGATTAGATTGCTAACCATTACCACCACGCCAAGATGCTCAGCACGCACAAATATATATGCAGACGTATGTATAGCATATCATTTATCAGGTCAGTGATTACTTTTGTTTACTTTGTGTTTTCGTCCAACAATGAAATATTCTGATTGGTCGTGTTTCTACGAGTTGAAACAACGTCATTAGACTGCTAGGACACAGACAGACGCATACACACATATACACTCTCTCTCTCTCTCTCTCACACTCACACTCACACTCACACTCACACACACACACACACATCTACTTAATCACTAGAGCATAAATACAAGCACACTGACATTTTTATTTTTTTTCCATTTTTAATAAATTTAAAAATTACTTTTAAATTGTCAAGTTATTGAGCCGGCATTTATGAAAGATGTATTCAAAATGGAGTACTGTTACCATATCCGATGACTATCATTCCTTAGTGTCATTAGCGAACATCATTCTTTTTGTTGTTCAATAGAGGGTGGAAAGTACGACACTGAAATTCGAAGGCGCATTGGCATGGCGAGAAATGCTTTCCAAAATCAAAGTATTCAGAAACAGAATAAATTCGTTAGAATCAAAGAAAAGAGTACTGAAATGTTACACAATGTCAGTCCTCCTATATGGCAGTAAATGCTGGACAATCTCTTTACAATTGCAGAAGAAAAAGAGACTTGAAGTAAAAGATCTACAGATCTACAGAAGGATGCTGAATATACCATGAACCGAATACAACGGAATTTTAGAGAAAATGGAGACAAAAATGACACTTATACTTAACGTCAGTTAGATACAGTTGAAATTTCTAGGGCACATAATGAGGAAAGATGGCTTGAAAAATCCGATACTCACAGTACAGAATGAAAGCAAGAGAGGCAGAGGTAAACAAATGCATAACCTACCTAACGAGTGTGTGTAAATGGCTGGCAGAACAAGGTTTAGGAGAAATAACAAAAAGACAAAACTTATTAAGCGCTACAAAGGACCTGAAATTGTGAAGAACTATGATCGCTTACGTCCTGAAGGGACACGGGCGATCATAGACTAGATTGGCAAATGTCATCTTTTTACTATTGAAATAGCTAAATGTATTAGTTCTATTCTTATACTTTCTTTTCTTGCACTTCTTGACTGTGGAACTCTCTCCCAGTTTTCTGCTTCCCTGCCACTCTACAATCTTGAAAAATGTGAATGCAACGTCAATCGTCATCTGCCCTTCTAAATCCTGTTCTTTTATTGTCTTTTCTCTTCATTAACGTCTTCTCATTTTCTTTCAATTTCACTAACCCTTTGCGTCTTAATGTCACAATCGCCTTGCTTGGAGTGAAATAATTAAAAAAAAATGACGTTGACTTACATAATGCAATCTAGCACAGTTTATGATAGAGTGGCTTCTGTCAGTATTTTATTTATTTGCTTTTTCTGAGTTTGTGTGTCCATTTATGGTGGTTGTTAATAATATATTCACAGAGTCGTTCTTTCTTTGGGGAGTATCCTTTACCTTGGTTATCTCTCATTTGTACTTTTCTGGGTCGATACATATACGCTTTGCTAAGTGTTGTTTGACTCAAATAATTCACTGATTATCTCTATCGACTGGAATCGTAGTTTAGTTAACATCCAGTGAATATCGGTTTTTGGTGTATGGATATTCTGAATTGTTTATCATGTAGAGCTTACATGACCCATGGGCAGTATTAAGTGTGTATTGTATACCACCCAAAAGTGTTACCGTCATAGGAAAATTCTATGAACTCTTCGAATACAGTGTTATCCTGGAGAACACTGACATTGTCATTTCCTATAACATTTGCAGTAGGCAGAATTGCATTCTCTCACCAATTCTATTTCTGATCATCATCAGCTGATTGATGCGTCAAACATCAGAGCGTCTCCATAGAATAAGATAGCCATTTTAAACTAACTCAAAAAGGTCAACTCTGCCGACGATCTTACAGTCATGTCATTCACTCGTACCCATCACCAGACATCACAAGTCTGATTGGCTAAGCAATTATGTAACGTGAATTATGTAACTGTACATCATCCAGAAAAAAAAACGCAGGTGCTGTGCATCCAATGTTCCAACAGTAGCTGCAATCACTATCGATGGAGATGCGTTGTAGTGAGTCAAAGATTATATATACCTCAGAAATCTCGTTGATATTGAAAAATGGCGCCCAAAGTGACAACCAGAACCGTAACATATCCATGTCTAAGCAAGACAATTTCAAAAATAAAATCAGCTCCATTCTCTAGTTCTCTGAGGACACGTCGTGAGTTGAATCCTCCTTATTTCTTCCGTTTTTCAAATGTAAGAAAGACGTTCCGCTCAGACAGCTTCTTCAAGAAGCGTCACATTGTGGAACAGCCTCCCACGTGGATGCTTCTCTGAATACTACAATCTTAAACTTTTTGAGTCATGGATAATCATTATAATCTTCTTTAACCCTTATTTGTCACACCTTATTCATCATTACCATTTGAAATATAACACCCTCAATCATAAATGGCCCTTAAGCCTCGTATTGACTCTAAATTTATTTTTTAAAAAATAAGATGTAGGCGAAAACAAAATAGTGTGGTATTATGCCAGATAGTGTGATATTGTATTTTAATTTTATACCAGACTGTCAAAGGAAGCCAAGTGCAGAGTTGATCTAGGGTTACTCCTAGCCACCAAATGGAGAAGCAACTGACCTCATTCATGTACCTAGTTTACATGCGTGGGAAACGAGAATGTT
Organism: Acanthosepion lycidas; assembly: GCA_963932145.1. Lineage (NCBI taxonomy): Eukaryota > Metazoa > Mollusca > Cephalopoda > Sepiida > Sepiidae > Acanthosepion > Acanthosepion lycidas. The sequence goes on from OZ010572.1 coordinate 67,244,551, forward strand.
GAATATAGACAACTGTGCAGGGATGATCTGAGGCAGTCTCTCTCAGACATGAGTATACAGTGTTTGCTGTCGGACGAAGACATAGGGACGCATACCACAGACTGGCCGAGAGTAAATGACAAAATGTTGGATTGAATAAAATGTTAAGTATTATAAAATCGATAAATTATATAAAAATGTTAAATATATTTATATAAATAATTTTATCGAAGTACAACATTTGTATGATGCATCTGAAATCGTGCGTCGAAAAATTGATGACTGGAATGTGAAAAATTGACTACTCCTGTACGAAACTTTGCTTGTAACATAAGTGTTTTTAATTTTAGGAATAGGTTTTTGGTTGTAGATCAAAATTACAGGAGAAATGTAACAGAACTCAAGATAAATTACTGAATGTGTTAGTAAAAAGGAGAAAAAAATTCAAACAAATATTTAATATAAATGCGCAGCGTATTTTCATTAATTTATTACTACAAATTAAATGTGAAGTTTTAGGAAAAAATGTTATATTTGCCAGTGATTTTTAATCCTAATTCCTAAATCTAAAACCTAAATACTAACCTTAAAACCTAACCCTGACCCTTAATGTTAACATCTAATCCAAGCCTCAAAAAATTGAATTCACAATTACTAGCAACCAAATTCACGAACTACAGAGCAATAATCACGTGAATTAAAGCTTTAATCCACTAAACTATTGTCCCGTAATCTATGAATTCATACACTGGAAAATATCCGGAAAGCACAACAGTCAAAATGCTGTGATATTAACAACAAAGATGAGGATATTAACCTGAATATAAATAATGATAAATCCTTATCTCAGAAATTCATAGAATATGATGCAATAACATTATTTTGTATCGTTTATACATAAAAAGTATCTGTTTCAAAGACTGAAATGTGAAATATATGATTTTAAATGAAAATGGTTATATCTTTATGGATAATTTCGTATCTCACTGTAATTATATACATACGAGGTCTGATCAAAATTATCGGGAGTGGTGATATAAAAAGAAAACTTCAACACATTAATTCGTTATTTAATCTCCTTCGAAGTAGTCGCCTTCTGAAGCCGTTGTTTCTATTGATGGAAACATTCCTGAAACTTCGTTTTTGAATAGTAAGTAGCTGCCTCGTGACATTCTCTTGGATTTCGACGTTTTCAATTGTTGTTCTTTTCAGGTGATATTTGTTTTTGAAAAGGAAAAAGTCGCAGGGGACGAGATATGGAAAATATGGTGCTTTTAGGACCTAGGAAATATTGTGCTTGGTTAAAAACTACTGCACAAGCCATAGTCACTGGTGGAATATCTGTAGTGTGGTGAGATTTCCACACTCTACACACTTTCCTTCCAAACAATGCTATAAACAAAGGAAGTGAGCGAGAACGTTATAACTTAGTGTATATGCGCGACAGAATTCAAGATCAATCTGTGCCAAGTGGCTTCACTCTAAGTACTGTAGCTCCTCGTTTACTGTAGACCTCGTTTATACTGGAATCTTCCATTGTTTTCGACGTATTAAAGTACAACAACTCTGTCCTTAGAACCGTACAGTCGGACTACTCGCACATGTAATTTGGTTATAGTAGTGAATGTTTGTGTAGAATCAACCGCACTTTTTGGAAATACCAAAGACAGAGAACATGTGAATTTAGTTTGCCACAAAGTCCCCAAACCATCCTCCTGAGGTTTTGAATTTAGAGTTGTATAAAACCCCAAGCAAGGTGATAATGCTATTAATACGCAAGGGGCTACTGTGAATGAAAGAGAATGAAAAGACCGTAGAAGGAACTGGAAACCCGATCCTAAACAAGAGATAAACTTCTACTCCTGTACAAAAGGTGTATCTACTTCTATTGAGAAAAAAAATGAAAAAATATATAGTAAACAAAATTTCACATTTTAGTCATAGATGTCATAGGTTAAAGTAAACTTTTAGATGGAAATAGCGGACGACGGACTGTGAGCTTTCTCATGACACCGGAATCATCTCTGGGGAGTGGAGATGGTGAGAATGAGGATGACACACCCATATACACCTTAATCCCTACTTCTGTACAATCCCCTAGCTCCAATGGAACTAGCGTCATCATTCAACATGACGGACAGGTGAACGATGGAGGAATACAGCGAAATTAGATATTTATTATTTTTAATGATATTAAAATATTTAAATGCTTGTATGAAATCGGTGTTTGTTCTGGTATTTACTGCTGGGATAATAAATTGTGAATTCAGGATTTTTTGAGGGGGTAGTCACAAAACCTACGATACAAAAATTAATCACATACACTGTAAATTATTGTTTTATTCCAATCCATACACTAGAAATATTGACGATTCAACGATTTCGGTATAACAATGTTTTAATCTTTCACCTTAATTAGTATTACTATAAATTTGGAAAATTATAGAAAATTTATTTTGATTAAATTAACTTCTTGTCTTTAGATAAGCTCCCCACTTTCTCACATGTATTCGTTTCGTTGCCCTGGGACGGTTGTTTTAAATAACTTGGGTGAAGGGGGCATTTACGGTAAGTGTCATACTCAGCTAATTTAAGTATTTGGATATAATTTCAGTTTTCCTATCGGCACTCGAAGGCGGTTTGGGGCTCTTTTAAAAACCAAGATTATGAACGCTGCTTTTCAAAGTAGCATGACAGGTCACATCTAAATGTAGATTAATCTTCCTACTTTGTATGGCGCTGTGATATATGAAAATAAAGTAAACAGTACAATAAGTTAAACAATAATTTCGTTACCTTTAGCATTGCGATATAAAGATGGACTTGTAATTTGGTAATCAAATCCAGTAGTCAGCCTTGTAAATTAAATGTTAAAATAATGTTAACAAAATTCTGAGTTTGCAAGTGTAGTTTCCTCGGAAAAACATCAATTTTCTTCTTGGTCATCGAGAAGAAGCCGTCATAGACATCCGAAAAACTCGTATCGCAGTGAATCCACTTCCGTATAGAGTATAGGATTATTGATAAGTTAACATCTAGATTGTACTAAAAGTAATTACGCATGCTGATTGTTGTACGCTGTAAAAGAAAAACACTAACTTATCGCTTCATCTATCTCTCCATTACAAAATTAGTGAAGAAACGATAAAATTGTTTCAATTTAGATGAAACATCAATCAGAATGGAAAACGAAATCTCGCACATGTGCAGAGAAATGTGAACTCTCGTCCCCTCCCATGAATTAAATTATTATTAAAATACAGCAGTTTTAACGTAAATCCCCAAGAATTTATAAGTGTTAGGTAACTTCAAAAAAAAGTATGTAATTTTTCTCGATAAAATATTTTAAATTTAACTTACCCTGACTGAATTATTTTACTTAGATATAAAAGTTTATACGTCAAACAATCTGAATTTTAAAAGCCAGTTATTTATTTATTTATAGTTCTGCTTGAACGAAGCTATTTCTCTTTTAAAAACAACTATAAAAAGAAATATCGTAGCCGTGCAATGGAGCGTGCAGTTAGGTTGGTTTATTATACAACTAGTAAACCTACGTAACTTATTTTAATAACTATATTTTGTACAGGCCGCAAGTGAAGATACAACTCCGTAAGTATGGTCAACCAGACTTATTCTATGTGCCGTGTCCCTTCAGCACGTGGGCTATCATAGCTCTCTACAATTTCCTGTCCTTGTAGTAGACCTTCTGGGACGGGGCGCAATATAATATGCCCTGTGCGCCCCAAATAAGAGACATGTGTCTCAAGATGCCCACTAACATTCTAAAAATAAAAGACAGGTCAACAAGAGGACAAAAAACGACAAGTTTAAAATTAATACAAAATTTATTTATGTCATATACAAAAGTAGCGTTTCAATTGAAGTAGGTTATTATTAGGTTGGTGCAAAAATAATAACTTAATAATGTCGTTTTTTGACGTTAAAGAATACGTCAAAAAACGACATTATTACGTCATTATTTTTGCACAAACCTAATAGAAGTCTGGACGATATAGCACGAGAGAAGAAAATTCAATTTAAATATCCGGTGGTCGTCGTGAGTAGTTGCTGCTTAAGACCATTAGTGAACCTTCCCTAGTATTTTAATCAAAGTGCACAAAGTAGGTTATTTGAAGTCTAGAAAATATATCCAAAGAGCAAAAGTTCAATTTAAATGTCCCGTTCCGGTGTTGAGTAGTTGCTGCTTAAGTCCAGTGGTGAACCTTCCATGGTATTTTAACCGAAGTGCACGAGGTAGGTTATTTGAAGTCTAGACGATATATCCGAAGAGAAAATTCAATTTAAATGCCCTGTGCTGTTTTTGTCTAGATGCTGCTTAAGTCCAATTGTGAACCTTCCGTAGTATTTTAACCGAAGTACACGAAATAGTTTATTTGAAGTCTGGATGATATATCCAAAGAGAAGAAATTTCAATTTAAATGTCCGGTGCTGTTGTTGAGTAGTTGCTGCTTAAGTCCACTAGTGAACCTTCCGTAGGAATTTAACGGAAGTGTACTTAGTAGGTTATTTGAAGTTTGAACGATATATCGAAAGAGAAAAAATTTCAATTTCAATGTCCAGTGCTGGTGTTGTCTAGATGCTGCTTAAGTCCAATTGTGAACCTTCCGTAGTATTTTAACCGAAGTGCAGGAAGTAGGTTATTTGAAGTCTGGACGATATATCCGAAGAGATGAAAATTCAATTGAAATGTCCTGTGCTGTTTTTGTCTAGATGCTGCTTAAGGCCAGTTGTGAACATTCCGTAGTATTTTAATAGAAGTACAGAAAGTAGGTTATTTGAAGTGTAGAAAATATATCCAAAGAGAGGAAAATTAGGTAGGCTTCAATGTCCAGTGCTGGTGTTGTCTAGATGCTGGTTAAGTCCAATTGTGAACATTCAGTAGTATTTTAACCGAAGTACACGAAATAGTTTATTTGAAATCTGGACGATATATCCAAAGAGAAGAAAATTCAATTTAAATGTCCAATGATGCTGTTGTCTAGATGCTGCTTAAGTCTACTAGTGTACCTTCCGTAGTATTTTAACCGAAGTACACGAAATAGATTATTGGAAGTCTGGACGATATATCCAAAGATAAAAAAAAAATTCAATGTAAATGTCCAGTGCTGGTGTTGTCTAGATGCTGCTTAAGTCTACTAGTGAACATTCCGTAGTATTTTAATAGAAGTGCACAAAGTAGGTTATTTGAAATCTAGAAAATATATCCAAAGAGAAGAAAATTCAATTTAAATGTCCGGTGCTGGTGTTGAGTAGTTGCTGCTTAAGTCCAATGGTGAACCTTCAGTAGTATTTTAACCAAAGTACACGAAATAGTTTATTTGAAGTTTGGACGATATATCGAAAGAGAAGAAAGTTTAATTTCAATGTCCAGTGCTGGTGTTGTCTAGATGCTGGTTAAGTTAAATTGTGAATATTCCGTAATATTTTAACCGAAGTGCACGAATAAATTATTTGAAGTTTGGATGATATATCCAAAGAGAAGAATGTTCAATTTAATTGTCCGATGCTGGCGTTGCGTAGTTTCTGTTTAAGTCTAATGGTGAACCTTCCGTAGTATCTTAACTGAAGTCTATGGAGTACGTTTTTTGAGTCTGGACGATATGCATGCAGCAATTTCCTAAACCATGTGAGTTAGATTGACAGGGAATCCGGAAGCAGCGACCTAGTGTAACCGGACGTTCAGGGCTGGTATAAGCAGTTCCATTAACGCCTATCAACCAGGTGAGTATAGGAGGAGCCAGCTTGCCTAGGTTCGGTTTCTTGCGAATGGCCTTGTGTCAGACTACCAAATTTCCCCGTTTTAGAGTATTTTGATATTCCTTTAGAACATCAATGGTTCTTGACAAGTTAGCAATGTAAAAAGTGGACAAACACCATTAGATAAGAAAAGGCATAAGATGTAATTTTTTTTTTTTTTCAACAACAAATTTGGCAGGGTGCAGTAGATGAGGGAATGCAAAGTAGAGTTCTTGGTCTTTAGAAAGGCAGTTCAACCAAATCTGCACAATGTGAGGCTGAGTTAATGGTCGGGGGCTGTTGCGCGCCAAAACGTTGTAATGTTGGCGCCAAGTGTCCTAGGAGATGAAATAGTCCAAAACGTGAAGAAAGGTTATATGGAAAGTCTCCTTCTGCTATTTTTTTTATTTTTTTGTTGAATAAACAGTATAAGGGAGGCAACTTTACCTAAGAATGTCCTTTCTTTTTTTAGTAGAAAAGGAATGATCGGATCGGAAGCAATTTAAAATGACAGAACTAATACGGACGGTTGTGAGATTTCGACCGAGGAAAATCACCAAGATTACTGAGCTGCAAAAGCGTTCGTTGCTTGTAAGAAGTATAGACCAAAAAGAGGGAGAGATTCAGAAAGTATAGGTACTACGTGTGGAAGCTTGTGGATTTCTGACTTGTTTAGGCAGGTCCGTTCGATTCTGAGGTTCGTGACGAAAATGCTTGCTCTAGACAAGAAGTTAGGTCAGAAAGTTGGGCTAGGACCGAGTCTACACTGATGGAAGGTACCTTCGGCAAACGAATTGACTATGAAAGTTGAAGTTTATCTGCAGAGAGAAAAGTGTAAAAAAACACGTCTTCCCGACTCGATACCCGCAGGTCGTCCCTCTCTCGTGGATACTTTTTGGCGGGTATCCGATGAGTCACGTGGCCGTTTGACTGGCGACAAAATACCAACTGTCCAAAGAACTTTGAATGGATGTTCGTTCCAAAACGGTCACATGCTTTAACATCGAAAGTGTTGGGTCGTTGCTCACAGGGTAGCAACGCCGATGAAAGGAGAGAAAGAGAAACGGTTCGAGGCAAACGATGATGGTAGGAGGAGTGTGCCGATATGAGTTAGATTGAGATAGAGATGCCGGAAGTAGGGAACAATGTGATGAGGCATCACTCACCTAGCTGGTGATTCGTGAAGCCCTCTGGGTCGGCAAGAGACTTTGTTCAGCAGGCTTGGAGAAATATCCAAACTGTCGTCGCTGTACTGGGGAAGTCGAGACCATTGGTCACGCCTTTTTTCAGTGCAAGGCGGTAGTGCCGTTGTGCAAGTTTGTTGAAGGCCTCATGGTCCGCATGTTGCAGGGAAAGTTTTTTGTCCTTGAAGCTAGCTCTGTAGTAATGTGGTGCCGCAATTGACGAAGGCTGAACACTATGTGTTCTGTTGCTTACTGGGGGGTATGAGAGTCGTGATTTGGACGACGCGTCAGATGGGATTCTATGAGGGCGAGAAGTTCACTTCTTCCCAACTGATCTTGTACTTTAAGCATCAGCTTAAAGTCAAGATTAGGACGGAAAGGCGGCGGCTCACCTCATCTGAATTCAGCAAAAGGGGCTGACTTGGAGTGGCATTTTGATGCCGGTTAGGCATCAGGATATTGTTTTCCTGGGTTGAACATAGGCAACCCTTCCCAACAGTAGGTTAGTTTAGGTTTTTGTAGTTGATTTTTTAGTTTTTCTCTCCTTGTTCGGTAAACTTAGCTAGGGTGTGTTTGCACATTGGCCCCTTTTATTTCTGTCCCCCCTTTTTTTTCCTTTAGTTTAACTCCCCATCCCCTCCCTCGTTTAGGTGGTCAGTGATGTCAGTTCTCTGGTGGATGCGGGGCGCCTTTCGTTTCGTGTGTGTGTTTTTCGTATTTGTTGTTGTGTATGAATGTGTGTGTGCCTGTGTGAATGCCTTGAAGGAATGAGTGTTCTCTTTATTGTTTTTAGTCCCGCATCGATTTCGTCCGGTTAACTGATATTTCTGCCACATTTAAGGTTTGTGGGGGGTTTTATTACTAACACATGGTTTGTTTAGTTTCTTGTAAATATTTTATGTCATATCGTATATACTCATTGGGGATCTTTTAAAAATATTGTTGTTTTTATACTCTTCCCCCCACAGACAATATTTGTACATAAGGGAACTAGTTAGGATTTTCACTGAGACAAAGAGGTATTTTGGTGGATGTTGTAAGAAAGGTATGGTTAAATGTGTTGTTTTGGTGATAGGAATATTGTTTAGTATGATAGGGTCAGTGGTTGTGGCTAGCTAAGTTTTAATTTAAGACAAGTGATGACCGTCCTTTTCCCCACCCCCCTTTTTGGCCTTGTGCCACATTTGTTGTAATTACAGCAATAAATATTAGTAGGGAACAATGCGTAGCCGGTAATTCAGGTCCATTAATACAGATGAAACAGGTGAGTTAAGGTCTTGAAGTATAAAGGCCATGAATTGCTTGAGTCTCCTAAAATATGAGCAAATGTAACCCTTGTGAGATACGTCCGACGGACGATAATGTAAAAAAAATGTTATGGCAAATTTTCGTTTTTAAGAAAGAAAATTTCATTTTCATTCTTCCATGTCTTTAGCTGTCTTTATTTATTTTCTTCATTATAAATGTTTGGGTAGGCATCTGCTTCGGCGACCAAATATCAGCAAACCATTCAACAATCATTTTATGGTTCAATATTCTCAAATATGTTATACAACCGTGGAGCATCGCTCACCGAGAAATTTCTAGCATGAAAGTTTGCAAAACATTTTTTATTCGTTTTTCTTGCTCTCAATAGTACGTACATCATAAATTACAGAAAACGTTTATTTCTGAATTTAAATCGAATTGCTACCGATTTTATAATTTTTGGAAAAATAAAATATGCTGAAACTGTTGCTTCATTATTGGAATCAAATAAAAATATTTGAATGTTTTATATTTTTTAAAGTTCACGCAGATGTAACACTAACAGAACAATATACTCAAAAGCAATGTCTCCTACAGTACAGTTTCCTCAATTGCTATTTTTGTAATAATCAGACTTTTTACACCAGGAATAATGCATTTTTTAAGTTGTTCATTGGGGTATTATCTGCAAAATTACCCAATTTTTCCCTTTTGATAGCATTCATGCGTCTGAAATCATTATCGTTTGGAAATGAAAATACATTCACTTTTGGATTTGGTCTATTAAATTTTCATAAATTTCCTTTGCATTTTGGAACAGCGCAAACACACGACATTTTTTTAATTATTTCAATGAAAATATTTGCAAAATATTTACAAGACAAATAAAATATCAAGCCGAGTCATGAAAACTCAAACACTAAAAATCAAATGAAAATATTTCTCCTGGTTTATACTACAGATAGTGACGTCGACAAATAAGTTCCGCCCGTCGAACAAGATGGTTTGGTTTATCATGGGAAATAATTGTCTATATTATTATAGTTATCTCCCTTGTATCGTTCGGTATTTGCTCTTTGTCAATATTAAGTTTATAATATTCTCTAATTTTATTCACATTCTTAGAAAAAAATTCTGCTCTAAAAACCACTTTGAATATCTTCCTCATTTATTTTATCTGATTTCACTAAAATCCTTGCTTGAATTTGTTAAAAGAGAAAATCAGAACAAACTAATGCAAAAATGACCAGACCTGTCACCAGACTGATTTCAATTTTAGTGGTTTAGCTTTTAAGTCGCGGGTGGGGATATGAATAAGAAAGCACTCCCACCAAAAACACACACACTCCAGATCTTTCTTGGCGATAAGCCTCATCGTAGGGAAGTCTACCCTGAAAACATTAGGATTTCTCTCCCTAAACAGACGAGAAAGCAGGATTCATACTAAGTCCCCATTACTACTTTTTTTTGTTTAACTTCCATTTATTGTAGTGATATGTAAATATAGTTAATGCACAGAAACTATATATTAGGTTGTTGCAAAAAAAAAAAAAAAAAAAAAAAAAAAAAAAAAAAAAAAAAAATGTCGTTTTTTGACGTTCATCTTCAAAAGGAAAACGACATTATTTTTGCAATAAACGGACGGGAAGAATATGATACACAAAATTAATGACTACCGCTGGAAAGAAAAATACAAAGGAAATCACATTTCATAAGAACTATCTTTTTGGATTCTTGCTTCTGTTGAGATGACTCATTTACATAAAGTCACAAAGACTTTAAATAGCTATGGCTATTACCCATGGGGCAGTTGAGTGCATACTACTTCCCATGAGTCAGTAACACTACATTACAATGATATGGCGTCACCGATACCTAAAAAACCGAACGAACAATTGTCACTGGGTAATTATGAATATGCACAAATGTGGCTTAGGATACTAGCCGCTAGAACAAAAAAAGATGGAGGATTTAAAATCACTTGGAAGAGAAAAGTAAATAACTGATTTCTTTTTGGCAACTGCTGGTTGTGGGGCCATTATAAAATTATCAGCAATTGCACACCCAAGAATATATTTGTAGGAAATGACGTTTGACATGTCAACTGACAGTGAAAAACATAGCACCCAAGAAAAACAAAAACAAAAAAACTAGTGAATATAAAGAGAGCTAAGTCCATGAATATTTCTCAAAAAGTAAATGAACCAGTTATGTTCTTCGTTTCAAATAGGCTCTTAAATATTGTGAATTTGAGAAACTAGGATCGGAAAACCAGTCAATCGAAGACGATTTTTTTAACCAAATGAAATTGGTTAACACTTAACAGTAACACTAACAGCCTTCAAAATGAGGATTATCGGCAAATGACTTTAATGAATTTACAACTGGGGAAGTTGTTACTAGAACAGTGTGTTGAATTTGTTCAGCAGCAATAATTAATTCGAAAATTTAATAAAACAGAATTTACGTATGTGGACACATACGCGATAAAGAAAAAAGATAAAATAACGTGTACTTTTTTGTGGATATCAACTTCAAAGAGAAAATCAAAAAACGTCCATATAAAAAAAATGTGAAAAGAGTTTCAAAATTAATTATTTTAAACGTATGTGTAAATTCAAAAAGAAAAACGTAGAGACAATACAGGGTGGTCCGAAAGTTTTGTCACCTCCTACCAAAAAGTAATGAGAACAGAACAAGTAATACAGTAATAACAAAGCACATGTGATGGATTCAGTTTATTCACTTTCATTGACGCTATCACACAAGTAGATCTGTCCATTTTCGTGGCACATTGTGCCACGAAAATGGACAGACCTACATTTTGTGTGTCAGCGTCAATGAATATTATTATTTTGTGACAAAATGATGCAGCGCCATGACCGGTCTGATAATTTACAAAGCTGTGCTCTGTTGATTATTGCTAAGGCTCTCGGAATGGCGTCCTTCAGCTGATGGGTATTCTGTTATCGTTCATGTGAAACTCTCTCCTTGATAATATCCCCCAGAGCGTTGTGGCAAGACATGAGGTCTGAACTTCTGGGAGGCCAATGTAAGGATGACAGGTATTTCGGACCACCCGATAAATTTCGTTTGTTGGTGTTAATCCTGAGTGGAAAGGTTCTCTAGGCAAGCCACTCGTAGTTTCTTTTTTCAAATCACAGTCCGAGTGGGCAACGCACGTCCAAACACATCAACTCGCAGCGTCTCACCAGCGGTCTTCCCTAGACTCGCAGCTAACGGTAAAAAAAAAAAAAAAAAACTCGGATGTAACCGGTGTTGGCAATCATGTCTGCATGCAATCCGAGGCCTCTCCTACGTTTGACAGACAGTCCAACAAAATGAAGAGGAAATAAATATGAACGTCTTTTCATTGCAAAATTGAAATGAAAAGCGGTTATTAAAAATTCTATTCAATGTTTTCTCGGACATGCAACTAGATACGAGAAGTGACGTGACTTTGATACACAGAAACTTCTGGAAAAATTTGGAAAACCAGTATAAAAGAAAAGAAGCCTTGTCTAAATGAATCTTTTTCACGGATTCGTGTTAAAAATATTACGCTATTTTGAAGCCTACAAGGAACTAAAAAAATAAGTTTGACGTATTACCAGTTATCGTGGCAAACTGTGAAGAGAGTCATGGGCTAATAGTAAATGATGCATTGACCATAATTTCTACAAAATTAGTAAACAAAGTCAAGACAGAAGAGACTGGAATGTTAAAAAATCTATGAAACAAAGTTAAGAAGACTAAAATAAAATGTCTCTCCAACCCTCCTCATATTTTCAAGCACAAAAAATGCCAGTTCATCTTCTATTGTGGAAAAACTAAAAAAAGTACTCGAACAAGATCTACTTTAACGTGTTCCACCAAGAGGGGGAAAATGAGCCTCCTCCTTAGTAATTTTAAGAAAGAAGGACGGGGATCTTCACGTTTGTGGTGACTACAAAATAGGTGTCAACCACAAAATATGTGCAGACCCATATGATCCTATCCTCAATGTAGAATGGGCTTTGAACTCACTTGTAGGCATGAAAACATTCTCTAAAATTGATCTAAAGTCGGCATACCATCAAATATCTATTGATGAAGACTTTAAAGAAGTCGCAACAATAAACACAATAAGCTAATTAAGATGTAAAAAGAATTGCCGTATGGAATTAAAACCGCAAGTGTGATTTTTTTTTTTTTTTTTTTTTTTTTTTTTAAGGCCGAAAGCGCAAGTTACTGGTAGCAACATAAAAAAATACAATATGCGACCAGATTGACATTTGTGTTGGTGCTATTAACGACGAAGAATTAACATGGAAAACAAATATGGTTTTGAATAAGTAAAAAATGCTGGATTAACAATTAATGAAAAAAATGTGTGCACAACACTAAAAAAATATCATTTTGGGGATATTCCATATCTAACGAAGGTATATCACCAGACCCATCATTAACTGACAAAATATTCAAAGCTGAAGTACCTATGAACAAAAAAGAATTGGAATCTTTCTTAGGACTTGTAAATTTCTACAGACGTTATGTAGACCAATACTTCAAATTGAAAGAACCTTTGCAGCTTTAAGAAGAAAGAATGTGTAATTTATTTGGACAAGGGGCATTTGAAAATTTAAAGGCTGTTCTGGCAAAGAAGCCAGTAGTAAAAATACTCGACTCTAAAAAGGAAATAGTAGTAACAACTGACGCAAGTAAACACTGAATTTTTGGAATATTAGCTCAGGGTGGACATCCTATTATGTATCTTTTGAGAAAGTTGTCAAAAGCCGAATTGAACTACTCAAATATCGAGAAATTGAAACAAGCCTCCAAATAGGCGGTTATCCTAAAAATAATTAAAAACACAGTTAATTTGCGGAATTCTTATTTACTCACATTTTTCATTATTGCTTCTCGTGTATAGAATATATTCTTCTTTTATCTGCCGTGTCCCTTCAGGACGTATGCGATCATGGCTCTCCACTTCCCCCTATCCCTTGTAGTTCTCAATATGTTTTGTCCTTTTGCTACTTCTCCGAGACCCTGTTCTGTCATCCACTTACTTAAACCCGCTAGGTATGTCACGCGTTGCTTTCCCTTGTCTCACTTTCCCTCTAACCGCCCTATGAGTATCAAATTCTCCAAGCCCTACTTTCTCGTTACGTGTCCCAGAAATTTAATCTGTCTCTTCCTGATGTCAAGTATAAGCTTCTTCCTTGTTTGCATCCTCTCCAAAACCTCATCGTTGCTCAGATGTTAGTGTTCTGAAAATTATCACTATTAAGGTGAAGGTTTAAAGTAGTGTTTTTATTAGTGATTGACTAAACAAAGCTACACCCAGTGAGGATCAAACTTACTAATATTTAACCAATCCAGCTTTGTAAGCATTTTCCAATGCCAAGGCATCCAAATGTGATATTGTAGTGAAAAAGAAGTCTGTATCTAGATGTACCACTTTCAGTCTCTTCTATTCAAGATATATCAACCCACAAACTCTATACATATGATTCTAAGCTAAATGAAGCCAGACTTGAGGTTTGTCAATACCAAACTCCACTTGAGCTATGAGTTAATAATTTTATGAATTCAAATGCAGTTGTTATCACAATCCAGCAGAATACAAACACTTCTCAACTCATCAGTAATAAACTTATTTTTTATTGTTATTTTAAGTCTGTTACCGCCAGAGTATTAAGACATAGAAAAGATTTATTAGAAACAAATAAGAGCTGGACTGCACATCTTTTCTGTTTTATGGCAATGAATACTGATCGCTTTCTCTACAGATAAAAAAGAAACAACAGATCAAGAGATGTGGTTCTACAGAAAGATGAACACATGAACAATGGAAAAAAAATGGTAGCTAGAAAGACACTCACACCCAAAAGTTTGTTTGTTTTTTTGTTTTTTTTTTCCTCTGGGCCACATTTTTGGAATTAAAATTTGCTTGCACATCAAATTTTATGTGATAAAAAGTACATTTTAAAAAAAAATTTAAAAAAAAAAAATTTGAGAGGGTTAAAGGGAGATAACCGAAAATTCGAATTCAGAACGTTATCATTGATAACTCTCTTCCAATTTGCAGAGCCTAGTTACTATAATCTTAATACTTGATATAATGCAAAAATACCACAATTACAAGTAATCCATAATAATATTTTAAATTTTGAAATCATATTTATTTTTGCCATATAAATTTTTGGAAACTGTTTCGAAATTTTTGACTTTTTTCAATCATTCTCTCTCACCTGCTATCCTCTTCTGCTGCACTTATGAGGTGCACTGCACTGTTTGGGAACCACTGGTATAAACAAAAAGAGCTTGGAAAATTTAATAGTCACAGACATGCTGAAGTAAGGAGAAGCAGAGAGAGATGGCAAATAGTCTACACTCAAAAAATGTCTGTCTTAAATATACTTGGTCCCAACCACAGATCAGCAGTGATTGACCAATGACTATGCAAATCAGAAGCACAATTCCAATGCAAATTTTGGCAACAGTACCACCTCGCTACTCTCTCCAAAAAGCCAATTATGAAATAGGACAACTCTTGTTGGAGAAGATATCAACTCATCTATAAACGCTTCAAGGAAGAAACTGATTTTCCCATAAACACACTAACGTATAGACATATGTACAAACACACACTTGACATAGATATACACATTTTGATATGTCATGAGAAAATTTTTTAAATAAATGTTTATTTTTATAAAAATTATTACAATTTATTTTAAAATACCAAAACGTGTTTTTTTTTTTTTTTAATTTCATACACAGAGATTTTTTTAAATTCTATATTTTAGTTAGAGTAAAGGAATCATTTTAGCATCTAAGTTTTATACCAATAGTATATTTTCTTAAAGATTTTAATAAGCCCAACAAATATTTATGACCTAGAGTTGCCATTGTATATAATATATAGTTTGCAGTTATTTAGTTTTTCCAAAATTCTTCCATTTTACAGTTTGGTGGGAGTAAGTGAGCACAAAAATTTTCCATATTGTCCATTGTCCTAAATGCTTTTTGGTCACTTTGGAATAGATGCTACTACTACTATTCAAACAGTACAAAACTACATCTTAGATAAACATAAAAAAAAATTAACAACACCTAAAAAATTAACCGCTTAAAATGGCTAAGGAAGGAAGAAGCATATTCATATCCCACTTAGAAGCTGGTAAAACAAGCAGTGGTTGCATTATAAACAAACCCATCGGATACAGAACAGAAATTTAATAATGGCCCATTCTAGGAGCATGAGGATAGTCTACATCTGTGATTGTTCACTTGTCATTATCTTAGTGATATAGATTATATTTTTTGTCTGTCAATAATGAACATTATAATTCCCATATCTTGAGATGTGATAGAGTAATAAATGCAGGGTTAATTCCCCTGTAACTATTTATAGAGATCAATTACATTTCAATGGTAACTGTGGCTACAATAAATATTTTTTCTTGGGAGGGTATGGGAGAAGAAGGAACAACCCTTCTCTTCTCCCGAACATTAACAAAGGTACATACAAAAACAAGACTCAAAACTACAAAGTGAAATTTAAAAGCAACAAACATTTATTACTAAACATTAAAACAATATAGAAAAATACACTATTTTACAAGATAGGCTTGCACAAAAATTATTAGACACTGATGTCAGAGCAGATGGACATGTGTTTTTTCCTTTTCGTACACCTTACTTAAAAAGCAAAGCCGGATAACATATCAAGAAATATATGATCTTAAAAGATTTCAAAATAGTCTTCAAAAAATGGGAAAAAACTTTGGTATGGTTATTGATTTACCCAAGAAAAGAAGGTTAATGAAGGATGATAATGATAAGAAATATACGGGTAATATTAACAAAACAAGATGAGAATTTTTTTCACAAAATTACACATTTGAAGTCATGTCAGTGACTTGTTTCCGGAAAATAAAGTAAATACAAATTGTTCCTTAAAAACGAATTTTATAATTAAAATATTTGTTATTATGAAGAATAATAGCATAAAGAAAAAAATTGAATTAACTTTCTGTGACAAAATTCTTAATGAGATTTTTTGTGAATTTCAGTTTAAAATAATCACAAAAAAATGTAAAAAGGAGAAAGACAATGTCAACATGGCAATGCAAGTCTTCTCTTTATTTTTGTTTGTGCTATATTTTTAAGAATAGATGTAAAAAATATTAATAAATTTATTGAATTTAATTTTTGACATTAACTTTGTGATAAATTCTTTATTAATAAACAGTGAAAAACATTACATTTTTAATTGTCTTCTATTTATTTATAAAAGGTCAGAAAAATTCAACATACTTTTTGAAAAATAAATACATGTTTGTTCTGTTAAAGAAAAACAAATTATTCATAAAAAATTAATTTTTTACTTCATATGTTCATTGTTAAAGAACAATAGCATAATAATAAAAATGTTAAATTTAAATTAATTTTATGAATTCTTAATGACATTTTTGTGAATCTCATACCGAAAAAGTTTGTTTAAAGATAAAATATGCAAGTTCAGATAAAATAAATAACTTCTATCTTCACTATCTTAAATAATAGACTTAAGTTAATCCAAAGGTAAAAATGTAAAACTTTCTTTAAACACAATTAATTTCTTAATCCTATTCCAACAACAAACTTTCACATGTTAACTGTTTGCTCCCAGTCACTCATAGGCCTAAACAGTGTAGAGGGCTGGTATAAGGATCACCTTGAGTATCATGCTATCACATTTGATTCAATGAACATTAGGTGCTTTAAATGGATATCTTTTGTATTGATTTGACAACCTCTGTAGGAGCCTGGTTCATCTCCAGTTCATTGTCAGACATATTCACTTGTGATGAATGCAGTAAAAATAGGTATATTTTTCTTTGAATGTCAAGGTTCACCAGGTTAAAGTGGCAGAGGGCTTAGAGGTTAAAATGAGCAGTTGATTTACCCATGAAGGATGATAATGATGAAGAAACACACAGGTAATTTTAACAAAACAAGATATGGAATTTTTTAATGAATTTACATGCTTATAGAATATATGGTTTGCATACATTCAAAAATAGATGAAGATAGATAGTTAAAATACTTAGCTTTTCTTGGATTGTTTGAAGTGCTGTGTGCTGTTTAGAGATTGATAATATAATTGATGAGTAATTTTTACACTGGTGAGAACTTCAACGCTGGTTGCAAGGAACTGAAATGAAATGAAATGAAATGAAATGAAACCTTTCACATAACTTCAGACACTGTTCTCTGATTAATTTAATTTTTTTCCTCATTTTATATAAAAAAAAAATTTGCATAATGACACTGAGCAGCTAATTTCTATGAAGACAAGGTTTTCATTGGTCCAAAAACAATTTCACACAGGCTCGCAAATTACTTTTCTTCTTCTTCCTTAGTCCTGAATTTAAAGGAAGTGGGTGAAGGGGGTTATCATTATTTCACACTCATTACAAAGTAATACAAACTTAAGGCAGAAAATACTTTTTGAAAATAGGTGAACTCACCTAATTGAAAGAGGAAAAAATCACAGAACGACAGTTTCTTAGGCAATTTCAAACCATTGGTGTCTCAGGACTTTTTACAGTTTATCTTTTATATTGTACAATTCTATTAACAGTTTTCAGTTCTGTTTTATGTATGCTTCTCAGATGACAGCCAAAAATTTCTTTCCCTTCTGTGTTCTTAACTTTTCAGGGTAAAATTTTTGAGTCACTTTGTCTTCTGTCTTTATCTAAGCATTAAGTTCTTCTTTGAAAATTTGATCTCCTTTGGAATTTGGTCACTTTCTGAAACTTATCTGCTGGCCCTTCTCTTTATATAACAATTGAAGGGGACCCAGACAGACCTTAACTACAAATTTAAGTGGGTGTAAGCCCATGCTATTGATTGGATAATAAATAGAAATAGTATATATATATATATATTTTTAATTTAAAAAATTATTTGAAACAATCCACCCTGATCAAAATATTTTTGGCCAATTCTAAAAACAGAAAATTTCACAGACAAATGTTACTATTTTTCTGGCTTTCTTTAAAATACAATTCTCTAAAAAGTATGTGTCTAAGACTAACTTAGACGATTATAATTTTTATTTATTTGTTTATTTACACTTTTTATTAACTATTATTTTTAATTACTTTATATATTAAAATGAAATTTTTATAACAAGTAGTCAGAATTAATCATGTCATGGATTGCTACAGATAAGCACACAGTATATTTTTTCTCGTCATTCATTGTTACCGAGAGTTGCACAACACAAAATTAACATGATACTACCTAATATCAATGTATAGAGATGCTTCTCTGGTTGAATGTTTAGCATCCCGCTACCACTTTTTTTATCAATATCAATTTTCGTACAAAAAGTGGATCCACAGACCTTATTCAGCTTAGTAAATATTTTCAGAAAATTTCAACTTCTAATTGGTCACTTACTATTTAATAACATCGACCTAGTTCTTGACCTGACCAAAAAGATAATTCCGCTAAAATCTACCAAGCTTCTGTGAGCCTATCATGTGACTAAATTTAGCAATAAAATATGAAACGTCTTTCATCTTTGACAGTGCGCCGATAGAATGCTTTGAACTCGTCACACAGTTCCAGGCTTAACATGATTCCAGCCTGAGAGAACGCTCATTCACACAGCAATATTTTATGATGAACAATCCACTCAAGTTTTCCACATTCAACTTAACACTTTTTCATACGCTTTCAAGCTCAACGTTAAGTATTGCAATTAACATAAACACAGCTTGTAAAGAACCACTTATTTCAACTACAGAATATTTTCTTTGAACAAGTGAAACTGAAAACAAATCAAAGAGCAACAATTCCGTAAACGTTAAAGTAAGTCATAAACAATATTTCTCTATTTCAAATACAAACTTGAACTGTTTATTTTTTCTTAAATTGCAATAATACCAAAACACACTTTCTCGTTATTGTACAGATCATTCGACAAATTATAATCTATCAAACCAGAGCTTTGATAACCTTTCATCTAAACATAAAATGACGTTTGAACTTTTTAAAACCAACTCTTTACTCCAGTTGTTTTTGTATCTCTTGTTTATATAAATATTTTATTCATTGTTGTGCAAAAACTGTTGTTTCTCATGTTGTCCTTATTCTTTGTTTGTTGAATACTAAAATTTAATGAGAGGAAATTGTTAATTTCATCACGCAGGAAATTGTTAATTTCATTACTCAACAATTTTTGACCAATATAATTTAATTCATTAACACAACCTCCACAAATGTTTCTATTGAAAACTGAGTTTGGTCCTCACTCAGTGCCTGCTGACAATTTTCGGACTTGAAAACTCTAATTAGGGCTGTTAAGTAAAATCACCCAAATGATATCAATTCCCGTAAGAAAAGTGGTTCCTCTACCCACAACTCCAAATCATGTAATTAAAAAAAAGTTTCTTTTTCAATGATGAATGGATGGAAATTCAAAAAAATAATAACTACAACTACCCTATATTACTAATCACCTTTATTCTGCTGTTGTTTTTACCTACTCCTATTGCGCTTTTAGCTCAAAAGAATGAATAAAAGCACTGCGTTAAAAAATATATATATTTTTTCCGGTTATACATTTTTATTTTTATTTATTCTTAATTATTGTGCAAGTTAGTTCTAAGGTAGAACAACTGGAGTTATCTCCGCTTATTAATTCAGTGAATTGAAATACACCACTAGGTGTCGTGAGTGAATAGAGTAAACACTTTGACTTCCGTCGTGTTTCAGAATGGCTGATTTTGATACAATATACCAAGAAGAAGATGATGCTGGCGGGCCACTGGAAGAATTTCTCATTACCGTACCAGACCCAGTAATAATCCGAGGTGCAGGAAATGTCACAATGTAAGCCTTGCCTTCCAGTTTTATTTCCGATGTTCAAGTTCTTTTTAGCTTTTCTTTCGTTTTGGAATAACAACAACAACTGTGTATAATTTATTTATTTAGTCTGTCTCCTGCTTTCATGTTATTTCTGCTAATTTAAGCAAACAATGTCCAGATTCGCAAGAAACAAAGGTAAAATCTGTATGAATGTTATTTTCTCCTTAGTGACTGATTTCATTTTCAAATCTAAGTGCGCTTGTACTTATCTTTAAAAACTCATTATCTTTTTTGTTTTTATGTCCGCCCACGAATGTAACTAACAACCGGTAAAATAAAGCTTTCTTAAATATTTCAAAAAGTCTTTTTTTTATTAATGTGTAGTAAAGAAAAGTCAAACTGTTCACGTTGCCTCATTCAAATTGTCTTTTTTTTTCTATTTTAATGAAACTCTTTCGTTATATTTCGTTTTGCTTCAAAAAGGCTTCTAAATTATGTTCAAAATTGAATAAATTGGAAAATTAAAAATAAAATTGAAGGCATTAAAAATATTGCATGAAAGAATTTTCTTTTCGTCATTACCATCTCTTCAAGAAAATCGTTTCAGAACAAATCAGCAACAGATCTGACGCTAGAGAGAGAAAGTAATTAAGACTAGTTTGAAAGAGTAAAAGAGTGAATTTAAATTTCATTTATTTTTTTTTTTCCTTTGTAATAAAACAAAGCTTCCCATCCCCTCGTCGTACATATTTTTCCTAACGTGTAAAATAAAAATAGAGAATCTTTTAAATGATATGTTAAGAAGCTAAAAAAAAAAAGTTTAAGAGAAAAGACTAAGTCACTAAACGTAAAGAAAGACTAAGATTCAAAAGAAAGATCAATGAATTGAATGGAGTTGCTGCTTCTCATCTCGGTATTTTAACAAAATAGTAGCACACTGGAAGAATTGTTGAAAATGAAAGGAAAGGTCAACTTTCGCGGATTTTAAATAAATCTGGTTCATTTTGCAACAGTTATTTGAATTTAAGTCAGTTATTTAAATTTGCTTTGTTAGTAAATGAAATTTGCTACATGTACAACTTTTGAGAAAAAATTAAAAAATTATTTGTGTATGTGTTTCAGTTTCACATGTATTCTTTTTTCTTTCTTTTCCTGTTGTATTTTTTCCATGGAGATGTCGATGGTTTTGTTCAGAAAGAATTATTGAACAATATGTATCATAATACACTTAATAACTTCTCAAATTATTTTACTTATTTTTTATATGCTTAAATGTCTGTTTAAATCAAACTACCTTCGTTTTAGAAATTCAAAAAACAAAAAACAGCTAATCTGGTACAAAGTTTTATTTTGAACTAGAAAAAAAGAATTGTAAAAATAAATTATTTTAGTTCCACTCCAGTCTCGCTTTTTTTCATTCACTTATATTTTTCATGCCCATTTTTTTTTTTTATTCAACTTATATTGTGTGAAATTTCTTTCTCTTTCTTCTTCTTCTTAAACTTATTGTGAATTTTTTGTGTAAAAAAAAAATATGGATATCTTCCGTTTCAATGCCTGAAAAGTTGTGTGTATGTTTTACACCTTTCTAGCTTCATATTCTGAATAATACACTTTTAAGTGTATTATATTTTTAAGTTAAAAATAATGAAATAATTTATGTTCTAGTAAAAATTTAAAAAAAACTATTAAATGAAAATAATTTTAAAGTTCTGACCGATTTCTAAATTGCGTTTTTCTTCCAATCCATATACAAAGAAGATAGGGTCTCTAACTTTATATTTTCGTTTTACAAATTGGTCACAGTTGAGTAGTAAATTGAATTATTTTTTTTTTTTTTTATTAGGAAAAGCATTCACAATATTGAAGTAAGGTAAACTAAACAATAAGGCGGGTAATTAAATGGAAAACATTTTTCTTGGATTCTACAATTGATATGGCATAAGAATTCGTAATTAATTTTTTTTCTTCTTTTTAGAGCACTTAGTCCCTTTTGAATTGAAAAATTTGAATGTACTACAGTGGAATCATCCTCTGTTAGTAGACTATAAAGTAAATATGGGCACCAGTGTAAAAGTTTTCTAAGTTAGCCGGGCACAATTCAATTTCTTCATTATATTGCTGTTTTCGATAAACGGTAGATTGCTACTAAAATCATTTGTGCTTTTAGTTTTTAAAGTTTCATTCGTTATTTATTGAACGCCACTTTAAACCATTGTGCTAAAAAACAAAACAAAAAAAAACTACCTATTATTGAATGTTTTAAAAAGGATACTGTGACAATCGTGTCATACTTTATTTTACTCCCACTGATAAGGGAAAAAAATTATTTTTACTAAAATTTCAAACGTTCTGAAAAGGATAAAAAAAAATCTTATGATTTTCCCTAATAAAGATTTTGACAACAAAACACTTTTTGGGGTGGGGGGGATGGGGTCATTTTTTCATAGTAAATGCTAATTTTTTTTAGCGAATCAGTGGAGGTACCTTCAAAAATGAGGAAAAAATGACCCCAAAAAGTTAATAAATATATAGAAAGTTCTATCGTCAGTATGTTTGTTAAGAGAAAAGACCAAAGAATTTTTATTATTATATTTTTTAATAATAGTTTAAGTTTTTCTTGCATCAATCAAGATTTTTTTTTTTTTTTTTTTTTGTCAATCCGGACCCCGATGTTGCAGAAAATCTGCTCTGAATCGTAAAATAAAAAAAGCAGTAATAGAAAAGTGGACACTAAAGAAGTTTCAATTTTTACAAGAATTGTTTTTATTCTCATTAGAATAATTTACTAGGTACCTCCATGAGATCGCTAAAAAGAGTATATGATGAAAAAGACGCCAAACTTGACGAAAACAAAATTTTATCGTCTTTTGTTGTTATTATTAATTAATAGGAAAGATCAAAGTTTTGGGATATTTTTTACATTTTTTAACCGTTCCTAGCACGTCCGAAATTTTCGTTAAATTTTTTTATTTTTATTTTTTTTATTTTTTTTGAGTCAGCAAAATTGACAGATAATCAATCATGTCAATCATTTTTTTTTTTTTCATTTTATAAAAATCTGTTTGAAATTCTTTTAAAAATCAATTATCATTTTTTTCAAAAATTATAATGTTTATTTAAAATATTTTGAAACCAACATTATTTAGTTTGTGCACCAAAAAGGTGTAGTTTGAAAATTAAACAAAGCAGGTCATAACATTTCGCGTCACTTAACAGATGATGAATGACATATTGACATATTGACATATTATTGACATATTATTGACAGATTACGTGAGGATAATTTGTTCTACAGAAGGAGAAATTATTTAGATTTAAGTGAACAAATTGTTTACCTCGTTATTTTTAAGGAAAACTTCCAGCACTATAATTTTTTCCTTTTTTTTTTTTTTTTTTTTTTTTTTTTTTTTTTTTTTTTGGTACTTTTCATTTACGATGCTTTATGGAAAATATATTTTAAAAAAATTAAAATAAGAATGTTGAGACTGAGATTAAATTTCATAAGAAAGGTATTTAATTAATTTATCTTATGAAATTTTATCAGAAGTGTACATAAAATACTATAATTTTATGTACATTTACTACATTTTACTGTGTTATTTGTATTTCCATTCATTTTATTATTAATTTTGATATTTATGAAAAAAATGTCATAAATGAGATTAATATAAAAATAAGATCATATAAATTTCATAAGATGATACTGATACTTGTAGGTACCCTTCTCAGTTAAAATTGAAAAATCAAATAAACTACTCCACACGTGTTTTGCAAAAGTAAAGGCCTTAACAGCAGAGAACAATGCTTGACTCAAATAATGCAACTTAATTGTATTCTGGTTGGTCTTCCCTACTTTATGATTACAGTCCGATTATAAACACAAAATTACATTTCTTAATTACTGCGGGTCTTCTGATTAGTCAAAACAATACAATTTACAACGCACTAAAAAAAAAAATCTATCTCATAAGGACACTTACGAAAATGGATGTGGCTTTTAATTAATTTTATAATATTTTAACAACTTAAATGTAAAAATCTATTATAATTAAAGAAATAACAAAAAAATCATTTGAAAATGTTTTTGTTTTTAAAAATTATTCATAAAAGCAAATAAAAGTATTGGAAATTAAATAATATCTTTATTGAGTTACAATTCAGAACTGATTTTCAGGTGTGTGTGTGTGTGTGTGTTCTGCAATTAAAAAAAAATACATGATTTGCTTTCCTCAAAGCCTTGTGCTTTTAACGAATATAATCACTAAACTGAATGCGACTGAATTTCTAGTTTTCATAAAATTAGTTGGGGCAGTGTAATATTTTAAAAAAAAATTTTTTCTATGACTTTAAAAAATCTAAACCTATTTGTAATAATTTCCATCATTTGTAAATAGTTTCTGAAAGTTTCATTAACATCCGACAATTTTTATTTTTGCTAGATTTTCCAAATTAATGTCTGTCATACAAAAAAAAACAAAAAAAGTGCTGAAAATTTATTTTACTAGCTCTCATGGAGGTGCCTAATTTTACAACTCCTGTCTGTCAATCACCTACTGCAGTGTTATAAAATGCATTTCTGCAATATTTTGAAACTTAATGTTTCAAATCAGATTCATTTAACTTTAAATTAGTTAATCTTCCTCTGAGTTTCAGAAAAGTACATTTTATTTTTGAAAGATATTTTTTAATAAAGAGAATTACATTGTTGAGACATTTGTCAGTATGAACAATTTCAGCATTTCTACTGATAACAAGAAGTCATTCCAATCAATTTAAATTCACTTTGAAATGTATTTTGCTTTTGGAAATGTTAAATTTTAATCTATTAGCTTTAAATTAAAACTAAAATAAAAACTTCAATAAAGCTTTTGCATTTTAAACATTATTACTTTTCTCTGGAGGTACCTATATTTTGATGTTATTTATATATATATATATATATATATATATATATATATATATATATAATTTTTTTTTTTTTTTTTTTTTTTTTTTACAAGTTACAATTTTGTCTAGCTGCATCTTTTTGAATTTTTTGTCTCTTAAATATTGATAACCAACAAGAAATATTTCAGTCCTTTCATTGATGTTCAGTATATGTTCTGTTCTTCAATAACCTGTTTTTTCAATACAACTCTCATTTTAAATGCAACTATTTCTGGGAGTTCAATGTCTCTTCAGGATTCAACAGAATAAAAAGTAAGGATGAAATCATTTCAGGAAAACATCATATTAAATATATATTTGTTTATTTTAAAGGAAAAGTAAATAAAAGTGAAAAATTTCTAAGTATATATAAGTATATAAGTAATAAGTCCTTCATGAATTTCTAAAGAAATTTTCAGGATATTCCTAAGATTTTTTTATTGCAGAAATATATTTGTATTTTATTTTTAATCTGAGCCTAAACTTGCCTTTGTCTACAGTGAATCAAATTTTCAAATTTGTATTTTGGAAATTTAACAATAGTATTTAAGTTATGCCTAAGGTTTGTGCAGATACAGACCATCTAGCTGTTGTAGCCATGCCATCATTCTTTCTAGTAACTTATTTTTGAAAATGTACAACTGACATCTCCAGGAATGCTTAAAGTAATTTTTAAATACATTAGCCATTTGAAATTCCATGAGCTGCTACTCTGATTTCTGTGGGTATCAAAGTGTTATAAACATATATATATATATATATATATATATATATATATATATATATATATATAATATAAATATGTGTGTGTGTGTGTATAACTATATATGACGTCACACATTATGAAATGGACAAAGTCTGACAGTTATTTTAAGACATTTTTATGTTTATACATTCTTTTTATAGATACAAATATTTAAGTAAATGCTCTGTTTATAATAAACAGTATTAAACAACATTTACTGGCCTGAATGTCCAAGAAATTTTCATAGAAAATATTCATCCTCCGACAGGATTTTAAACCTGTATCCTATACAGAACCATCATTTAGCTTGACATGCCTTTACCGATTTGGCCACAGAGGAGCGTTCAGTTAGCAAGGTCAAATTTACTGTATTTGAACTTTGTGGCTAAATCGGTAAAGGCATGTCAAGCTAAATGACAGTTCCGTATAGGATACAGGTTCAGATCCTGTCGGAGGATGAATATTTTCTGTGAAAATTTCTGACATTCAGGCCAGTAAATGTTGTTTAATACTGTTTATTATAAACAGAGCATTTACTTAAATATTTGTATCTATAAAAAGAATGTATAAACATGAAAATGTCTTTTTTTTTTATTTATATATATATATATATATATATATATATATTCAATTTGAATAACACAGCATTATGATCATAAAGTAGAGCTAAATTTAATTGTGTTTATCTCGGTTTCATTAGATGTTGCAAAGCATCCATACCAATAACAAATGTAATGAAATCCTGTCTCCTTTTGTAAAGTCTATTTTGGCGTTTCCCCAGGTCATCCAAGCCTTCCCCAAATTCAATACCTAACCTGTGTAGTATATCATTGCCAGAAAACAATTAAGTTGAAATCAGTTGCACTATTTCTGTACTCCAACTTGTGAATTAGAGAGTAACTACAACAGAAAATCAAGATGGACGTCTTCATTGGTTTGTAAGAATCAACTTACTAAAAATGTCTGACATTTAAGAATTAGGCTGGACATTATTTGGATGCCCAACATGTATCCTTTTATCTTTACGGACTGATGAACTTTTTTTCTTCCTCAAATTTTATATGATCACTAAATTGTTGTTCAGAACTTTGAGAAATTAATAGATCTTTAAAAGTAATGGTCAACTTTTTTAAGATACTACCAAATATAAAATCCAATTATGCCATATTGTTTCCTGTATGACCTATATGAATGCCAATGTGCATATTAGTCTTAACCTTTGTAATAAGGGAATAAACATTTGGTTGTATTATCTCCCCCCACCCCAATACTCGTGTAATACCACTATAAAGGCAGAAGCCAATTAATTAAATATCTCTGTATTTTCTTGTCCATTACTATTGTAGCCAAGCAATTAAAACTACAGAAAATGATAACTTTATTAAGTCCTGGAGGCTATATTGGTAATTAACATTCATAAAATAAAGAGAATATAGTGTTTATTGATATTTTAATACTTTTCACTTTCTATTCAGAACTTGAATGAAATTGACTTAAATTTTTTTACTATATTTTGACAGTTTAAGGGATACAAAATAAAAACAAGATAAAATGTCAACATAGATAAGACCATCAATGATGATTGCAAAAATAAGTATATATTCAAAAAAAAAATTAAACAATCCACTGGCTTCCTATTCTGTCTTTGGAGTTTTTCAAAGCAAATTGTCTTTAAAATAAACTCGATATATTATTTTCTGGTCACTTATGACAATTTTCTTATGAAAATTTATAGGAGATAGCTTCTTTTTTTTTCTTTTCTTTTCTTCTTTTTTCTATCTCTCTCTCTTTTTTTCTGTCTCTCTCTCTCTCTTTTTTTCTGTCTCTCTCTCTCTCTTTTTTTCTGTCTCTCTCTCTCTCTTTTTTTCTGTCTCTCTCTCTCTCTTTTTTTCTGTCTCTCTCTCTCTCTTTTTTTCTGTCTCTCTCTCTCTCTTTTTTTCTGTCTCTCTCTCTCTCTTTTTTTCTGTCTCTCTCTTTTTTTCTGTCTCTCTCTCTCTCTTTTTTTCTGTCTCTCTCTCTCTTTTTTTTTCTGTCTCTCTCTCTCTCTCTTTTCTGTCTCTCTCTCTCTCTTTTCTGTCTCTCTCTCTCTCTTTTCTGTCTCTCTCTCTCTCTTTTTTTCTGTCTCTCTCTCTCTTTTTTTCTGTCTCTCTCTCTCTCTTTTTTTCTGTCTCTCTCTCTCTCTTTTTCTGTCTCTCTCTCTCTCTCTTTTTCTGTCTCTCTCTCTCTCTCTTTTTCTGTCTCTCTCTCTCTCTCTTTTTCTGTCTCTCTCTCTCTCTCTTTTTCTGTCTCTCTCTCTCTCTCTTTTTCTGTCTCTCTCTCTCTCTCTTTTTCTGTCTCTCTCTCTCTTTTTTTCTGTCTCTCTCTCTCTTTTTTTCTGTCTCTCTCTCTCTTTTTTTCTGTCTCTCTCTTTTTTTCTGTCTCTCTCTTTTTTTCTGTCTCTCTCTTTTTTTCTGTCTCTCTCTTTTTTTCTGTCTCTCTCTTTTTTTCTGTCTCTCTCTTTTTTTCTGTCTCTCTCTCTTTTTTTCTCTCTCTCTCTTTTTTTCTCTCTCTCTCTTTTTTTCTCTCTCTCTCTCTTTTTTTCTGTCTCTCTCTCTTTTTTTCTGTCTCTCTCTCTTTTTCTGTCTCTCTCTCTCTTTTTCTGTCTCTCTCTCTCTCTTTTTCTGTCTCTCTCTCTCTCTTTTTCTGTCTCTCTCTCTCTCTCTTTCTGTCTCTCTCTCTCTCTCTTTTTCTGTCTCTCTCTCTCTCTCTCTTTTTCTGTCTCTCTCTCTCTCTCTTTTTTTCTGTCTCTCTCTCTCTCTCTTTTTTTCTGTTTCTCTCTCTCTCTCTTTTTTTCTGTCTCTTTTTTTCTCTCTGTCTCTCTCTCTCTGTCTCTCTCTTATTTCTGAAACTTTATTTGAGGAAAGTTTATTATTTAAAGTACAATTAATCTAATTTGAAACAAATATTATTTATTGTACTTTCAGTTGAAAATAACAAATAGATTTTTTAAAACAAACAGTTTATGCGCTTTTTATTGCTTGTCAATCACATAAAAAGCACTGATAAGGTGTTAACAGGTCTACAGAGACTTTATCTGTTAAAACATAATTCAATGAGTATTAGTTTTGTAAGGACTCCTACTTTTAACTAATAAAAATTTAATTTCTTGAAATTAAGTAAGTAGGTGAGTGGGGAGGATAAGACAAATACCAAGATTTTCTTTAAAAAAAAATCCAAAGATGATTTCATTCATTTGTGAATAAGTCCTGAAAGTTTCATTAAGATCCAACAATTATTTGATTTTTTTTTTTTTTTTTTTTTTTTTTTTTTTTTTTTTTTTTCCATCCTAAAGAATTTCCAAATCAATGTATTTTTTCACCAGGGAAAAGCACAAATAAAAATATTACATCTACTGCTGACACCAAAATTAACCAGAATTTCAAACCTTCTGGAAAGGATTAAAAAATATAATAAAATAAGATAAAAATACTTTGGTCTTTTCTCTTAATAACAAATATTTTGGGATTAAAATTTTGTTTTTTTATTAAGGCTTTTTTCCATCATGCTATGCTGTTTTTACAGCAAAAAAACAGAAGGTACCTACTATAAACCAATCTTTGTTGTTTACAAGATTGAACAGGTGACTATTTGGACATATTTGATATGTGAATTAAAGGCTGTTTTTAAGATTAAAATACTTTCTAAATATTTTAGAGGGATATGATAATTTCTGACACTTGTTTTATTTCTTATTGGTAATTAAAGAATTAAACATATGTCCAGGTACTTTAGAACAGACTTAAAAAGAAAAAAAATGATCAATTTATCTATTGTCCCAAATAATGAAATCTACACCTATTTCAGTAGGTAATTTACTTTCCTTTTACTTGATGATTTGTTTCAATCTTCTGCTTTCATGGTCCTAAAACTCGAGTTTTCATTATCATCTGCTCTTCAAACTTTTAACTGATCAATGTATCCTGCTCATTGACTACTCCAGGGGTTGGGCTACTTGGGCTATCTATTTCAAACCAATAAAAGTATCTTGGAACATGTTATTCATGTTTGATTTTGGTTGCACCCAGTCTTGACTAAAACCTTGAAGAAGAAAATCTTGAATTGTTTAATTCACTTTTTTTTTCTTTTTTTTTTTTTCTTCTTTTTGTTGTTGTTTTCCCAGCTTTGTTTTAACTTCATACTTTTTTGTTATTATACTCTTTCCTCCTTTCTAAAAGGACAATTTACTTAAAGGTAATATAGTTATCTATATGCATGGTCACACTCAAATACTGAACTTGGTGGTTCAATAATTCATTTGTCTAGTGCTTATGTTTAAAACAGGAATCCTATTTTTTCGAAAGAAGATATCAAACATTTTACAAAGTTGGCTGAGAATGACATAATAGTTTTTCTTTTTGACCTATCATTCTAAAGTTTTTTTTTTTTATTTATAGCTTTAAAAAAGGTAGATGTTCTTGTTCAAATAACTAACAGTGAAATGTCTCTAGAGAAATAGTAAATACTAGCAGTAGAACCCGGCGTTGCCCAGGGATGTAAGAGATAGATCAAGTATCGACCATCATAAAGACTGAAAAATAAAATTGACAAAGATTATTGTTTAAGGTTGACGGACACTCATGTCTTAATTAGTTTTTTGTTTTGTT
This sequence comes from Acanthosepion lycidas, assembly GCA_963932145.1. Lineage (NCBI taxonomy): Eukaryota > Metazoa > Mollusca > Cephalopoda > Sepiida > Sepiidae > Acanthosepion > Acanthosepion lycidas. The sequence goes on from OZ010572.1 coordinate 67,274,892, forward strand.
TTTTTTTATGAATTGGTCAAACTCAAACAAAAACATTGTTTTCTATCAATTGAATAAAATTTTATTATAAACAATTGTCTTGTAAATGGAGTTTTTAAAGCATTCTGAATGTAAAAATAAAGAAAAAAGTGTGCAAGACAATAAGAAACACTACCTGCCAAAAAAAACGAAGTTTTGTTGAAATCAGTTGAAAAATGTAGGAAATCTGGTCTCGTATATAAACGAACACACACATAATAAGTATAACTCGATATGAGTTGTCTCCCTTTCATTATCGTGATACCTCTTAATCGTGTTTTCAAATTGATTTCGTGCAAAAACAATTGTTTTTCCCATTTTTGGCGCTGTTAGAACCACCGTAAGGTAATTTTAGTCCTGTGAAGTTTTGTTGAAATCGGTTGAAAAATGTAGGAAATCCGATCCAATGTATAAACGTACAGACACACACACAATCTGTGTTTTATAATAAGATTCAGAAAAACATTTCTATATACCTGTTCCAAATTGCTTTTCATAAGTTTTGTTTTGAAGCTGCTAGTAGTTTAAACAATTTTCAGTTAACAGATCTTTATATCTGTTGTCATCAGTTAAAAAAAAATTTAATAAGAAATCATCTGAAAAGATGTAACAAAATGACAAGACTCCCATATCAGATCATCACTGCTTTCTCTGCTGAATGTTGACTGCTTTCTTCTGGTTGCTTTACCATAACCTATGTAATAAAGATACTGTATTTCTGTTAATGATATATAATGCCACTTTGAAAATCTTTAAATTTTCTTATTTCATTATGTGAATAGATTTCCTAATAACTCCATTACTCGCCAACAAGACACTCCCTTTCAAAACCTGACATTTTTCCATGCACTTCAGAGTGTGAAGTGGTCATGCAGTTATTTCAACTGCTTTAAACTTGTTAAATCTAAGATGATCATGTCTGTTTACTTGTCTATTAAGATGGCTGTGGACATAATTGTTCTGATGAATTTTTTTTTTCTCCTAGGAAAACATTTTTTTTTTTTTTTTTTTTTTTCCTTCCAGAAAGTTTTTTTTTCTAGTAATTAAATGAAATCAAAAAGATATTTCACAGATTATAAATTATAAAAGTTAATGTTATTGCTTTCCTCAAAGAAAAGAAAATTACTTTTATAGATAATTTTATTTTTTTCCTGAATCAATTTTTACTTTGCTAGCAACTTAAGATGACTTGTAATTATAATCAATTTTCTTTCCTTAGCATCAAAGAGGAAGGTTTATATGAACAAAAGGTTAAGGGAAGAAAAGTCAAATGATCTCCTTTTTTATAAAAGGGATAAAATCCTGTCATAATCAGCATTCCTATAAACAAGATAACTTTTGTTTACTAAATAAGGCTAATAATGAAACTGTGTTGGTCTGTTTGGCTGTAAAAAAAAAAATAGTTGCCAGAAGCCTTTAAAAAATTGTTGGTAATTTTAATGAGGTTTGACTACTTCTGTCCTGACATTGTTGTGTTTATAGTTTTGACAACCTGCTTTAACCTACTCTCCACCACTTTCATCCACCTCTGCATACTTGAACATCTTAATTGAAGAGTATTAAATTTGTGAAATGTCAAGTTGAAAAACAGGGTATGTAGTAAGAATCTTTATAACTCAAAGTGATAAGTTAATTAGCAGCATTCTGATATCTCGGTATGCTTGTTCACTGCCAGCTAGGTTAAGACCTTTCAATTTTTAAAATAAATCCCTGTCAAAATGGATAGCATTTTGGTTATCTATGCTTCTATGCTACAGTTGCAAACTATCCAGTCTCAAAACACAAATGTTTTCTCTACTTTCCAGTACATCATTTTCTCATATTTTAGTGTATTATCAGTAGACATTTTGCCAAATAATTTTCTCTCTAATACTCTCCCTAAAAGAGCTAGATGTGATGTATATGTGTTTAACTTTGTCACCTACCACAAAAGTGTTTTAGCCATTTCTTGTAACTTAGAAATTGTTTTAAGTATAGCATGCATAATATTGACCACCATTCATGTTATGGGTCCAGCTTATTCCGACTTAATGTGTTTTTCTCATTGCCATTGTGCACACATTCACCTTTTGCTTTCACTTTCATTCTTAATCTAACTTTAAAAAAAAACTTTCATGAAAGCTGTGGAAAGTTATTCTGCTCTGATTTTGAAGTATTTCTCTCCCTTGATATATTTTAACAAGCTTGATTTGACTGACAATAAGTTTTGTTATTCAACTCTGATGTAAACATAATCCAAAAATATCTTACTTAGCTTTTTTGTTCATTGTAACTAGTTGATATATTAAGATGGAAAATTTTCCTGTAAAGATTTAAGTGATTGACCATGAACTATAGTTATTTATTCTAACTGCTGGTCCATTGCCTTTATTTTTGTTTCTTTTATTTCAAGATTTCTTACTTTTTTCTTCCTATACTTCCACTATTGTTTTCTACTTACGAAAATAGCATGACTTTTTTCTTTAGGCATTTATTTTACAACAGTAACTGTATATTTCAAGGAGAGAAGTTAACTTCATCCACAATTCAATTTCAAGTGTAAGTTGAAATAAATCTGCTAGTGATATTGTTCTTTCATTCAAGTTTTCTATCAGCTGTATTATTGGATACATTGCTAGTTTTACAGTCAGAAAAGAAGTGGCTGTCTATACCTTGTATGTTTTGCTCAGAAATCCCTACTACTACTACTGAGATATTTATGAAGTGATTCTACCTTGGGGAAATAACATTTTCCTTCTAAGACATGTTCAAACAATCCAACAAGCTACATTTATACTGCATATCATTTGTGTACATCAGGAAATTTTAAGATGACAAATGTACTGAACATTCAGTTCAAGGCATTACATACTTTGAAAAGCTGGATTTTTTTTCTGATATGTAAATGTGGCAAAATTTTTATCCTTTCACATATCTACAAAAGGTAGATTAAAAAATGCTTAGAGGAGCATCTTAAATAAAAACCTTTCCTTATTTTTATTTTTTATTTTAATAGCAGTTAAATTCTTTCTTCATCTGTAATAAGACAGATTAATTTTATCTGCTTATTATTATGACAAGATCTTGGTTTGTCTTTCTGAGCACTTAAAATAGATTTTACAGTTTGCTGTGACTTCAATAATTTGACTTTAAAATTCAGGTCACCTGATAAGATTTTGGCTATTTGTGTTGCCAAATGATAATTTGCTATGGAAGGCTGCAAAGTGTTTTTTCCAGGAAAATAAAACCTTTAAAATAATTCTGATTCGGTGTGGGGGGGGGATAATCTATAATTTTCAATCATAAGTGAAGCACTTAGTTTAGTAGACTAATACTGTTAAAGTCGAAATTGATCCAAATCAAGTTTCTTTGAGCTTTATTTTGAGTCATTATGTATTTGTTCTGGGATAGTGAACTGATCTAATAATTAAAATATGAATAAATATTGTGAGAATTTGTTTACCTTTTTTTTTTTCTTTTTTTTTTTTTTTATGATAGAAAAATTATTTTTTAACATAGGATAAAATTGTAAAAATTATAAACACCTGTTGCACTAGATCTCTTTAATCTCAACCAAGTGTTTTAGCTGACTCATTTGAAAATGATATGGGAAATTGTGGTGTGGATATCATAGTTGCAAATATGGGTTAAATCTAACAATAATTAAATAAGGAACATTTTTTATTTATTTTTTTTTAAGCATTTCACCCCAAGCAAGGTGGGAAGCTACTAGGATGCAAAATTTGGAGCAAGATCAGATAGGAGTGATAAAAGAACGGATGAGGAGAAGGGTAGTGGATAGATCAAGGCAACTGGAGATGTCAATTGACATTACATTTGAATAGTTGGAGATTATAGCTCTCAGGGAAACTGGAATAGAGAAGGGAGTTCCACAGGCGAGAGGTGCAAGACATGAAGTTATTGGAGTAGAAGAGACGGCTACATTTAGTAGTTTCGACAGTGAAGGGGTGAGAGCGGGATGCCAGCCTCGTAGGGTGCTTGAACTCATGAAGTCTGGGGACCAGAAAATGCAGCTCCTCGGAGCAATTGCCATGAAAGTATTTGTAAAACAGACAGAGAGGCGACTGTGCATAATTTATAAATTTAACATTTTGCTATTTATCAGAAATTCTTGGAAGTAGAATGATGTGGAAATAAATTTCAATTTAAAAATTCTATATTGTTTTGTTTTCAATAATGTTTTATCATCTTTGGGACAACATTAACTTCAACCCTGGAATGCAGTACAAGTGGTAATAGCTTTGAATTGGTATGTGATTTAACAGTAATACTCTTTACTGAATGGATACCATAGTTGCCAGTTAATAGCACTTTTGACTTGCCATTTACTAGAATTCTAATATTTCTTCCATATGGTTGCTACAGAAATACCTAAAGTAATCGCATCATCTGAGATGATGCCTCTTTTTTCTTTTTTTTCCTCCACGGTCCTACAGAACTAAGCCCTGTTCATACCTCATTATAACACCTTTTGCTAGTGCCTACATCCAGTGATGTAACTATGTTTTAATGGTTCAATCCTCAGGTTCTTAGAATAACGTTTTAACTCTGCACTGGTCCAAGTGAGTTGTTGGTTGCTGGCTGCTTCAATTCATACCAACTCTTCCCACACTGTGTTCTTAATCACAGAACAGTAGAAAATCGAAGGTCATAGTCCTGCAGTGCTGTTTCAAGCCATGGTGGATGCTATATTAAGAAAAAATACATCATGATGAAAAATAAAACACGAGATTCATGGGGTTAATCTTCAATTGGTTTATACTTTTTTGATTTTTTTGAATATACGCTCTTTCAGCGCTAGAGGGCGTCGTCAGTGATGTTCTAGAAAAGGATCATTGGGCAGTTTCGGGTCTTTCAAACATCATACTGACCTCACCAAATCGACCCCCTTCAGAGCTGATCAGGCTCTGAAGCGCCCTCTAAAAAAATGCTTGTTAACACAGACTTTTATAAATACCCCGTAGTCACACATTTGATTGTAGATTGACCAACAGCCAATCACAGCGAAGCAAATTCTTTATAAGCTGTTCACGGGTAATTTCATTTTTTTTCCCCTTCTCTTTACTTCCCTCCTTGGTGGACACCCCCTCATCGGATACTTAGGTCTTTTTTTTTTTTTTTTCCTTCTTCCTTCCTCTTCCTCACCCACTTCCCCTCACGTTTCATTTCACCAGCAATAATTACTATATACAGAAATAAGAAAAATAGCCATTAAAATTAATAAATAGATTACGGCGAGTCAAGCCAAGAGTGCTTATAGGTTAAAAAAAACGTTTTAAACTTTTACGACTACTAAGAATATATATATAAAAAAAATAAATTGCAGCGAATTAAAACCGAGAGATCTTAAAATATCTAAGAGATGTTCGACGAAAAAAAAAAACAAAAAAAAACGATGGCATAGGAATAAATAATTAATAAATTAGAGCGAGTTAACCCAAGAGGGCTTAAAAATATAATAAAACGTTTAAAACGCGTTAACGGATGAAAAAAAACTAACTATAATCTCGTTTATGCGATTAAAAAGGAATAAATACAACGAATTAAGCCGAGGATGCTAATAAAAATCTTAATGAAACGTTTGAACCATGTTGACGAGTAAAAACCCTAACCTATTTATTATAAAACGTTAGAAACGAAACGCGAAGAGGGGTTAAAAAAAAAAATAAAAAATAAAAACATCGGTGAGAAATTCGTGATCAAACAGGCTTTGCATACAGTCAAATAGTATCGGAAGAAGAAAAAGGAAACCGGAAAATAAAGTCAATGGAAAGTCAAAAAACACAGGGGATTCCTCATCAGTAAATAAAGGACGAAAATGGTTGAACAGACTATCGAAGCTGGATTTCTTGGGAACGTAGCGAAATTAAGCATTTATTCTAGATACTGGGGTAACGGGGAATAATGAATATTAAAAAAAAAAAAAAAAAAAAAAAATTTTTTTTTTTTTTTTTAGTGAAAATAAATAAAAGAAATAAGAGAAAAATATGTATAATGAGAAATAGCATGAGACGAAGACTTCTTTTCCTTTGAGGGTTCGTATGTATTATTTACAGTGGCTTTTAACGAAACCATGTAAAAAAAAAAAAAAAAAAAAAAAAAATATATATATATATATATATATATATACAAAAAAAAAAAAAAAAAAAATAAATAAATAAAATAAATAAATAAATTAAAATAAAAGTAAAGTAAAAATACCAAAAAGAAACGACTGTTTTCGATTATAAGTATCCTCAAACCGGTTACGGCGATTTTAAAAGTTATGACATAATTTTACACTATTTACATTTAATATACAATGATGTATTAAAAAAAACAAAAAAACAACCCTCTTTTTACATTAAATTTAGGATTTCCCCAGTTTGCTTGACCATACACTTGACCGTTTTAGCCATAGCCATTTGGCAGTTCTTTCTGCTGTTTCGGTGATGGTTAGAATGGCTTTTCGTTTTTTTGATCCCACAATCCCAATGTCTGTTAAGGCGCTGACTAATGATCTTGCCACAAAACCCCTTGTGCCTACTTCGATTGGTTTGCAGCATGCCTTCCATCCATTAATTCTACAACTTTCCAATAATTCATCATATTTCAGTTTTTTTCTTTCATTGGCTTCTTCAGCGTTATCCTCATAGCAGACTGTTAGTTCCCACATAATGACCTTCTTTAATTTATTCGAAAAAAGGACTAGGTCTGGACGCAATCGTGTTTTGAAAATGTGCTCGGGGAAGACTAGCCTTTTACCTAAATCGACTCTGAGTACCCAGTCTGTTGCACATGATAAACAGTTGGGTGCGGTGATTTTCTTTAGGTTCGGTTTCGCTCCAGCTTTAATAAAATTTATAAAATTCACGTTTGAATTCGGTTTGTTTGTATGGATGGCTGTGCTAACGACCTCCGCAATTTCTTTTAATATTTGGTCATGGCGCCATCTGTACCGACCATCTGCTAGAGCTGTTTTGCAGTTGCTAAGTATGTGTTTTAAAGAACCAGTTTGATCGCATAAGGGGCATAAAGGCGATTCTGTTCTGGTCCATAATTGCAGGTTAACGGGGCTTGGTAGGAGGTCATAGACAGATCGGATCAAAAAGTTTATGCCCAATTCATTACGCCATAGATCTGACCATCCAACTTTCCGAGGTATAATCGTCTCCCACTTTGTCCATGAACCTTGTTGTTTGAACCCAATCATCATAGCCACTCTCAATTCCTCTTCCCCTGCCCGAATTTCGTCCAGTAAGAGATTATGCTTTTCTTTACCTACGGCTTTGTCAATTCTAACGGACGGGAAGAAGCCCAGCCCTGCCCGACCTGTGGCGACAGTGCCCAACACCACTTTTTCGCGGAGACGCTCTTCTGCCACCTCCAACTCCTTTACGGCCTTCCATTTTCTCCCGGTGTAAACCTCGATATCTGCTCCTGCCACTTTTGGGTCCTTGGAGAACTTGTATTGTATTAGTGTTCGCACCTTAGCAACTTTATATTCTTCTACGAGGCTTCTAAAGGGTAGTTGAAGAACGTTGGAATTTCCGTAAAGGGCAGCGCTACTTAGACACTTTGGTAGCCCTAGCCATTTCCGTAAACGGGAGTTGATGTTTTTTTCTATGTGTTCTACGGTAGAGGTAGTAAACTCATAGATGGACAATGGCCACAATATTTTGGGCAGAATGACATGTTGGTAAATCCAAGCCTTGTATCGTCCGGGTAAGCCAGACTTGTCTACTTTATCCAGCCAGGCTTTTAGGTTATCCTTTGTTTCCTGGATTGCAACAGAGTCCTTGAGGGTATTATCAAAGCGCTTACCCAGGTTCTTGATCGGGTTTTGCTTTATGGTTGGGATGTACTCGCCAGACAATTTAAAGCGATCCCTCTCTGAAGTTTTCCCTTTTTTTACCACTAATGACCTCGATTTGGCGGCGTTGAAACTCATTCTTGCCCATAAAATGAGTCCCTCCAAACCTTTTAATAACCACCTCGCACCAATCACAGACGAGGATGTTATAGTCATATCGTCCATGTATGACCTTATTGGCGGTTGACGTTGACCAGATCTTGTTAACGGGCCCCTGCATTCTGTTTCTGCCGCTTTTATTAACATATTCATGGCCAAGGAAAAGAGGGTAGCTGATATGGTGCAGCCTGTTATTATACCTTTTTCAATTGGTTTATATAGCTCTTAGTGCAACCAAAATTAACCATTCCCACATCAATCTCTATAGTAACACTGGGCCTTGTCTAAATTTCTGGAGGAGCTGGGTTCAAAGAATTAGAATCGGGAAATCTGGTGGCAGCTGACCTGGATTTCAGGGGCATTCTATGCAGATTCTCACCTCAAATCTCTGATCTCCCAAAATCATCTGCTTATTTGCACTTTGCTCCAAAACTGTCATGGGACCCGACGGGTTCTGGGGATTCAGGGATTCCCCCAATTTTCATTAATTCCAATAAAGGTATTCTTTGTTCCGTATTTCTGCTTTTTTAATCAATTTTCCAAATTTGGAGAATTATTCACCTTCCTTGGGAGTAGAAATAGGAATTGCTCCTCCCTTAACTCCAACCTACTTCACTTCACACCACTACTCCACACAGGTGTGGCTAAATTCTTCCTCTTACTACTTCCTTCTTAGTATTCTAACTCTACCCACTTCTCAAAGCTGGCATAAGTGTCTTTGTGACAAATCTAATTTCTAAAGTGTGTAGGTGAAAGGGCATAGTTTATTCTCTTTATCTAATACTTTACAATTTAAATACTTCATTGTTTAACATATTAAAGTTAAAAAAAAAAAACTTCTAATTTATTTCTGTAATCCTCTTATTCGATGAGTTTTATTCTTTTTCAGAACATAGGCAATTATGTTTCTCTGTAGCTTCCTACTTTCTTATATTTGTTATTCCTCATTCTCTTATACATTTGTAATTCCAAGAACACGATATCCATTTAAATAAGAATCAAATTTTATATGTGGACTGTAATGTGTAATTGTCTTAAGATGACTTGTCTGGAGAATATACATCATGTGGATGAATTTCCTGTCCCAGCTTCATGAGTATTTGTCACATTTTCAAAGCAACCAAATCATCTGCCCAAAGTTTTTTTTTTTTTTTTTTTCCCAATGTGCAATTCAAACAAGCCATGCAGTATTGGACAGTAACAGTTTGTCTATATTCTAGCAATTAAAACATTCCCCCAATCGTATGTTTACTCTTTGGGTTGAAATGCTAAAGACTGAGATCTAGCCACAATTTTATTTACTTTAAATTCTTGTGATAAAGTAATTTTTCATCACTGGAGTGAGTATTCTGTACAAAAATGGCTTTCTTGTTGAGCAAAAGGTGAAAGACAAGTGTTTAAATATTGTCAAAGTTCCTTTTCATAAGTTAATGCAGATCCTATTTTCTTAACCACTGAATTTTTTTTCTTCTTTAAAGTCAAGTCATTCTGTCATCTTTGTATTAATATCTAACATGTGTCCTATAATAACACAGGAATTTCTCTTGATATTTAAATTACAGATAATTTATCCCAAATTGTATTACTGTAAGACGTTTTAAATTCTCAAAAAAAAAGAAAAAAGAATAATGGAAAAATGTAGAGTCCTACTAAGCTAGCTGGGAACCAGGTTGTGACCAGCATAGTTGTATTTTCAAAAGGGGGTTTTGTATTGTCAAGTGTTTGCAGATAAAAGCACTGCATTCACTTATAACCAAACTATTTTTCTCACTATGCCATAAGGATCTGTCAATTAGTCATTAGATTCCTTATATATTTTTCATGTTTTACTTTTTCTTAAGTATTTATGTATTTACTAGTGCTGGAGAAATTTAGTCAGTGCAAAAATAAATTTTACCTGTAGATAAAATAACTAAATTTATAATTTAGTAAATTTGCATTTTTATACCTAGCTTATAAGTCACAGATTTATTATATATTTAGGATAAAATTTTTAACATTTTTTTTTTTTCTTAATACAATAATTTCTTCTCATTAGCTATTTTTGGTGAGTATCCAGTGAAAATCACAGATTATTAAACCCAGTGATATTTATTTATTTATTTTTATTTTATTTTTTTTTTTTTTTTTTTTTTACCAGAAGTATAGATCAACCAAGCAATCTTTATTTGCTTGATGTAGTTAGATAGTATTCTTTATATCCTTTTAAAAAGATATTGACTTATGGATTTTTACAATAGGAAAAAAATGTTTGTTGGAGTTTAATCTTTTGTGCAACTAGGGAACCAGATTTTCTTTATTTACATGCTTATGTAAGAAAAAGATAAGATCTATACTTTTCAACTAGTATGTGTTTCATGCCTACATTTAAGTCGGACTATTTTGTAACTCAAATATGTATTTGTTATTCAAAATGAGTTTTTTTTTTTTTTTTTTTTTTTTTTTTACCATCTCAAATTTGGTCAGAATCTTATAAGAATTTCTAGAACTACTCCATTATTTAAATATACAAAATAAAAAAAAAAATCTTATCTTCCTGGTTGCTTTTGGCATCTAGTTTAATTGGCCAGAGGCCAAATATTCAATGGTTTATATTCTTGACAGCTTGGCTGACTGGCCAGTGGGCAGCTGGCATCATTTCTTTCTATTCATTATATATACAGTTCTACTGTCCCTTGATCACTAACAAGTTTTGTTCTTTGTCCTTCTCAGTGTTCTAGAAGGCAGATAAAATTGGAATTTTGTTACTTCTTTGAATAAATTTCAAATTTCCATTGTTTTTTCTTTTTTTTTTTTTCTTTTTTTTTTTTTTCATAACATATTTTTCCTTTTAACATAATGCAAAATCTGTTGTGGTCTCTGTCGTAAAGACTGATAATTGTTTTCATAGCAATGATTTCTCAATCATCTTAATTGATCATGTACTTGGGATTAGCTTCTTTTTTTTTTTTTTTTTTTTTTTCATGATTCAATTTTTCCAGCCTGAAATAATAGATCTTATTTGATATATTAAGGTGATTGTTTACCTCATAACAGAATTAATAAATTATTTCAATTTTCACTTTAATTCTTATTAGGTCAGTCAAGTGTGTTTGTTTGTTTTTTTTTTTTGGGGGGGGGGGTTATTATCTAATTAGCTTTTGTTTTGTTTTTATTTTTAGTATGCAACTGCTTGGAAACTTTTTTTTCTATAAGACGTTTTATATTCTATATTTCAGCTTTGGCCTTAGCAACAGATTTGATACAGAATTCCCTTCATCACTTTCAGCCAAGGTAAGATACTGTCTGTTATTGCATTAATATACTCTCTTTTAAACATAAATATTGACCAGTCATATGAAATAGTCTCTTTGTTACTTGAATGTTCTCAAGTTTCATGTATTAAAATATTTAACCTTCTTGCTAATGGAGCTCTGTAACATAAATAATGAACAATCAAGATTGCTATGATACGCTTTAGTTGATAAGCATTGTCAATCAAGCAGCTGCTTGTTATCAACAGATATTTCCCAGCTTTTCCTGGAAAAGGTTAAGAGTACATATTTTGTATTTCTTTGTCAAAGAAAATTGTTTTAAATAAGCTCATAAAAATGTAGCCTCGACCATAATTTGGACATTTTATTTAGATTACTTTAGTGAAATGTCTGTTATTTCAGTTATCAATTTTTTATAAAAGATGTTTTAATGTTACATCATCATATCCTGACATGTTGGTTAAAATTAATCTTTATGTATTATTTTTGAGTATATAATGCTTTTAATAGTATTTTCCCATATTTTATATTCAAACTCTTCACATTTGTGGGCTTATTTTCTTGGGGTTAGTTCCACATTTTATAATCCAGATTGGCATCTGGCAGGGTATAGACATGTCTCACTGGCAAAATGAGCCCTTCAATCTTGGTAGTAGAGCTAAAATCACCCATTGAATTTAATGAGGGCTGATGTTCTTCATTTTTGAGTAGCTTTTGTAACCCACCTCTTCTCTCCTAGGCCCTTTTAGTCATCATTTATGAGCATGCTTGCCTTAGTGGTTAGGCACTGCACTTGATTTCCTAGCTGTGATTAAGGTTCACTTCAAGTGATATGCTGTGCATGTGTGTGATGGATGACAAGGTCATTTTTTGCTAAATGAATTTTCTCAAAGTTTTTCCAAAAATAATGCCTCCAAAATAGTCTCCTCCTTTTGAGTTTGATCCCTTTCAAAAAGTATCAGCCAAGCCCAAACAGTCAGCTTTGGTAGACAGTTTAATTGCTGTCATTACTCCCTATAACCACTACTTCCATCCTTATCACTGAAACTGGTATAGCAAGATTCATGCTACCTTCAGAGCTGCCTGCAACCATTACAAAAGAGTTCTAAAGGATGCTAAGGTCAGCTATATTTAGTCAGTCCAAGCCAGAGTAAACAACAAAAGATTTGGTTTCAGTGAGTTTTGGAGAATCACTAACAAGCTTCTCTAGAGACACAAATCATTTGTACCTACTGTTTTTGATGACTCTGAAGGTATTTCATCTTTTGTCTGACAAAGCAGAGCTCTTTGCAATGAACTTTACCTCAAATTCCACATTTGACAACCAAAGCTATCCTCTACCTGACTTCCCTCCTTTTACTGAGCTCAAGCTTTGTTACCTCGCTATCTTAGCTCAGGTAGTTAAAAAAAATTTCTACAAAGGCTACTGGCCCAGATAAAATTTCAGTTCTTAAAAACCTTTACCAAGAATTATCTCTAATATTGGCAAAGTGGTTTAACCATTGGCTGAAAGAGAAATGTTTAAATATAAATGGGAGGGTGGAAATATTCCATAAAAGAAAATAATTCTTATTAAGTTGTATTTGTCTTTGTGATACCACTGTTTTTTGTGTTGCCTTGGAATATCAATAATATTTGATTTTTATCTTTATTTTTATTTTATTTTTTTCCTTTCCTCTCATCCTGTCTAGGTGGCTCCTGAAGAATTTAAAGCCACAATGTTTCGTATCAACAGTGTTCTTAGAAAAGCTCTGCCTGTTAATGTCAAGTGGCTTTTTTGTGGGTGTGTTTGCTGCTGCTGTACCCTGGGCTGCTCCCTTTGGCCAGTTGTTTGTTTAAGTAAACGGGTAAGGCAATCAAAATATTTGGGAAAGAAAGAGTGGAACATCTTGAATATACTCAGTTCATTTACTTAGAAAAGAAAATGCATGTGACAATTTCTCGAACATGATTTTGATTAGAGAAGATAGTTTTCTTTACAGACAGTAGAATTTGAAGTACTGCTTCACCAATGTGGTAAAAACATATTTTCCTCTTATTTTCAAAATACCCAAACACTTCCCCACTTACAACACTCTTTCAGTGTTCATTTTTGAGCATGTGTTTCCAAATACTGAAAATGTGATCTCACATAAAGGAAAATGTACACTGAATTAATTCATCACATGATATTAATCATAAACATTTTTACTCTACTACCCAACATTCACACACACATTTTTTTTTCTTACCTAATACACTGAACTTTCAAAGACACAAAATTTATAGCATACACATTTAAGAAATAAAAATA
>OZ010572.1:67290907-67440907 GCA_963932145.1 Acanthosepion lycidas
CAGTTCACTTTCACTATTCTAGGGTACCACCTATGAAGGTAGAGGTAAGAATCTTACCTTTGTTCACCTACCACCCCTACTACTACTACTACTATTATATTTAATAATACACATGGACTTATTGATATTGTTTGTTCCATTTGCTCAGCTCCTTTTGAAACCACAATCATGAAGCAATACAATGAACAATCCAGTTCTCTTACCAGACTAGAAATTTATCCTAACTTTGGGATGATATTGATGTTGCCTTTGCCTCCTATCCTGTGTCATTTGAATAATATAAGAAAAGGACCAGTAATCTTCTTTCCAATTGTTTATTTAGTCCCATAAACAAATTTTCTAGCAATACTCTTCATGAATTTTACACCTGATTCGAGTAATTCATTTGAATTGGGCCCATATGTGTTTAACAAATACAGAGTATGACAGCTAGTATCCTTTCATCTAGTTCCAAAAGTGCCTGCTGGAAATATACGCAAAATCTTTATATTACTTTTCTTTTCTTTTTTTCCTGAAACGTATTTTCTCACCTCATCAAAACTTTCCAACCCATTATCTGTATTAAGATTAGCAGCAGCTCTACTATCTAGCTCTCTAAACTTATTTAAATAATCTTTCTTCCCTTTTGAAATTTCTGGAAAAACATGCATCATGAAATTGATTGGCTAATTTATTCATTTTTATATGGACCAAAGAACCTTTGGTTGCTGCTGTATATGAACAGTTACTTTCATATTTGCTAAATTTTCATTCACTATACTTTCCAGTTCAGAGAAAGAACCCTTGTCTGAGTAAGAGTAATCTCTGAGCAAGATAATGTCTGGCTTCATTAAATTCTAACTGTATTACTTTGAGAAAGCAGTTGCAGGAAAGCACTTGATTTGTAAATTTTACAGTCTTAAAAATCTGTGTTCATCTTTATATGGTGACAACATCAATTGATTAAGTTAAATGAAGTAACTGTTAACAATAGTTTGTTTTTTGTACACCAGCAAGATATATATTCTTGTAGAATTTCCTGTGGATATTATCTTTCAAAATTAACTTTTTTCTCTCCTTTCAACAACTATTTAAAGAATCAAATCTTAATAAATAGCATATTTCAGCCAAGTGTATATTATAGAGAAATGTTTGCAACTTGGATATTGATATTTATACCTTGTTAATCATCAAATTAATCTCTAAGAGTTAGTAATGAACATTACTCCTCATAAATGTTTTTCTTTTTTCTTTTCATATCATTTGTTATATCACCTAAATGTAAAACTTTGGTATTTAAAGAAATATTTTTAGTGTTGAACTCCTCATTTTAGTTTTGTTTTGTGCTAACTTAGCAGTATTTCTCATTCAATAATCTGTGGTTAATGTGTTCAGTTATATATATACACACACACACACACACACACATCTATATATATATATATATATATATATATATATATATATATATGTGTGTGTGTAGAATATTTTACTGTGAGGTGTATCCTGTTACTTTTCTATTTATAGTGGTTGCCAAGACAACATTGTCAATAAGTAGACATCTTTTATAATCCTATTTCTCTTTCCCTGTTATGGGGTTGCCACTGGCAAAGAAAATCATTATTTATAAATTAATGGCAATTTACACAGAAGTAGTGGGGGTGAGATGATCTGTTGGTACTGCCAATGGCTTAAGAAAAAGTAATTAAATCAATGAATAAAAGTTTAAATATCTTATCTTTGCAAGAAACTAGCATGTATCTAGTTGTAAAATAAAATATTTTACAGGCTTGTGTGGGAACTTATTTCCAAAACTTTTTCTTTTTTGGTAAAATATTTTATTTAATAAAAGTAAAGTATCTAAAGAACATAAATAATAAAAAGATTTTTAAAACAGTTTTACATATTTTTATCTTCAGATCCAGTTTTTTTTTTTTTTTTTTTTTTTCTTTTTTTTTACAAGTGTAAAGTTTCAACTGATTTAATTTCTTCATGTGCTTGTATAAATTTTATCTTGTATAAATATTGAGAATGATATGCAAATTACATGATGCTGTGTTTTATATAAACTGTAAACAATTTTTGAAACAAATATTTCTATATAGTAGACAAAAAATTTTATATCCATATTTACTTCCATACAAATTTCACACACACACACATATATATATATATATATATATATATATAAACATTTTCTTCAAATGTTTGGAGTTCCTTAATGGTCTGTATTTGGCAACTTGTTGGAATAGAAGAATATATGATCACCAAATTGTTTCCAAGAGAAATAATTTTTGATTCATGTCTAAGTTCATAAAATATTTAAACAAAGTCTGATCTACTTTGCAAATGAAAACTGGTTATGAAATAGGTAGGATAGGAGGGATGGATTTCATAATTAATTTTGGGTATAAAAATGCAGAATGTAATCTATGCACCTCCACTAATTTTTGATACCTAAAGTTTAGAATGAATTTTTAAAAATGAAAAAGTTTTCATTTTCACTTTAACTGAAAGGTATGTCCAAAACTTTGCTAAAAAAGAGCATACCCTGATAAAAAAAAAGGCAGCAAACTTGATTAAACAATTTTTTAATTGACTAAATGTTTGTCATTAAGTGGAAAGGCCAAAGTATTTTAAAAAAATTTTAATCCTTTCTAGCACATCCAAAATTTTAGCTAAATTTTTTTCAAGTCATCAAAATTTACATTAAAAAAATCAATCATGTCAGCTATTATTAAGTTTTGTAAAAAGTGAAATTCTCCATTTAAAAATCTTGTAAAATTCAGTTATACTTTTTTCAAAAGCTCTTTTAGGAAAATTAGAAAATTTAAAGTATACTCAATGTAATTTGAAAGAAACATTACTTACATTTTTAGCAGAAAAATTTTTAAGAGAGACATGCCCAACTGTGGTGTGATTGTTTTGGGAGGTGTGAATTGACATACATCAATATATCAACAACTTAAGTTAGGAATTTATCAGATGGTAGGGCAGAAGTGACAAAATTTGTGCTAATTTTAAGTGAACTTGGTTAATAGAGTTAAATAAAAACAAAAAAAAAAACACTTTCAAAAATTTAATTCAATTTGTTTTTTTACCTTATGTTTGAAGAAGAATTCTGGAGTAAAAATAACATTTAAAATATAAAAAAATACATTTAGAACTCAAATTTTATAAAAGACGAAAAAAGTAACCTAATTGTACACCTATTATAACCCCCCACCCCTTAAAATAGCAAATTAGTTACCTTTTTAGTCGTCTCTCATCTTGGTGTTATTCTCTGTATTAAAACATCTTCCAAAAATAAAATATAATTTTCTGAAACTTTCAGGAATATTAACTGATTTAAAGTATAATTATTAACTTTTAACCAGACTAAAATGTTTCAGCTTTGCAACAATCATTTACTTGAAAAATTTTCAATACTCATTAGTTTGAATAATCTGGACATTTGGGTTTTCCTTAATCATTTGTAAAGACAGTTTCTCCTCATACTTAAAGCCAGATTAACAAGTACTTGGGTTCCAGAAATTTTCACAAAATACAGCATGTCTGCTGTGAAAGAAACAGTTAATAATTTTTTATTTTTTTTTTTTTTTTTTTTTTTTTTTTTTTTTTAGATGTTGGGGTATTATAATTATTGATTTATTCAAACTATTGTTCTTAATTGTTATACAAAACCTATCCGGAAAATATCGAGCCATTTTGAAACTCAAGAACAATTTCCATCATCTTTTTAATGTAATTTGGAAGCCAATCAGAGGTGAGCTTACTGCACTATTCCATGAAGTTGACATTGAGGTTCTATTGAATGATCTTGTGCACAGTGTAACTGTCATATTCACAATGACTTGAGTTTACATTTTTGTGAAATTTGAGTATTTGTTTATGCCTCTTATTCAAATAATTAAAGTTTCCACAAATGATCCAATGAATAAAGCTACATAAAACTTTGATAATCCATTTAAAAATTGGCCATGAGTCCATTAAAAACAATACCTATTCTGGGAGACCTTCAGTAAGTCACTGATGTTGAATGTGTGTGGATTAGGATTAAAGGAAATCCCCAATTGACAGTGTGAGAATTAGATCTGGGAATTTCATGGACTATTGTTTTGAAGATTTTTTTCTCATAGGATCTAGGATGGTAAATTTCCCACACCATTTGTGATAAGAGCAAAATGTATGTATATTCAAGTTGTAAAGAACTTGCTCAAAACTGCTAATAATTACTGGGATTGCCTCAAAAAGTGGAGTCACCTTGGAATGAGTCATAGGTCAACAGTTATGACTCTGAAAAAAAGCTCAGTCCACAGTCTCTCTACATCTGAAAATGTATCAATGTCAGTATGATTTTTTTTTTTTCTCTATATACATAGCTACACGAATTAAGTCTTGGATGGCACATTAGTCAAAATATTGGTTACATGTTGCAATAACCTAATTCTTGGGAGTTAAATCTCTGGTGAGGAAGAACAAAAAAACTGCATCACAGGAGCAGTCAACTAAAACAAGGTATTTCCTATCAGCCCAAAATGGTTGGTATCTAGTTGAAGAGGTGTGTGAATGTGTGTGTTTGTCTGTCTGAAAATTTCAAATGAGTTTTGTGAAAACACATTGCTTATCAGGTTTAGATAAATCTATTGAATTATTAAGATATATTTATACTCATTAAATATTCATTTTATAACATGACGATATTGAAGTTCAAATGTTTTAATTTTTTATTTTTCTTATACATAGTTTCAGATAAAAGGCATTTTTGTAAAATTCTGGAAAATCAAATAAACTCTACAAACCCACAAATGTTCATAAGTGTGTGTCAAATCACTATACAATAATAATTCCTAATCTCAGAAATAAAATTTTTGAAGTTTTTCCTTTTCCATTTTTTATATAATTTTGTTGATATTTTTTTCTATTCTTTTCATCAACTTAGTATCTTCATTATCAGTTTTAAGATAAATATAAAATAACTTGTCATAGTTTGAGATTCAATGAGAGAGCCCAAACTTTGGAAAAATGCAAATTTTCTGCTTTTTAACAGCCTTGTTTTTAGTATCTTTTCACTTTCAAATATCACTTTCCTGGCTGACTTTTTTTTTTTTTTTTTGCAGACAAGGCATTCCATAGAGAAAGTGATAGAATGGGAAAATAGTCATTTATATCGTAAGGTAAGTAATAACAGAACTTAAAATTTTTAACAATGTCTTGATAATATTTAACCCAGAGTTAGTTTGATCCACCCAGCTGTGGGGGTAGGAAAATGTATTTCCCTGCTTGGAAAAGTCTCACCTTGAAAGTTAGCTTTCAAAATCTGGCTCTATACTTGAACTCAAATGTAGATAAACTGTACATGTAGGAAATACACAACTATGGCATTATATAAAAACTATGAATATCTGTATTCACATTAAAGCTATCAGCTTAATTAAATCCAATTATTTCTGATGGGGCTTAAATCATTTAAAAACTTCTTTACATTTAAAATGCAATCTTAAACTGGGAAGTTTTCTAGATTAACTTTTTCTTTTCTTCTCTTTTCTCTCCAAACATCCTGAAACACTTGTACAAATTAAGTGCTTAGAAATGTTAATATTTTGTTCATTTTTTTATTGTGATTTAACGATGTACTTAGATTGTAAGCATACTCTTATATGCTCTACAAGCTAATTTTTCATATGTATAAGTAAACTTGTGCAGATAGTTACAAATGCCTCTGTTTTTTTCTTAACTGAAGGACCTTTTTCAAGTTATCCAGATACCTTAGGAGGAACTGAATTTGTCTTCATTGTTTTTATATTTCTTGATGATAAATATTTATATATTTTAATTTTATAATCAGTATACTTTGCTCACTTAGCATTGACTAATTCAATTGATGTACATATGACTTCACTGCCCTGACTGGTGAGATATCACTAGTCAGACTGATAGCCGATTCATAATGTTAAAATTTTAACTATATTGTTTTATATTTCAGCTTGGCTTGCATTGGCGGTTAAGTAAACAGCGCTGTGATTCTAGTAGTATGATGGAATATGTAAGTTTACAAGATTACTTCATCATTAGTATTTTGTAAAGGCTTAAAAATATCTTAATTTTTTCTGTTGCTATAAAGAACTCTGTTACATTTAGTAGTTTCAATAACTTAGACAATTCTGAAATTTCTCTGGTTTAAATACAGCAGCTTCTCAGCCCAACCAAGTAGCTCTTCCTAAAACATTGATCCTATCTTAGAAAGTGGGTCAGGCTGAGAAGTTTTCACTACCCCACTTGAAATGTTCCCATATGATCATCAAAGTTAAGCAACATTGAGCCCAGTCAGTGCCTTAATGGGTGACTGCATGGGAATTCCAGGTGCTGTAAGCTTGGTGTGCAGGTGATGTAATGGATAATAACTTGGAATTGTTATTTGGACAGCTGACTTCCAATTCCAGTTGGGCGGAGGGCATTATTTTCACTTACATACAAATACTCTTGGGAAAGGTATGAATCCACCTCTTCTCTCTCCCCCAGCTATCAATTAATTAATAAAACTTGTATCACTAAATCATTATCTCAAAAAATAAATTACACTAGAAAAATATTTTCTGGCTTTAAATAGCCTGCAAAGTTAGGCTCTAAAAAAAAAAAAAATATGATCAATCAATCTTTGCAAGTTTTATGACTATTAAATGCCCACAGAAATTTCCCTATTTCATTGTTAGATATTTGAGCTTAACAACTTTAACCAAATATTGCAATAACAATTGAATGCAGGTCATCATTTAAGGAAGTAAAAGGGTACAAATAAAAAGATTTGAAATTGGCAAATTTTTCCATTTCCTTGAAACAGATGAATGATATCACTTCTTACTTTTGTTTTTCTCACTGAAATCAAACAGCATTTCTCTTTCCTCATAATCAAAACAGAATAGTCTGTTATTTATGAGGTACAGGCACTGTGCAATGTATGTGCTAACAAATTATAATATGAAAGTTGTTTAATTTATGCTTCTTTTTTTTTTTTTTTCTTTTTTAAGAATGATTTCATGCTATTTTTCTTTTGCTTTTACAGGTGCTGATGATAGAATTTATTCCAAAAATTCCAATATTTCGACCTGACTGAATGTTTATTTTGTTTCTTTAATGTTTTTGTTTTTATACATATATATTTTTTTCTTGTGGGTGGGGAGCTACTACCATCGTTGAAAAGTCTTTCATCATGATTGTCAACGGGTTCCATTGGACAATAAAACCAAATTTTCCTTTTTGTTAAATTGACTCTGCTGCTGCTATGACCAGCTGGCTAGCCGGCAACCACCTGGCTGCTGCTCTGGTGTTTATTGAATGTTAAAAGCAAAACTTAGTACAATATGTAACTGCTTGGACAAACTCAAGAAATAGAGAGAACGAGCAGATGGGTCTGCTTGTTTTATAATCACTGCTTTACTCGTTCTCTCTCTCTCCCCCTAATATATATATATATATATATATATATATATATAATGCTCTCTCTCAAGATGTCGTAGCTGGGCTACTTTTCTTAAACTTACACTTTTATTTCCCACTCAATAATGCTACATTCTGGAATTCAAGCAGTGAGAACACATGGAACATCAACTGATATTGTCATCTCCATATATTTAACTTATCATAAAAATAATGAAAAACCAATGTTTTCCATCCTCCCACTTTTCTCTCTGCCCCACCACATCACACTGCTATTTTTTTTTTTTTCTTAAATCTTTTTTTTAAATTTTTCTCTTTAATCTTTCTCTTTCTGTATTTCCTTTGCTCATTTTCTCTTCTTTTTACCCTTTCTACATTTTCTTTCATTTCTGCTTATGCATACCCCGGCTCCATTTTCTTTTTTCCATTTCAGTTTCTAGTTTTTAATTTAAAATCTTAGCAAGACAAACAATTTTGGCCACATGTAAAATTTATTCTTTCCTTACTTTTGTTCTCTCTTTTTGACTCAAAACAAAGAAGAATTATTGCTTCGGTTTTTTGTTTTCAGCACACATTCAGAATTAACTTCTAGACAAGTACGTTACATTTTGTGTTATCAAAAAATGTTAGTATGCTAAATATATTTATTTCTAAACAATTTTTTTCACACCTTTCCAATATTTGGAGATTTTAAGTCTTTAGAATTTCTTTATTCATTATCTTAAAGCCAAATGACTCCAGTTTCCCTATTAAATCATAAACTTCAATAAAATCGTTTAAAGCACAAATGGCAAATTGCAGCACAACTTGAACCCATTGTTTTGTTAAATTATCACTTTATTCTTTTTTTTTTTTTTTTTTTTTTTTTTTTTTTTTTTTCAAGCTGAAATTTAAACATACAAAAAATTTTGATCTCATTACATTCACGATTTTATTCATATTTCTCGAATACATCTGAAGTACTGTTTGAGTTTTTTTTTTTTTTTTTTTTTTTTTTGTATATAATGAAAAAGGAATGAATGACTAAAACAAATGTCTTACTGTTTTGTTAATCTGAGTTATGTTCCCTTTCAATTTCTATCAGTTATCAATTTTCGTTTTGTCAAATTAAAGAAAATTTTAATATTGATTTTCATTTACTTTCATGATTATTCAAAAAAATTATTTAAAATCCCTAATTGTATACTTAATTTTTTTTTTTATTTATCGAGCTTGTCAATTATCTCACTGTGTTTCGTTTTTGTTTTCACAAAAAATTCTGCTAAAATTCAAAATAAGTTTACATTTTAAAATTCTATGCACAGACATAAAAACTGACTACAAGTTTTACTAAATTATGCAAGATTGCTCAAGACTTTATACCCTCTTGTTTCAAATATCACACTGCAATTTTTTTAAATAAACAAAATGTTACAAAAGTAAATTCCATTTATTAAATTAAGTTTAGTTTTTAACCTCTTTGTAAACTTAAGTTTTACTGTTCTGAATATTCAGTTTTATAATAAAGTTCATAATTTGCAGGCCAAGTGAATTTTTTTTTTTTTTTTTTAACTGAATAACTCTGATTCTGCATTATAGTTAGACTTTTGTTTCACAATGTTAGATTCCCAAATTCACAGACTAGATTTGTTAGTGATGTGTGATCTGTTAAGAGTAAAATTGTTTGGAAGTTCTGTAACCGTTCTCTTATTTGTTGCTTTTTGTCCCACAATCACCCTAATTCAAGATTGGGCTCTGATCTCCTATATATTACACTATATAATCTTAGAAAAAGCATATCTAGTATGGAGTATAAGTTAAAATATATCTGTAAGGTTACCCAATGTTGTCAAAGTGATGAACATTAGAATTTGACTAATTTTGGTCTTTCTGATTCACACTCAATATGGAACTTTAATTCTAAAAGAAAAGTGAAAAGAAAAATATGAAAAACGTCATTACAAATTCATAATGTCAACCTGTTCTAATTTCTTATAGTGGCAAATCAATTCTACCTGACATGTTATCTAATTACAAAAGGTCAGGATTGCATTTTTACTTTTTCTCTTTGAATTCTATTAATCCAGTGCTGAGTTACATTGTTTCATTTATAAAACCTTGAAATGTAGTAATAAACAAATGCAATTATTTTTAAACAAATATGTTATATCTTGAAAATATTTTCAGCTTCTGTTGCTCGAGAAGCAGAAAATCACATATATACATTTACAGAACTTTTAACTTTGTCCAGAATAAATTTCATGTTAATTCACAATTTAAATATGAACCTTGCTACAAAAAAAAAAAAAAACTATTGGCAAAAGCAATTTTGCAAACTGTCATTTGAGAGACAAAACTTCTTGTTAAATCAATATATCGATGCACACCCATAGTGGAGAAAAAAGAAAAACCTTAGTGGTACAGGTCTCTGAGAAGTCTATTAACATTACTCATAAAAAAAAAAAAAAAACATTCTTCTGCCATTTGTATTTTCTTTTTCAAGCATAATAGAAATTTACTAAAAAATTCATTCTTTTGCATGTCTCATCCTTCTCTGAAAAAAACTACACTGCAGTTTTCATGATCGTCACTCAGATTTCTTTTGCAAAATATACCAACCTCTTGTAATGTTTTTAAATGTAATGAATTTACTTTCATATTAGATATTATCTATTTGCAGTCTTCACATTTCAAACTTAATATTTTAGTAACTATAATGGGATTAAATGTAAGAATTTTGCTATACATGTTAAAAGCTTATTATTAAAACCTTCTTTACAAATCTTAACAAGCTGATTTTATTTATATATATATATATATATATATATATATATATATATATAATGCTGAAAATGGGTTGGTCATAAATTTTAAGTGTGGGTGTGAATGCATATTCATAAAAAAAAAAGAAAAACGATAGTACAATATTGTTAATTATTACCAATTTGTGAGTATTTTTTTTTCTTTTCACTTCATTTTTGTTGCATTTCACTAAAACCCTGTGTGCTCTTGCACTCTTCCAAGTAACCTGGATTGAAAATGAACACATTTAAAAAGAAAATGGCCACTTCTCACAAGATTTGAAGTATCAGCTCTTCTCGCAGGGAACTTGTTTGACTGTGATAGCACCTTACCAATTAGGTTACAAAAGCAAACTAGCAGAAATCATTCGAATTCAGTTTTTTTTTTGTTTTTTTTTAGCAATAAAAATAAGATGAAAAAATTATACAAATTGATAATGATAATACTTCATCTAAAAATATTTAAAAAAAAAAAAAAGTTAAATTTAAGATGTATGGATAATTCACTAGATTATATGATTACTAAACCTAGCACTGTTTCCATCTTTTTTTTTTTTTTTTTTGTATATATATTTCTGTTGAGAAACATTATGTTCGCTCATTTTATACCAGAATAAAAAATGAAGAATAAAATTCCCTCATTACCTATTTCAAAAGAAAAGGCAGGTTGTAAGTGTTGCTGCACCATGAAACTTAATTCAGAATGATATTAAGTATCCAAGGTTTAATGCAGCTTATGATGTGTTTGTTTTTTTGTTTTTTTTTCCCACCTCCATTTCATATTTATAAATATGCAGAAATAAATTTAAAGATATCTCTTTAAAAGTGAGAAGTGAGATAAACAAAATTTTTAGCTTCATTGTTTCACATGTACAATTGCTGAGTACTTGATTCAGATTTTGTTTTTCTCCTTTTACTCCTATTGTATAATCACTTTCAACAAGTCCTTTATGATCTCGTATATGTTAATTTATAAGGGATTAAATTATTTGCTCATATTTTATTACATGTATATCTTTGGATATTTGCATGGTTTAATAATACCTTTTAAGAGATTTTTTTTTTTTTTTTTTTTTTTTTTTTTTTCTGAAAAGATTAAATTCTTCTATTCTTATTTGTATATTTAATCCTAGTTTTGATTTGTATTTTTTTTCACAATTTTTTTTTTTTCTAAATATGAAGACTTTGCCTATAATAAATACAATGTAAAAACAAAAAAATAACTGAAGCTCTCAAAATCATAACCAGGAATCTGAAAACTTCAGTATTTTAACAGAAAAATTAAAGCAGTGTAACATTTTAATAGTCTTAACAAAATGTGTATGGGTGAATTTTTTTTTTTTTTTAAACACTATTTTTTTTGTTTCTTGCCTAAATTCTTAAATAAACCTTGCCACTTACTGCCAAGTTATTGGCAATGACAATCTGTCATATTATACATACACACTTCACATTTTATAATATCACTTGAAATTAAGTTTCATTTGTTGTATCCAGCCCATATTTTTTCTTCTTTGTTGCTGAGTTATTGTTAGTACCTCTAACCCAATTAAAAGAAAAAACTCAAGACTCATGTTTGTACATTGGAAGATAAAAGCAATAATACTCCCTAAACAATTAAAATTTGTTTCCCTACCTCTAAAAGATTTATATCAAAGACAGTAGATATTACTTTTACTTCTTAACTATACCTTTTCAACTTCAAAATGATAATAATCAACTTCAAAGTGGACTTATTTTCAAGTAAAAAAATTAATCAACTTCAAATTGAGAAAATGTCAAGAACCTAAAAACAATCAACTTCAAAATAAGAATAAACAACTTCAAATTGAGATTTTTTTTTTTTTGATAAATTGAAAATTATTTTTCAATTAATTTACCCAATGAGTAAGGAAATTGACTGTTCGTCTTCATTATATAGATGAAGAAAAAACCAAAATACAAACAACTTAGAGGCCAAGAAAGCATTGGGTGAGCCTACAGTAAAAGTAGGAGGAGAAAGTCCCGTATGGGCAAAAATGATGATGCTGGAGAAACCTCTACAAAAGAAGCTGAAGAAGAATTAGCAACAGCTCCAAAGAGGACTTACCTCAAGAAAACTGTGGCTGGCGAAAAAAAGGCCCAGATTTTAGCTGCACATGCTACAGCAGGAAATTGGAAAGAGCTGACAAGAACAATTGGTGTGCCTCTGCCAACAGGGTACCATTGGTTAGACTAGGGTGCTGATAAGAGTGACTTTAGGGGAGGAGCAAGAAAATATAAAATTACGCAAGAGCATAAGAATTTTATGGCCAAATTAATTGAAAACTCCTAGGGTCACTCTTCAAGACATTGTAAATAAGTTGGTCAAAAAGTGTGAGGTTTATGTGATAAAAGAATCCATAAGAAAGCCCTTGGACTCCATGGCCTTTACTTTAAAAGCGGTTCATTATGAACCAGAAGCTGCCAATAATAATGTCAGTAAGGCGAAACGTAAGGATTACGCAGTAGCTTTATTAGAATTTCAGTCCCAAAGTGTGCCAATTCTTTATATGGATGAAACCAATTTTAATCTCCATATTTCAAGAAGAGAAGGTCGCTCTACAAAAGACACAAGGTGCAATACATTCGCGGATGGCTCCAGGAGAAATAACATCCATGTTATTGGATGTATTAGTAATAATGGATAAATTCATCATAAAATTAAAAGAGGCTCTTTCAAAAAAGAGGATGCGAAAGAATTGACCAGGGAGTGCCTTAGAAAGGCAAATGAAATTTATGAAAGGGGATTTGTCTTAGTTATTGATAACACTCCTTGCCATACTTCAATTGAAGAAGTTGAGGAGGAGGATGAATTTAGGCAACACCAAATTTTCAGACTTGCCCCCTATAGTCCGATGTTAAATCCCATTGAAAAGGTTTGGTCAGTCATTAAAGCTGATGTAAAAAGAAGTATGGCAGACTAAATTGTTGGTATTTTAAGAGGTGATGGCCAGGGATCTTTAAGTACTAAAGAATTCCGCAAGTTAGAAGTGATGATCTCCGAGGCAATTAATAATATTTTCCCCTGAGACTTGCACTAACTTCGTATCTGGAATACAGAGATTACTTCCCTCTAATTAACTTAGATGATGTAATCTTTTAAATAAATTTCTTAGGAACGTTTATATTTTTTTATATCCCTTTTAAGTAAAAATAAAAGAATAAATATTAAATTTATTAGTATTATATTAATTCTCAATTTGAAGTTGATTATTTCTCATTTTGAAGTTGATTGATCCATTTTGGACTTGATTAATTTTTTTACCTGAAAATAAGTCCATTTTGAAGTTGATTATTATCATTTTGAAGTTGAAAAGATATAGAACAATTTCCCTGGTTACAGAAGATTAGCTGTTGCCACTTTGTTTATTCTTTTTATACTAATCTATTGTCATAACCAACTAATTTAACAAAAATTGAACTCTTAGATTGTAAACTCTAGAATCCAAGGCTCTCAACCCTGACTTCCTGAACACCAAGCAATTCTGTTGATGATGATTATCAATAATACTTTTACACCGGTACTAAATAAACATTTAGTTCATTAGTAAAAAGTATTAGCAAATGGAAAGTTTAAAAAAAAATTGCTGGGGTTTTTCTCCTCCCTTGTTAAAATAAAGTACTTATTGATAAACTATCAGATTAATTTTTTTTTTTTTTTTTTTTTTTTTTTACTTCCCATACAACTTAAATAACTTTTACTAATATTTTCAAAGTATTACTCTCTGCATTTAAAAATATTAAACTGTTATTTTTCATTTATTTTTAATACAATATTAAAATAAATTTTCAGTGATTTCCAATTAAATATTTCCCTCTAAACATTCCTATTTGCAGGTAGATTGTGGTAAAATGAGTAAATGAATGGGAGCAGGAGAAAAGCATTGACTTCTGGTTACCATTTGTTTCATTTAATGCAGGCTTAAATCAGTGCTCTGTTCTACTCATCTTGCCTTTTTCTTGCCAAGATGGGGGCAAGGTGTGGATGTTACTATGCAAATAACATGTAAGATCTTATGTCCATGCACCCCCCCCCCCAAATAAAAAAAATAACTTGAATCAAACCCCATTAATATTAGCATTCATCCCTCAATACATTCACAAAAGACAGTTTTAGTTTAAAAATCAGTGAAGTCTTTCTAAGAAAGCTTGGACAAACCTTTACAATGGCAAACAAAAAAAAAAAAAAAATTCTGATTCTTCACAATATTCTAAGTAGTTGATATTTATTTTCTTTTTTTAATTATAAGCCTCTTCTCTCATAAAAAAAAAAAAAAAAAACACACAATTTCATTTTATACAACCAAAATGTTAAGTCATTTGTGTTGTTCATATTCATTGGATTCTACATTTGTAACACAATCCCTGGTGCTCAAGGGATCTTAAAAAAAAATATATATATATATATATATATATATATATATATATATATATATCTATTCATTAAAGTATGCAATTTTATCATAAAAGATGAGGTGTTTGGGTTTTTTTTTTTTTTGTTTTTGTTTTGTCCCCTTCCTCCTCATATGCTGAATTCATTGTCATCAGTGTTTTCTTTTCTCCTCTTGCATCAGAGCATTTTATTTGTCTGTTCTGGTTATTGATAAAGTTTTGTGTGCACCCAATATCAGCAAGATTGCTGCATTCAACCTTCAAAATTTGTAATTAGTTCCTGCAGCAAATCCCAAGACTAGTTGCCTAAAGAATTTTTTAGTAGGCCACCTAATTTGATTCCATACTTTGAATAGGTTGACTAACCAGAATGTCTTAAGTTTTAGCTCACTGGCCTTCAGATCTTTTACCTGCAGGTGTGGAACATCACAATCAAACCTGTTCATAATGCATGCAACAAATACTTATTTCTACAACTTTTCCTCTCTGCAAGTAACTGAATAAAATGGTTAAATAATAAAATTATAAATTCCTATGCAGCTAGTAAATGACAGAATCTTTAATTTAATTGAGAAAACTAATTTTTGTCTGCAACAGGTAATCATGCCCCTGAAATGTATGTTATAGCTCTATATCAGTCATAACTTAGATTAGTTACCTCCACAAAATCATTAAAAAAAAAAAAAAGAGCATAACTCGATGAAAAAGATGCTAACCTTGCCAAAAACAAAATTTTATTGTCTAAATGCTTATGTTATTATTATTATTATTATTAAAAGGAAAGACCAAAGTTTTTTTTTAATTATTTTTTAAAATTTTTCCTTCCTTTTAGAACATTTTAAATTTTGATTTTTTTTTTAAAAAAAAAAAAAAAAAAAGGATCATTTTGACTAATCAGAAGATCCACAGTAATTAAGAAATGTTATTTTGGGCTGTAATTATAAAGTACGGAAGACCAACCAGAATACAATTAAGTTGCGTTATTTGAGTTAAGCATTGTTCTCCGCTGTTAAGGCCTTTATTTTTGTGAAACACGTGTGAAGTTAATTTGAATTTTCAATTTCAACTGAGAAAGGTACCTACAAGTATCAGTATCATCTTATGAAATTTATGATCTTTTTATATTAATCTCGGTTATGACATTTTTCCATAAATGAAATATCAAAATTAATAATAAAATGAATGGAAATACAAATAACACAGTAAAATGTAATAAATGTACATAAAATTATAGTATTTTATGTACACTTCTGATAAAATTTCATAAGAAAGGTACCTATAAATTAATTAGATACATTTCTTATGAAATATGAAATTTAATCTCACTCTTAACAGCCTTATTTTAATTTCTTTATAATATATTTTCCATAAAGCATCATAAACCTGAAGGTGAAAGCTAAGTACAAAAAAAAAAAAAAAAATTAGAGCACTGAAAGTTTTCCTGTCAAGTGAAGCGAAATTTTATGACCTGCTTTGTTTTATTTTCAAATTACATCTTTTCGACACAGAAGCTAAGCAACCTTGGTTCAAAATATTTTAAATAAACATTATAATTTCTGATTTTCTTAAAATAAGTTTTGAAAAAATGATAATTGATATTTAAAAGTATTTCAAAGTGAGATTTTCATCATTTTTATAAAATGGATGCCATAATCGATTATCTGTCCATTTTGCTGACGCGAAGAAGAAAAAAAAAAAAAATTTTAACGAAAATTTTGGACATGCTCGGAACGATTAAAAAAATGTAAAGAAATACCCCAAAAATACTTTGATCTTTGCTCTTAATAATAACATAAATATTTAGATGATGAAACTTTTTCGTCAAGTTTGGCAACTTTTTCGTCATGCTATGCTCTTTTTTTAGTGATCTCGTGGAGGTACCTAACTTAGATGTTGAAATGTCCCTGCTCTGCAGTGTTTATTGATAAACTGATAACATCAAAATTAAATGGTATCTTCTGTCTACTTTTTTTAATACATTATAGTATCTCATTTGACAATTACATGTATGATTACTATGTTAATTAAGACTTGTATATTGTATGCCTTGTTCATACATGCCATATGCTAATGTTAGGAAATTTATCCTTAAACATGCGCGTGCACACACACTTTTTTTTTTTTTTTCTAAGAGAAGATGCAGTATGAATTTGATCATTGAAATGATACACGAGTTGTATTTTGCTACATATGACACTTGGGTAGGTTCCTCTACAGAAAATGCAATACCTAAGGTTTAAAATGAATTTTTAAGAAATGAAAAATCTTGAGGCTTTTATTTTACTTTTAATTTCAAGCTAATAGATTAAATTTAATCTATTTCCAATAAACTGTATTTCAAAAACTAATGACTGGAAATTTTTTATTTTTTTTATTTTGGTCGTTGAATCTTCCAAAAGTAAAATATATTAGGTTGGTGCAAAAATAATGACGTAATAATGTCATTTTTTAACGTCAAAAAACGACATTATTACGTCATTATTTTTGCACCAACCTAATACTTTTCTGAAACTCGGAGGAATGTAATCTGATTTGAAATAAATATTTACTTTAAAATATATCAGAAATTCTCTCTTTAATACATTGGTAGCTGTTTGGATGTTGACTGATGGCTGTTTAATGTTCTACTGGGGCTTTATCCATAAAAGAATTAATATATAGTGTGTCTTTTTTTTCTTTTTTTTTTATTTACACACACACACATACTTATTAAGCACTCTAATCTTAAAAATTTAAGGAAATATTCTTCATATTCTGTATTATTAAATTTTAGATATTTTGGCCTTAAATTTGTTTATCGCTCTTTTTGATAATGTCATGGACATCTGTATGTACGATAATTTGCATGTTACAAAAAAATTTAAAATTCTTTTAAAAATGTTTGATTTGTTCTAAGGTTTTCCATTTATGTTTAGTAAATATGGTTTTTACTGAAGGTGTGAAATTAATACAGAATTTTAAAACTTAACTTATTCTAATTAAATAATATCTTAGTTTTATTTCTTTCTTTTTTTTTTTTTTTTTTTTTTTTTTTTTAATTTACAATTCAGAGTAGATTCTTGGTAAATAGTACTTCTGTTTTACAAAAAAAAACAATTTCAATTCTCTAAGGAGTCCTGTTTTTAACTAATCTAAATATGAAGGGCTTAAACTTTGAATTTTTTGAAATTTCATAAAATTAAGTAAAATGGGGAATAACAGATGTGAAAAAGGAAAAAAAAAAAAAAAAATTTACCAAGATTTTCCTCAAAATTTCAGAAAAGTATATTTTTGGAAGATTTTTTTTTTTTTAATAAAGAGAATTACATTACAATGCAAGTTGACTATAAAAAAAAAAAAAAAAAAAAAAAATTTCCAGTAAATTTAAATTAGTTTTTGAAATACAGCCAAGTATTTTGCTATGGAAATATTAAATTTAATCTATTAGCTTGAAGTTAAAACTAAAATAAAACCCTCAAGGAAGACTTTTCAGTTTTAAAAATTCATTTAAACCTTAGGTATCACATTTTTGTGGAGGACTCTAATGTAAACCTTCTTTGTCTAAAGGTCAATGCCACCCACTCCAAATGTCGTTGCAGATGCTACTATCTAAATGCACACCCCTGCAAATATATCAAAATAATTTGTGTGTTTTTAATAGTTATTTGAAAATGCTACATTAATATGTATGGAAATTTTTATTCTTGGGAGAGAGGGATATTAGCAATCATCATAATTAGTTTTGATATATATATCTACGTGCTTGATGCTAGCAATTTTAATGTCGGAGAAAGCACAAAATGATTCTTCTATCTGTAATGTAATTTATTGCTAATCAATGAATAATTTACAAACTTTATCATGTTCCCTGCAAATGAGGGATTGTGTGTACTTTTAGGTGGCAGATCAGTTTAGAACTATTTTTTCTTTAACACAGGACCTCAAAATAAAATTTAATAAATACATTGGAAAAAGGTTTAATATAAGTACCTCCACTGAAGCTTCAATACCTAAGTTTTAAAATTAAATTTTAAAAATGAAAAAGCATTCTTGAAGGGATGATTTGCAAAGACATTAATGATGAAACAGAACTGAATTAAGAGTGAAATAATTGCAGTGCGTCAGACAACACTTAAATCACGTGACCTTTTTAAGGATTATGTCATGTATAGATTCTCATAGGTTGAAATCAGGAACGTTTTTTTCACTAAAAATATTTGGGCACAAACAAGTTATGAGCTTCAAATTTTGATTTGTAAATTTACTTTTCCCTTAACAAAAGCAATGAAGAATTTTAAACTATTTTTGAAGTATTTAAAAAAAAAAAAAATGAAAAAAAATTCTTTATACATTGAAAAAAAATTTATTTCTTCAGACAATAGTGTCCGTCATATAACTTATTTACAAAAGCAATTAAAAACTTTCTAATTAAATAATGTTATAATTTTATTGCATTTTTATTTTACAAATCAGAGCAGATTTTTGAAACGGGTAACTGTTTTACAAAAAAAATAAAAAAATTTGATTTACTTTCTCAAAAGAGTCCTGTTTTTAACTAATAAAAAAATAAATTATGTAAGTGGGTGGTAACATAGGTAAAAAAGAAATTTGCCAAGATTTTCTTAAAAAATAAAATATTCATTTTTGAATATGTCCTGAAAGTTTCATTAAAATCCAACTTCCAAATCAATGTGTTTTTCCTCTGAAAAAGCACAAAATAAACCAAACCTTTTTTTCCACAGTTGTTGGGGAAAAAAAAATTTAGCCAAAATTTCAGACGTGCTAGAAAGGAGTAAAAAAAAATTTAAAAAATAATAAAAATACTTTCGGCTTAATAATAAACATTTTCATGACAAAACTTTGTTTTTATTGAGTTTGGGGCCTTTTTTGTTTTTTTCATCATGCTATGTTGTTTTTTATGCAACCTTGTAGAGGTACCTAGTTTAACACATTTTAAAAAAAAAAAATATATATATATATATATATATATATATATATATATATATATTCTTCTCTCTTAACTAAATCAGAAAGTTAACTAATTGTTCATCAATGAACATTATTTGTCCACCTCTAAACACTGACATTCTGGAACTTGGTGGTTATTGGCTCTGATCCAAATGGAAATATGTAGCCATGTTAAGTAATGTAACAATACACTGGATGCGATGAGTAAATTGTCACCATTTTACATTTTTAATTTCACACATGCATGTTTTGTTTTTGTCAGCTGCACTGTATCAGGGTTTATTGGGCACCATCTGTGAGAAAAACACAGTTCAATCCACCAGAAATTTGGAAAAAGAATGCTGTACTGCTTGACATTCATGCTGGAAGCCCAATATGAACATTTCAGAGTGTTTAGGTGTCAATCTGAGAACAGTGCAGAGGATTTGGAACTAGTTGGATGAGTCTGATGGTGCTTACAAAGGTATGGCAACTCAGAAGCTCACAACAGGACTCTGCACCATGCTACACAAGCAGGAGAACCCAGTCATGGCTGCCAAACAATTTCTGCAAACACATCATCCTTTACACCTGGCCACTTAACTCCCCAGATTGCAACCCCCTTTTTATGTATGGAGTGCAATTGAGCAAGAGACCAACAAAACTCCTTGTAATACCAAAGATGAACTGTAGGCAAGGATTACAGCAGCATTCACCAACTAAAACTAGGAGACCATCTACAGGAGATGCCAAAGTTGTCTGGAGGCCATGGTTGAAGTCAATGGCAATTTTATTGAAAAAATTTACTCTTTAGTATTTCAAGATATTTTTATGTAATTTTGGTGAATATATCTGTTAAAATGAGATGTTTGCATTATTTTCATTTTTGAATAATTTAGACGACAATTTATCCATCGCACCATGTATATTCATCTTGATAGGCTTTAAGAAACTGATAACTACATAAACTTTTGCATGTATGCCTTTGTCAATAAGAAGCAAATTGATATGCTATTTGTATTCATGGATGGATGACAACCAGCTGTTTATCCATCAGTAATGTGAATATTCTTTCTTTTTTCTTTTTTTGCAAAGATTTACAAATTGACTCAAAGAATGTGTATATGTTCTGTGCCTAGGGTTAAATTTTTATTTCCATTACAAGTAAAATAAAAATGTATTTGTCTTGTGCTTTATACCTCATTAGACACTACTTAAGTAGACTGGTTCATTCATTTTGAAAAAGAAAAATGGAAAATTATATATAGGAATTATTTTTTGTAGATTAGACCTCCATCAAGGTGCTACATTTGTCAGTCAAAAAATATTGATTTTCTTTTATAATTGTAGAATGGATATCCTGTTCATAATATCAATAGTGAAAAAACCAATCCCTGATATATTTTTTTTCTTATTAAGAGTTATCCTACTTACTTTTTATTTACAAATATCAAGATTGAAACTGCAGACATCATTGATATCTGCATATGAAAACAGAAATTTGGGTTGTTTTGTTATTTTAATACCAAAAGATTCCTCTTGAATAAAAAAAAAACAAACTAACTGATACAATATATACATTTGCAGGTTTTATTTTTAAAGAAATATTTTAAACAAGCAATAGATAGTTTGTCTGGGAAAATAG
Organism: Acanthosepion lycidas; assembly: GCA_963932145.1. NCBI lineage: Eukaryota > Metazoa > Mollusca > Cephalopoda > Sepiida > Sepiidae > Acanthosepion > Acanthosepion lycidas. The sequence goes on from OZ010572.1 coordinate 67,312,088, forward strand.
ATTTTTCTTTAACGAATAGAATAGAACATGCATTTTGAATTAAAGGAAAAAATGGATATATACATATTTCAAACAAGCAATTGTTTGTCAGATGAAAAATATATATCAACTAAGTGACAACCTTTTAATCATATTCTCTCTCATACATACATACATACATACATACACATATATATATATATCATATTTGAAAGTTTCACCTGAAAAACAATTGCTGCTTTAAAATGTATATATGCATTTGTTCTTTAAAAAAGAAATCTTTTTGTAAAAAAAAAAAAAAAAAGTATGAAAATTATTTTCATACCAAGATATCATTGACAAACAAGTTGACATGTAAATTTAAAAAAAAAAAAGGTCATAGATCAATTTTATACTACATTGATATTATGAACAGGACACCTATTCTTTAAAAAAATAATAATAATTTTCAGTTCTGACAAATATTGTGCCTTGAGGAAGATCTACTGAATACTATTCTACAAAAATTATTTCCCAAAGTATTTTTTTTTTTTTTTTTACAAATGGACCCGTCTACTTAAGAAGATTGCTAGGAACAGTTGAAGTAAAAGTAATTATATTGTAAAAAGTGCAACAGAAATACCTCCCACATTAGTGGCAATAATGTCTTCATCTGGTAACTGGGTGGTATTTCTGCTGCACCCTGAATAAATAAAATTACATATGTAATCAGCACCTACTTCATATCTATAGGTATAGATTTTTTTAGTTATTTTATACCTGCATCAATTCAAAGATATTTGCAACAACACGGGTCATATTTTCTCATTTGGAGTTAATATTAGTATAGACAATTGACCAAACAGTTTAGGTTGATTTCAAAGAGTCTGAGATGAAAAACTTGCTTGTAAAATGTATTCAAATCTAATTGGCAACCTCTTGAAATTCTTTCTGCTCCTTTTTAAAAGTTCAATCATTTCTTTATACAATTATAAGATATCTTTTTTATATTGCGGCTAAAACATCTTGCCAGATGCAACAAAGTGTAGCTGCTTCCAAACTTCTTAAAGTTGCAAGTACAGCCTTCTTTTGTTGAGGTCCACTGTCAACGAGAATTCTCATGTAGGAGGTGAGAATTTCAAATGATTTCTCATCAAACTTCTTGTCTGGTTGATAGCTACAAAAAAAAAAAAAAAAAATATAATACAAAAGACTCCTGAATTATTTTGTTATTATTAATATTTACTTATTTTTATAATCCTACCTCCCTTCAGGGAATAGGTGATCATAGTTCTCCACAGATTTCTTTAATATCTGAATTTGTGGGGAAAGATGGTCTGAAATTTAGAATTTTTTTTTCTCTTCAACTGCTTTGGTAATCAAGGCTCAAGAGCTTAGTCTACCCATAGCTGAGAGGTGGGGGAGACAAAAAACTGGGTGTAATTTGAACTCTGCTTGCCAATTCAACTTTCTCCACTGAGAACTATTATGTCTTCTTTGAATTAAGATTCATTGAATCACAATAACACTCTAGGGTAAAAATTTAACAATGTGTATTTTGTCAAAAAATGTTTAGATAATAAATGAAAGTAAAAAACAATGAAGCAGGAGTATTTTTTTTTATATAGGTCTTCAACAGATAGGTAACTACAATGATTTCGTACTTAAAAAATATTTTGTACATAGTGAAGAAAAACTCTAAAACTTATAGAATCTTACTCTCTGTGTGTGTGTGTATATATATATATATATATATATATATATATATATATAGAATTAATGATTTTTATTTATTAAGCGGTGTGTATTTCATCTATCAGCTTGTACATTCAAGAAATCTTAGTAAAGAAAATGTTCTTCAAGGATTGAACCTGTATCCTCCTTTGTATGGGAAACCACCATTTGATCTGTGCTTTACCACAAAGCATGTCACAGTAAGTAAAGCCCTATGTTCTCTTTTTACAGAAAGCACATCCTCTTCACCCAGATTATTTTTCTCAAAAGCCCATGGCTGCTCAATTTCATATCTAAAACTTAAACAAAGCAATTTCTAAGGAATTAATTTATTTTTCATCTGACATGTTACATATATTACAAAGTGGAAAAAGTTTTTGTGTGAGGAGTTTCGTCCTTCAAACTAAGTTTGTTTACATTGATGCGACTACACATGTAAGAACAAAAGATGCTTGGAATTTTCAATTTAAAAATATCTTATGTGTTTTTTGGGTTATATATAATCTTGCAAATTTCATTTAGATTCTTTTTGTTTCCATCACTTTTGCAATTAAATATCACATATTGTGATAATAGAAGATCTACCAAGAATAGTGAAACAATCAGATCATCACAACAAAATTCAGGCAACCTAGTTGAAAAACTAAGGGAAACAAATATGACTGAAAAACTCATGGCCAGTCTAAATATAAAATACCTTTACACCAATGTCCCAATTGAAAAATCTAACACAAAGATTACCAATAGCTAAAATAATAAAAATATGCTGCCTCATCAGCAATCAATGCTATTTAACATTTAATAATTTTTATAAAGAAAAATTTGCATTACCAATGTGATCACACCTTAGTGGGGTGATAGCATGTAATTTCTTAGAACTTCTTGAATATAGTCTTTTCTAAAACATTTTACCTAAACAATCAACATATTTCCGATATACTGATGATGCTCTATTAATACATCCCCATGATTTACCTGGCCTTGTAGATAATCTAAACAAAGTCAACCATACAATAGAATTTACATACAAAATGGAAAAAAAACAATACTTTACCTACACTGAGTTAAAAGTAACTTAAAACTTAGTTTCCACCAAAAATCAACTAATAAAAATGATCTAATAAAATTTTATTCCCATCATAAAATAAAATTCAGAATAATCATCAAATTCCACTTGAGATCATTCAGAATTTGCAGTCTTCAATATTTACATGAAGAGGAGAAATATATTGAAAATACTTTCAAGCTTCCCCAATACCCTATTTCATATTCAATGCAAAACAAAAAGGATCATAAAATATTCAAAAACAGAAAAGTAGCCCTTCCTGACAAGCCCATTGAATAAAAAAATATTGTTCTACCTGCTATCACAACTACAACTGAAAAGACTTTATCTAAACTCAACAAAAAATCTGTCACAACTACATCTAAAACTTGAAGGACGAATTTAACCTCTATTACCTGTAATAACTGCCTCAAGGAATTTAAATAAAAGATTATATGAAAACAAAAGGGATATTTGACAACATATTAAATGCATTAGTTTCTCACCATAATGATAAAAAATTAAAAGAGGAAACAATTCACTAAGACAAAAGTGTTTATTATTTATGTTGCCAATTCTCAAGAACAAAGAAAATGTATAAATTCACTTTCATATGTTTTAGATTTTATTACAATTCTAATCATCATTTTTAAAACAATAAACATTGCCAAAGAGCAAAGGTAGCTTAAAAGTGGTTCTATGGAAAAAAAAAACATCCTTTTGACACTGTCTTATTGCAGGCACATTTATCTAGTTTTGCCCAACACTTTATAGTAGAGCAAATATTAGTTAGGAAAATGTGTCTCCATTGGTTGGTCACTAAAAGTTTCATGTGTACATTAGTACATAATCCTCAAGTAGCTGACATTGCTTGCTGTTGTTGCTGTGTTTCAACTATTCACCAGGATGAAACCCAAAATATACTCTGGTGGGTATTTGAAGCCAGAACTACAGTGCTGTTCGATAAAAGTGACTCATGTTGCTCAACTGCTTTCTCGAGAGCCTGTACTTTATAATGCCCCATAAGTTTTCTATGGGGTTGAGGTCAGGAGATTGGGGCGGCCATGTCATAACACTCACCTGCTTCTCATCAAAGTATTATTCCTTCAATTTTGATTTGTGACAAGGAACATTATCCTGCATAAAAATGAGCTTGGTAGGGTTGATTTGCACCCTTTCAGCAAAAGGGAGCAGACAAGACTCTAAAATTCTCTTGTACTGCTCGCTCCTGAGGGTCTTTTCAATAGGTTTTAAGAAACCAGTTTCATGAAAAGAAAAGATACTTATCAAAGACTGACTTAAATTTTGACAATGATTCAGACAAGAATCTGAACCATGAAAAGTGAAGTCGATCTTCAATAGGTATCCTGAACATTTACATTTATTTATATACATTATAATATTAGGTTGGTGCAAAATAATGACGTAATAATGTCGTTTTTTGACGTTAAAAATACGTAAAAAAAACGACATTATTACGTCATTATTTTTGCACCAACCTAATACAAGGGACAATACATCTTTTAATAAATTCAATTAAACTATCTACACCCCAGCACCTCTGATGAGTAGATTACATCTGTAAAAATTAGAGTTGGGAAGATAAGTTTTTAACTTTTTATTTGTTTACTATACAACTACATAAAGAGAAATTTTTTTTGCCTAACGTTCACATTAGTTTCTTTACATGAGCCTAGACTCTGCAAAAACTTACTATATTCTGATTCTTTAAGACAATCATTAAATAGTAACAATACCTCAACTTAAGTATTTAGGACAAAGATAAATTTATTAGCATCACTATTTCAGAGAATATTTGTGGCACAAATTACATAAACATAAAAGCAAGCAAATGTCATACCAGACAAAATGTATTAACTCAACTATGAAGTCACCAAAACACAGAAAATAAATTCAAAAAAATGTCCATGTTATGTCTCAAGGAAAGTTTGGGAAGCAACATAATTTTTTCTAATTATCTCATATTGATTCAACTTGAAATTGTTTTTTCTTGAGTCTTCAAATTGAATTTTGTGAAGACAAATTAGTTCATACTCACATCCAGACATAGAAAAAGTTGTGTTTGTACTGGTAGACAGGTACAAATTTATTTCCCCATTGAATAAGTTGCGTTAAACATGCAGAGAACAGAAGAAATGATTGTCCCAGGATTTCATTTAATATGGCTCGGTTGCTTCTCCATATTAAACTGTAAAAGTGAAAATAAAAAAAATGCACTATTAAACACAAAAGAAAATAATTCACATTTTTTTTAATCAGATTTCAATTTTCCAAATACAAACAGAAACATTAAAAATGAAAAACACTTGATAATAGAAATTTGTAGCTCAGATTCATTCCAAATCAGCACTTGGGATGTTAAACCATAAACAAAAGAAGTTATACTTTGATAAGAAATATAAATGATCCATCAAAGGCTGAAGGAAGATAGGAGGATTTTAATTTATGATTTATTTGTACTTAACTATTTCATCAATAAGTGATTTGTAACTTTTGCTTTTGATAAAAAGCAAGTTATATTAGGAAAATTTGATGTTACACTTGCTATGCTGCTTGATACAGTGAATCAAAATTATTTTTAAGAAAATGTTTACCAACCTAGGAACTTGAGACTGTATAATAGATTTGCACATGTGATCTTCAATAACTGAATGGATTTGGGAAGGAAGCTTGTCCAGCAAATTGGCACAATTGTGTTGATTTTGTTGTAAGAGATGCAAAAGGATATCCTATAAAAAGTAAATATATTTAAAAAATTTATATTGAAAAATTTACTTACTGTAAATTTGTCCATATTTGTTTTTAATTTTCCAGACTATACAGTTTTGTCGTGTAGGTCCACTTGTCAAGGGTTGTTTTTGATAAATATCCGTTATTTTCTCTTTTTTTTTTTCAACTTTATCACTGACACATGCATGTTAATGTTCGTACACATGTTCACTAGTTCATTCATAAACACAAGTATATTTTTAATACTTAAACATAACAGACACGTGTATGTTTATGCTCCTACATGTGTTCATTAAATTTGGTTACTCTAGGTAAACATGAATGTTTTTTTTCAGTTTTTATTCCAAGTAGAATCACAAAATACATCACAACAGATATTTTTATATAAATTGTTTTCAATAATGAGATAGGTTGGAACCTAGGAAGAACAAACTCACAAAGACATAGAACAGCTAGAACCACATTTTATTAACTTATCATTTATTTTAGTGTTACACATGTGCACACACACACACACACAAAATTTATAAAATTAATTTATTATCCCTTTAATTAATTTAATTTCTTAAAAGAAAGGAGATAAAATCGTTTGTGGAAACTACCGTATAATCACTCGCCTGTCCAGCACAAGGACAATCATTACCAGGGTCCTTCTCAATTGCATCCTGACTTTGTCAATAGAGCCAACAGAGGAACCATTGATATGATTTTCTCCATGAGACAAATCCAGGATAAGTGCAGAGAGCAGCAAAAACCTCTGGGAATGATTTTCTACGATCTTGAGAAAGCATTTGACAGTGTTCTAAGACCAGCCATGTGGTAAATCCTCAGACACTATGAATGTTCCAAGAAATTCACAGCACTCATCTGAGCTATATACAAGGGAAAGATGGGTTGTGCCTAACATCAGACCGACCTTTCAAACCCATTCCCCATTATAGGGGACTTGAAACAAGTATGCATGCTTGCTCCTACCCTCTTCTCCATCTAATTAGCAGCAATGCTTCAGAAGATTCCAGATAACAACCCAGGAATCGACCTTTGATACTGTACTAATGACAACCTTTTCAACATAGCTCACCAGGACTCAAACAACAAATGCACAAGTCATAGAACTCCAATACACCAATGACAACTGCACCCTGGCCCATAAACTCAAAGACCTCCAGAACTCAGCAGACAACTTCTCCAGAGAGTACATGCTCTACAGACTCACCATCAACATGATAAAAACCAAGGTCTGGCTCCAACCACAACCAAGACATCAACCACCACCTGGAGTTAAAATCACCATCAATGGGCTAGATCCGAAAAATACTGAACAATTTCCATACCTTAACAGTGTATTTTATGAAGCCAAATACTATTTCTTTCCAACAATTGTGAATATAATTTTCTGACTCATCAAATATACAATAAAATGGAAATTAAACAAATTACTTCTATCATTAACAAAAGTATTTTTGTCACTTTTGCAAATACTGCACACTAAACAAAGAGGAAGCACTAGACTTACCCAACCAGTTTCTGTTTTGTTAAGGCTAATCACAATTTTTTTCACTGCAACTGGCAACCTAGTTAAATTAGAAAATAATTAGCAAGAAGAAAAGAAAACTGTTACAAGCCAACATTTTAGGGATTTTTGAACCCCACCAACAATAACTTCTTATCAACCAGCAGTTACTTTACCTGTTATTGCTAATATCTGACCTGAAACAAATTTTCATATTTTTTAGAAGAGACTACATTGCATCAATCAGTAAAATATAAATTTCTTTCAAATAACAAAAATTGTTCATTAGAGAAAAGGAGTCATTAAAAATAAGAAAATCACAAAATTAAGATTAAGATTTATTTATTGGAAATATTGCTATGATTACTTGCTGATGCTTTTTTTTTTTTTTCTTTTTGCAATTTAGTTGATTGATGTCAATTGCTATTCAAAAGTACAAGTACATTAGCCTTTCGCACTACATACCATTTTAATAGAAATATGTTAACAAAGAAGGCATGTTTTCTGTTCACGGAATAAAACAAACCCAGTGACACAAAACATTGCCAAATGACTTATCATGCCTCAAGCTTAACAAGAGAGAATATTTAATTTATATATTTAATAGCTAAAAGAAAATCATATTGGCTTTCTCAGAATTTAAAAAAGCTCAAGTCTTATAAGGGGCTGATGAAAAGATTTTTTAGCACCACATATTTGTGATATAAGGGGCTACATGAAAATGGTTGCATAATTGTATTTTCATGTATACTGTCTATACAATAATAAAATTCAAAAGATGAATATATGATTTCTGGTTCTTATGCTTTTTTAGCATGTTGTTAAACATCACAGCTAGAAAAAGTTTTCTTGTCATCAAATCCAGCAAAAAGAACTTTTAATTATTGTTTATATGACAGACTAAACAAAGAAATCATTTTTCAGAGTAAACCATCTTTTCTTTTAATGAGACAAACCAAAAAAATAAATAAATAAATAATCCCTTAGATTCATAGAAATTATGACAGCATACCACCTATAAGTAAACTGTTAGTACTTCATTACCTCTACAGGAAAGTTTTGTTTGTTTTGCTCATATTCTCTCACACTCAGCAACTTCTTGCATCTCAGTGGCTTTATTGCCTTGCTTGGGGTGAAATGATTTACACACACACACACACACACTAAACAACTACAACGGCTGCCAATCCGGAGAGACTATAGTTCAAAGGGAGATAAATAAACCTCTCCACCCATGAATAATTTTAAAATATGAAAAATCTTAAGTGGTGTTGGCTGAAGCGTCTGCCAGGGTGAATGTCAAACCATAAAAGGAAAATTTTTGTAATGCTGACAGCAAAATACAGAAAACATGTCTCTTTTAATGTTATGAAATACTACATTCTTTAAACACTTTCTCCTTATCTCTCGATTGATTTTCTACTAAGTTCTCTCCCATGTTAAAAAAAAAAAAACTTGTGAAAGAAAGCAGAATTGAAACAAACTAGTATGTATTTCATGTTTTGTTTTTTTTTGTAAAGATATCCACCAAACACTTATGTTCTGATCATTGGATTTGGTTGCAAAATTCTTCAGAGAAAAATGTCCTTCCTATCTTTCATAAAATCTCACCATCTTCTGTCTAGACATAGTTGGAGGATCTCTAGGTGCCTAAGTATGGTCTCTCTGTTTTTCTGTTGACTTTTTGCTTCTCTATTTATTAGGAATCTCTGGCTTATGGTTTGGAACAGGAAAGATTAATTATTTTTCATAATATTCTTTTATATTTCAAACTTGGTCCACCTCCATGGCCTTTCTTACACATATCCACATTTTCAGAGTGCCCCTGTAATTTCACTGGGGTTATTTCTTCTTACTACCACTACTAAGATTGGATCACGCAACTTACATCAGTTGAACATTACTCATGATAAATTCCAGAAAAAAATCCTGCATTTTACTATTTAAAAAAAAAAAATTCTGCAGTTGGAAAATTTTAAATTAACTATCAATGTTTATTAATCCAATGTTTGAAACAAAGAAATCTGTCCCAAGCTAAAAATCAGATGCCTTTAAACATTTCCAAATCTTGAAAAAAAAAAAAAAAAAGAAAACAACTTATCTCTTAAGAGATCCAAATACTTTTTTACCACAAAAAGCTTTCTTTAGCAATCTCAAGGTTATGTTTTTTTCTGAGAAAAATGAATACAAGCTCATAATCAATTCTCAAAATTAGTTTTCTTTATTACTGTTTGACCAAGATGATATCGGTTAGTTGTTTGTAAAAACAACTTCCTTTAAATTTCAAATTCACTCATCTTCACATATAATGAACTTGTATTCCTTTGAAACTCAAAAGAAAAAATTATTTTACCAGAAAAAAATGTTAACTATTGCCAACCAGCAGTTAATAAAATACTCAGCATAGTTTTAACATTCCACAATCTACATAATATATATAATCAAGATTATTTACTAAATTTTGACAAGTTTTTCTTTCAACTTATTTTTGCTGCTTTTTTTTATCATAATGGTGAATTTTTTACATTTTACAAGTTAGCATCATGGATCGAAAATAAACACTTCAGTCATTTTACATTGTAGATTGTAAAATGACATGCATGTTGCAATAAACAAGCAACAAAAATAAGATGAAAGAACTAGTAAAAATTAAGTGTCTTATCTGAACAATTCAGAAAACTTTATTATGCATAAGCAGGTCATTTCAAAATAATTATATAGTTGAAATTTAAATAAAGTACAGTGTACATGTGTCCATCTGTCCATTTTTGATCTCAGCGAATCATACATGACCAGGAGTAACAGGTAGTAACTACTGTAAAAATTAAATAACTCATTTAAAGTTAAATTTAAATATTGAACAGAATGAAAGGGTTAAAAAACAATTATTAAACGTTTAACTTTAATAATGATTTTCATCACAAATGCAATTGATATTGCCTAATTAAACATTAATTAAAACTTGAGTAAATTGTTTATTATGTTTTTTTCTTTCTCTAGCATGTGTACTGTGACATATTCGAAATATTACATAGTTCGTGTTCCCTAATGTCTTTTAAGAGTGACTTTATGTGAAGGGATCATAAAGAATGGGGATTTTTAAAGAAAATAAAAATTGCATGCAAATAAAATGTAAACAAACTATGGAGACCAGTTGCATAATACGAAGAAGGATTATGCTGAATTAAGGTGTCGAATAAAGATAAAATAACTTCATTATTTCTAAATTCTTATAACTTTTACGTACATAGCCCTCCACAGGAGTTAGCCTAAAGTCCTCCCAAAGAGCAGCTTCTATGTTAGTAACAAAATAAAAAAATTACAGAAAAAAATAATGTGAATCACTTAGAAAAAAATTCTGAAAACAAACCTTTGACAGTCTTGAGAGGCACGAAGGGCTAAAAGGAGTCGATCCCATAGAAACTTTGCTTCTATTTCAGGAAGAATTTCTCTTGAAGCATTTATACAGCCATCAGTTCTATTCTTTGTACAGTCAACCAAACATCTTTTAAGTCTGTCCACCACTTGTATGGAAGCAGTTTGCCAATTTTGATCAACACATTGCTGCAAATTGACAAGTAAAATTATCAACAAAGACTAAAGTTTAAAATTCATATCCACAAAAAAAACAGTGTCTCAAAAGAATGTTTTTTCTCTTGACACCATTATAACTGTATACTCCCTCAGCAATGTTTGCTTTTTGAAAAAGCTATTTTTAGAAATCTTTCATAGAACCCAAACATATGAAACTGGATTTATGCATTCTCTTTTTTCTAAAGAACTGATCACAAAAGCATTAAACACTATTCTTGTAAATAAACAATTGATAATAATAATAATAATAAATAGTGCTGTAAATTATGAAAAACTGACCTCTAAAAAAATATTTAAACTATATATTTAACTGAAATTTTGGTTTGTTTTCTGCTGAGAAACCTAAGATTGTTTCAAAAATGTTTTGTACAATATAATAATGTTACGAATATTTCAGGTTTTTTCCAACACACCAAGTTTAATTTTAAATTTAAAGCTCTCTTACCATAATCACAGACTTTCTATCTTTCATACAAACATTAATTGTTTCTTCAAACAGCATCTCAGGAAGATAAGGATTCTGAATCAATAACTTTATAAATGCAAAAGAAAGAAAAAAATGAACACTTTAAGAGAGTGGCAACAGAGGATCACAAGTTGTATGTATTGTTTAAATTAGCAGAATTTTAAATGATAAAGTTTCAGTAGAAACAAACTGACTGCAAAATCAATATGCAATTATGAAAATGATAATTAAAAGAAAAAGAAGTTGATCCATCTATTAATTTATAAAAAGTGTCATGTCTTTTTAGTTTAGGAAAATAGAAACAAGTAATGCTAAGCTGTTTTGAAAAAGAAAAAAAGCTCTTAGAAATGTTTTACTTGATTTGTACCTGTGTAAGATTGCTGCCTGCTTTCTTTAAAAACTTAAGGTTGAGTTGCCCACACACCAAAGGAAGGTTTAGACTGTTCAGTCTTTGAATACACTGCTCAAAATCGGTTTTCATTGATCTGTTGCTCACCTGCTGATACAGCTGGACAAAAGAAAAAGAGAACTTATTATCTCCTGAATTTCTGAAGAAGGTGAATTAATTTCTTTGTCTTCTTTCCATCTACCTCAAAATTATTTTTAGACAAATAGCCAAAAATTAAATAAAAAATGTCAGTTCTATACAGTTAAAATTATTTTGCTTTATTTGTGCTTTGGTTTTTCTCTGCATTATAATGGAGAGTTTAAATGAATGAACACCAATAAACTGATGAAAATCTACAATGCCAAACTGTAGTTCATTTGTGTGGCTTTGCTAATTCTAATTTAACAATGAAAATTAATACAATGAAGACAAAAAACAGAATTATAATTCAATGGTTTCAATCCCTACTTTTAATGCAAACATCTGTAAATCTAAGTACATATTTAACTAAAAATGAACTCAAAATAAAAATTTAATGAAAACCGGTTTCTAAATACAGTACATATTTTCATGTTCTATTGTCACTTGTAATGTTTTTGTGTTTAGATATTTTGAACCCATATTAATTCTGAATATTAAAATATGCAAATATTTTAAAATAATTGAAAATGTCTGAAAACACAACTGCACTGATTGGCCCATCTGAATGTTAATCAAGATTTTCATGGTTAAACAAAGTCTTATCAGTTCTTGTCTGTTCTTCTGAAACTCCTAATTACAAAAGTTTAATGAAATCTTTGTTTGGAATTACTCTAGGCATCTCAGATAAAAAAAAAAATATAATGCAAAAATAAATACAGTGATTCTTATTAATTCAATGCCTAACATCTGTTATGGACACTTATCTAATCTCTATGAGACAAGACTGCCATTTCTGCTGCCACTGCTTGCATTTAACAAGGTAATCCTAAGAGAATGAGCAGCAGATTCAACCATCTTCTATTGTGGCATGTCAGTGACAAGACTTTAGTCAGGATGACTAAGGAGGGCATGAACAAAAGAGTTGGATTTATGCTTTTGCCAATGTTAAAGCTGATATAAGCAATTTCAAAAGGAAAAAAATCCTGTCTTTTAAGCTGATTATCACCTCAATCATTACTAACAATGAATATAACAAAACCGCCTTTGTATTTAATGTGACATTAATAGCCAAAAACAGAATCTAAATTGTACTTTCAACTGCATCAATCTATGTCACTGTGATAAAACTATAGATAAAAAAGGCTCACCTGTTCACAATAAGTGGCCCAATGAAAAGCATTCTGCCAAGAATTTAAGTCCCAATCTGCAACATCTTTTGAACAGGCTTGGTTTAATATTTTGACAAAAAAGTAGATATTTTTCAGGAAAGGTTCAACCGACATTGGGAATCTAAAATTAAAATTCAATTTTCAGATTTAATTAACAATACAGAAACACAAAACAGCAGTCAAAATGGAATCACTTGATTTTTTTTTATTCTGCTAGGCACCAATATATAGATTGATTCAAGAAGTATCAGTATGAAAAGGACTTATAAATTTGTTGAGTAAAATGAAAAAAGAAACTTAAAAATACAAACACAGGCACCTCAGAATGGGGTAATGGTTAGCAAGCTAGTCTGGTTGACAATTATTGACTAGTGAATTTGATCCTTACTGGGGGTCCCACACTTATAGCCTTCTGCCAAAGTTAGGTAAAGCTGACTACAAATACTATAAATGTTCCACCCGCACCATCGCTCCCAGTTTCACACCATTTTCTCATTAAGTACGTATAAGAAGCGTAACCAAAGCTTCTTGACTGAACTTCAGCTTAAAAAATTAGGTATTGTCAAAAGTATAAGAAATTTTTAAGCTACATGAAGAGCATGCATGAAGCTTTCAGAGATACAAGCAGACGCTGTGATGGGCTCTTGTTTTTTTAATTTTCAAAAATGGTAGTTAGTGGCATACCAGCTGGGTTTGTTTTTCGTCCAAAACCAAAGATGGGTTTCCTCCAAATTCCGAGCAGCGTATTTGGAGCCTACCTGAAGGTTATTTAAGTTGGGTGTGATTTTCGGAGTCGACAAACAACTGCTACAGGAATTCAGGTACAGAAAGAAAACGACGCATTAGAATTTTTAGACAATGGAAACAACCCGGTGCCTCCCATAGAAATGTCTTCGGTTGGTGTGGTAACTAAATCTTGGTGGTCTCTTTTTCTACTGGTAACAGCGAACTTTTGTCATGCAAAAAGTGTACCAAATATATATTTCTTTGAAAACTATTCAGAAGTATATTTCTCTTTCTTCGCTTCATGCAGTTTTCCTTTCCGAGGGTCTTATGCAGAATTGCTTAAAGGCATGTTTTATTTTCATTGATAATTTACAATACGTGTTATTGGCCATCATTAGGCACACAAAGCACTAAATTTGTTTGTGTACTGTACTGTAATAATTCTTTTTGTGTGTCTTTCATAATTTTTTTTGTATCTTTTAAAAAATAAAACACTGCTCGTGTCATTTGTTGTGTACCTACAAAGTTTGTTGCTACCACAAACAATTTTTTTCGTATGATTTTTTTTTACCAAAAAAGAGCTAGTAAAAAGACTTAAAACTAAAAGCACATTTTACATGACATCAGAACTTACATTTTAAGGGTTACTAAAAAACTTTAAAAATGAAATGTACTCTCTTTAAACTATTCATAATAATAAAAAAAATTAAACTGAAATTAATTTTCTATTAAAGTTCAGAAAAGTTATAAGTAATAATATTATTTTGGTTCTTGGCTTTATCCTTTTTTTCTGGTTGATATATATTTTACTTTTTTGGTAAACGTAAACACTTCTTCCTCGTTATTCCAAATTCCCGGTTATTCACGGTGTTAACGGTGAACTTAAAACTTCGTTCTTTAATCATTAAAGCAACTTCCCAATAGAACGAAGGAAAGACGTCGTGATTAGCGAGCCGGTTTTTAAGTTATTACTACTGTGTGTTGAGTCGTGAATTCTATCTTTACTGAGTGTCTTTTAAGCTCATGGTTTTGTGCTAAAAATGAGCTACGAATAGAATATTAATAAATAACAAAAATAATATGTCAAACAGTAATGAGCCTGAATTGTTTTGTTTGCCCAAAATGTGAAAAAAACATTTTTTCTCCATTTTTCTGTTGCCGTAAAGTTTTTTTTTTTAGTGTTGGTTGTTTAAAATGCGCTCCTTTATTCATTAAACTCTTAGTAAATCTAAGTAACGTGTATTATTCATGAATTGAGACATTGACGATAAGAAAACGATTTTAATTTTTAAGTTAACTATGTGACAACTAAAGAACTCCAAGAAAATTACAATCCAACTCAGTAAAACATTTTGTTTCTGAATTCCATAATCAATGCTTTTTAGAACAATACAAAGGTTTCAAACAAAAAAAGAAAAACGAAACTTGTTTTCGTAACGTGACTACAATAAAGTAAACTAAAAATAGTGTTCAATTTAGTTTTAATAGTACGCGCGATTGAACTTTAATTTAAAAAAAAAATACAATGAAACATTGTTTCAAATTCTCACGCACACTTATGAACTTTAGCTTTATATTTTTTTACAAAACGAAATCTAAAAAGACTGATAAAAAAAAAAAAAAAAAAAAAAAAAAAACTGTACAAAGGCTAAAGCAGTTTAGGAATTGTTGAAATTGAATTTTTAAATCCGTCACTGTGCGAACTTCAAGCATCGCAAACTCACTCACAAAACGGTAGGTAATGAGTTCGATTATCATTAATTGTGGCTTTTTTTAAAAAAAGTCAATAAATAATGCTAAGATATTTACTCTGCTGTGAAAGATCAAGTTATTTTATCCTTTTTCTCGTTACTGGTTAAAAATCCTTACACGACACCAAAATTGGCAAAAAGGATTGTAAATGTAAGGTTAAGGATATTTTTCTTGACTTGCTTTTATTAAAAAATGAACAAATGGGGACAGAGGCTGGTCGACACTAACTACTTTGCTAGCTAACCAGAATCTCGACCCTTACAATTTATCAAAAAAAAGTAAACTTATCCGCCTTCTTCATTCATTCAAACTGACATACCACATACTAACAGGGAACAAACAAAAAATTAAAAAACCTTCATTTGATTTTTTTTTTTTTTTTAATCGGTATCTTAAAGTTAAAAAAAAAAATTGGAACCGTAAAGTTAAAATTTTTTACTTTTTCTTTACGGTTTCAATTTTTATTTTTTTTAAACCAGATCCTCATTAACCAAAAAAGAATTGTCTGTGAATACGTTGCTTTAAATATTTTAGTTTGCGGAATTAAAAACCTAACAAAAATTAAAAAACCTAAAATATGCAAAAAAGTAAAAAAAAAAAAAACAAATAAAATTATTTAAAGTAAATAAATATATTGAAAACGTTAACGTCTCTAATACTTTAATCTTCTTACGGAAAAATTATTGTTCTCCAATAACGGATTTTTAGTAATTTACATTTCACATCCCTTTTAGTAGTACACTCAACCTTTGGAATTGTAACTAATTTATCAACAATAATCGATATAGCTTTCATTTTGCTTGGCAACGGCAGGAACTTGTAAAGAAGATCACACTAATTTGCTGTTACACCGTTTCCAGACACATGATGCCAAAAAAAAGTCATGTGATCAAAGTCATAAGTTAAATTAAATACAATTTTTTTCATTTCCTCTTCCATTTTACTCGTTTCTTTTCCTGACACGAACTGGTAAGTTGAAGTATTATTTATGCATGTTTGCGATTACCTAAGCACGTTATCTTTAGTTGCAAACGGATTGAATGACAAAGAAAACTGTTAAAAAAATAAATAAAAAAATAACATGTATTTTACTAACGACCTGATTGATTTCAGCGAGAAAAAATACTTGTCTTTTATTTTATTTAAAAAAAGTGATGTCCTGTTTGAATTGTGTTACTTAATGTATGTTTAGCTAAAGGAAAAATTATGTTTTTCGTTTGAACTATTGTTATACTACGAAAAAAAAATGTTTTCCTTTACAAATGCTTTTTCTCACTAAAAAAATTAAATAGATCCCGTCAGTGTTGTTTATGTTACACTACATACAATACAGTTACTGCGTGTTGCGAGAAAAAAGAAAACACATTATGGTTTTCAATAAAGCAGGAATTAAAAACACAATAATTTCAGTTAGTCCTATTTTTACCTCCTTCCAGCATACACATTTTTTTTTAATTCTTTAATAATTGGCTTCTTTGCTTCCAACTGAAAAGAGAACAAATTTGTTCGTTTTTCCGAATTACTTTCCAATTTTTTTCATTCTTTAAAAATTTATATAATGGATTTTTGGGTGATCCATATTCTCCTCTTTGAAAAATTTAAAAATATACACTTTAAAACTGAAGAAAAATTCCAAATTGTTTTAAACTTTCAAAACAAATAACTTTTTTTTCTTTTATACCACACGCATACAATCGCTGTTTATTTGTCTGTACTTTTTGGAGAACGTTTGGCCTGCTTATCTCTTTCTCAGTTCAACATTATACTACCGCTTAAAAATTAAGTTTTCTAAACACGTAAAACTTCAAACGGTAAAAGTATTTTCCCGAATAAAGTTCCCTTCGAAGCAAATTCCAAATGGCATAAAAACGCACCTACCAAGAGTTTCTCAGTGAGTTTACTGTTAAAGAACTTCTTGTAATGTGGCGTATTATTTTATTTAACAAGAACTTCGTTGACGCATAACCATTATTCACTTTTTTTAAAAAAGCCCATTGAATTCCAAAACTAAATAGAAATATTTTGAAAATCTGAAAGTAGTTTGTTTGCTTGCTTGTTTCAATGTTTACTAACTTAAAGAAACCTTTTTCCTTAAAAACTAAAACCTCACGAGTTTCTAAACGGAAATTTTATTAAGAAAAATTAAAAAGGTCATTTAAAGTGGCATCGTCAGATATTGTACCGAATATTTTAGGTTGGTGCAAAAATAATGTCGTTTTTCTTTTGAAGTTGAACGTCAAAAAACGACATTGTTTTTGCACACGCACCAACCTAATATAAACTGGTTAGTTTGGGACTCGCTGAGGATGAAAAACCTGCTTAACCAGTGTTTTTAAGAAGCGTCTGTTATTGTGGGGACACAGGTGTGAGGCAGCCTATTAGTAACTTTCTTAGTATCAAACTCGTTATGGAATGGATGGAGTATATTAGCAAGCAGAAAGTTTTATGGAAAATAGAAAACAAAAAAATTATAAGTTTAGATTAGAATCAGAAAAAAAAACACACCCATTTGAAATTTCTGGGGCATAATTAGGATTGAAGGCAAGAGGGATAAAAAAAAAAAAAGAAACTCAACTAGCTTCTACTTATGGATAACTGAGTGGAAGGGAAAAGAATACAAACATTGAAGAGTTACAAAGGATAGGAAGTTGTGGAGGGGCATAATCGCCTATGTCCAGAAGGGACACATCAAATAAAAGTCGTAATGAGACTAGCTGTGAGTGTGAAACATTATTTTTAACAAAACTAGACATTCATTATTCATTCAAATTAAGTGCAATATTTTTATTTGAACTTAACATTTTTTTTTTTTTTTTTTACAAATTACAATAATTCAATAACTTTGATTTTTTGTTACAATACTCTCCTCCTTTAAAGTATTATTTTATTTACCTTTCGGCCGAAGAACGAACGGCTGGGCATTCAAGAATCTGAATAAGAAATATGAATGCCAATTAAGTTTCGTCCTCAAATATGTCAAATTTTTTTTTAAGAATATGCTTTAAAAAAATTAACTAATACCACAATGAGCCAAGTTACGCGCCCGTGACAACTAAAAAAATGATAATTTATGTTATTTCTTTTTATTTTATTTTTTTTTTTTTTACATGAAAATGTATATTGTAAGAAGCCTGTTAAATTGGTCTTATGGAAAATTAAAAACATTCTTTGTCAATGTCAACACTCAGGAATTCGAGCTCTCACTTGAGAGAGCAAATTCTAAACTTTCACTAAAAAAAAAACTACCTAAGAAATAAAATTCCTTAAAGACCAAAACAAACTACATTGGAAAAATACATTCTTGTTGAAAAATAATCTCTAAAATAACTAATAGTTTTTTTAACCGTTAAAAAACAATCAGTTTTCTTTTAAACTTAAAGACTTTCAAAAAGATTTAAAGATTTTAAAATCTAACGGAATATACTTTGGTAGTTGTCAAAAAAAAAAAACAATTTTGAAAAGTTGCTCTATATTTCTTTTGCCATCAATATAAAAATGAAAATTAAACTAAAAAAAAAAAAAAAAAATCCACCTATAACAGATAAAAACGGAAACCCATTATTATTTTCTAATTAAACTGGTTCAATCATCGGAGAGAAATTAACCATCCGTCCTGTGACGATTTAACATCATTTTTTTTTTTCACTTTTCAGCTTAAAAATTAAGTTTCAAATTTTTTCTTTTAATTCAGTTCCAATTAATTTTTGTATTTGACAAACAAAACTTCGGCCGATGAAAGTGATTTTTTTTTTTTTTTTTTTTTTTTTTTTTTTTTTTTTTTTTTGTTTCAAAACGGGAATTGAGCATTGAATAAAGAAAGGATGAATCAATAGAACACTAACGAATCTTGTGTAGACAGCAAGAATAATGATGCACACGCATACTGCATACCAGTATTGTGTGAATTTAAAATCTTGCATAAGTTTATTTTTGTTTACTCCATTAAAAAAAAAAATTACTTATCCTTCAACCACACTCCTTTCATCTCGAAGGCCATGATCTTCTTGACACTAATAAGCTTAACTCCTACCTGGTAATAATAACCTACATAAGTAAATGAAGTTTGTTTAGTTTTAACTTTTTAGGTTTAAAAATTATCCATACAAGCAAGTCAGATTTTTTTTCTTTCTTTTTCTTGGGAACAGTATCAACTGCCGATAGTGTTGTTGTGAATGTCATAAAAGCAAACTGGTGGAGATATATATAATATATTTTTTTTTTTTTTTTTTTTTTTTGTGAATCTGATGTGATGCTCGGAGCCCATGCAAAGAGAGCCACTTTCTTTAGTTTTGCATTCTTAGATCAAGATTCGAAAACGTGTGGCCTTCGTCAATATACCTATAGGCATCACAAGCTCAAAGCCATTTTAACCATTGAACTGACAGCTTACATATTTCTGAACCAGTTCAGCACCATGCATGATATCTATATTAAAGTCTTAATTTGATGAGGCTATTTAAGAAAATGACTTTAGTTTTTAGGTTAATGTTTTGGTTTTGTAGCAGTTTGGAGTGTTGGGCAAAACTACTTCTAGTGCTGCCTATTCTATGTTCAATTTAATTTTCTCTTACTAAATTTGTAACTGATCTATACACCGCTGTATTTGAAATGTTTAGTTTTTACTCTTGTGCATTCTTATGATGGATTTTTAGTGTGTCATCACTGCTTTCATTCCAATTCTAGATCATAGTTTCTGTTTTGGAAAGGTTTGAATCATATTTCTTTTTTTTCTCCATCATGAATAAGCATCTGACCTCACTAAATTAAAGAAATGGAAAATGGTCTACAAGACTAATTTACTTAGCATTGGAGTACAGTAGGTATGCACACACACACACACACATATATATATATATATATATATATATATATATATATATATATATATATATATATGCTGGAGTGTAATGGCATGGTAGTGTCTATGGATTTTAGCATCGTACCAGGCTAAGCATAGTAAATACGAATCAATGTATTATATAATTTTACTTCATGATTTAAGACTATTTCATTTATGCATTTTAATAAAGATCTTCATTGAATGAATGAACTTAGGAACTTAGTTGTAGAACAGGATTTCCTTTTAATGATATTCAATACTTTAAAATTACATTAGAATTCTTTGTAACCATTCTGAGATGCAACATGTATTCTGTGTAAGAACCAACTGCAAAGGATAGGACTGACTTGCTCTGTTTTTTTTTTTTGTTTTTTTTTTGTTTTTTTTTTTGTTTTTTTTTTTTTGTTTTGCAATACACACCCACCGTATGGAAACCGGGCAAGCAATAATTGAGCAGTACTAAAAAGAAATGCGATATCCTTAAACATGTAATAGAGCATGAACAATCTATTTAATAAAGGGTTCAGTTTGAAATTCCCATCAAGTTTATATAAATCTCATTTCACCTAAGCAAGGCAATAAAGCCACTAAGACAAGAGATTACTGAGTGTGAGACAGTATGGCAAAAAGAAAACATTAAAGAGGGAACAATAAAAGAATAGGAATTAAGAACATTGCATTTAAACTTTTTAACATCAAAGTTGACTTGAAAGAAACTGAAAGAATTTTCACAAGTGAAACGTGTGATAGAAGAATCTGTTATGTATAATTCAGGGTTACATCTAGCCATTTCATCTGTAAAATGTAGCTTTGCCACCAATGTAGATTAAATTCAGAGAGCCCGATGGCCAAAATGTTATAAAAAAAGATGTAAACATTAGTCCGAATGTAAATAATGCCTCATCTCAGATATTTAGACAAAAAAATTTTATTGTTGAAAATATTACATTAGAGTTTGATTAAATTCCTTGACTTAAAAACATTATCAAAAATGCAAGTTATGAGGAGGTACTGAAAAATTCTAAACCCAATTCACTTATTAAAATGTGACCAATTTGATTAGCGAGAACTTTTCAACATCCTTGACTATTTCTTTTAACTTATAGATAAGTAAAAATGAAGAGTATTAAATAAATTGAAAAAATAATTCTATGAAAATTTGGGTCCCAAAAAAAGTGTGATAGCTTTCTTGTTTTGTAGTTGAGATAAGTGCTAAAGTTTCATTTGAGCCTGGGTAAAAGCCAGGGATTTGCATGTTGAGATATATATTTTATCACAGGAATGCTCTTCCCGCTTGTAAGATTAATTGCAACACAATTCCGACCTATCCCTTCTCTAACTTGGCCTTGTGCCATACTGGGCTAAGTTTAATAAATATCTAGGACTCTGGACTTTTCTTTTAGCAGCCAAGTAAACTATTGTAATCAGAGTTAATTATGTTGCAAGTGATCAGACAAAATAACTTTGCTTCAGTAGAGCCTTCACCCATTATTGTCCATTGCAAATACGAACGTAATTACATTAATTATTCTGATTTGGTATGTCACCTTTCTCCAGCTTCTCAAATTTTCTAATTTTTACCATTCAATTCTTTTTTTTTTTTTTTTTTTTTTTTTTTTTCTTTTTTTTTTTTTCTTAAATATTCAGTCTTGTATATTTTCTCAATCGCCATTCTCAATTTTTATTAAATATATGAAGATTTTGTGTATCTGCATTTAACAGCAAAAAAAACAAAATCCATCAGTGCAACTGTCAAATTTAATGAGATTTTATTAGATATAAGATATCTAATAATTAAAAAATATGTGAATTATTATACATAGCAATTTTCTCTTATTTTAAGGTTTTCAAAATTGATTCCAATAATAACCTACATACAACTAAATTGAATTTTTGTGATAAATTAATTCCTTTTTATTGATGGACATTCAGACATAAGTAGTTTCCGGATTTTTTGTTTTTAAACTTTTAGTTTTATCTTTCTTTTTCCTTTTTTTTTTTTTTTTCTTATCTTTGTTTTATTTGTTTTGTTTTTTTTCTGTTTTAACATTTTGGATAAATATTTTTAAACTGCATTGTTTTAAATTTCAGTATTTGAAATTCTCAGTTTTTTTTTTTTTTTTTTTTTTTTTTTTTCTCTCTCTAAAGATGGTTTTCTTTTTAATGCAACATAATATCCTAAAAGTGAATGACTGACATTGACATGGTCTACAAAAAAGGTTTGTCAGCAGGTGTAGAAGCTATTTCTTTCAAGAAGTTTTGGACACTCAATCAAAAGTTTGGCTTTAAGCTCTAACTTGTTTCTATTAGTAGGATTATTGAAAGGACACATGTCTTTTTCTTTTTTTTTTTTTTTAGTTACACCAACTATAATCAGATTAACAAAAAGTACTTTAGTGAATGTGCGAAAGAAAAAACCTAAAGAGGGTCTACAAATGTTATCAGGAAATGAAGTCTAAAAACAAAAGATTCAAAGACTTTGTAAACCATTTGAATCAAACAAGACAAAATTTCTTCCTTTTTAGAACAATGACTTGTTCCTTCTGCCAAAAAATTTTCTATAACCTGTAATTATTTACCCTTCCTTTTAAAATACAGTACAAAATGAAAACAAAGCAACTCATCTTTTATACTTATGTGAACTAATAAAAGTGAATTTGTTTGCAAATTAATGTTTGTTCTTTGGTGGTTGCCTGAACTCAAAACAATTTTTTGCTGAATAGCAGGTTGCTATTAAATGTTCAACTGATGCACACTTGGTTGCTCTCTTTAATATCAACTGTTTTGCAGTCTCTCCACTACCAAATAATCACTAACTTTGAGTCACTATTATTTGGAATATTACCAGCCAAAAGTAAAGTGCAAAGTTTCTCCTGATCTATAGAAATGGGTTTATACTTGTGAGCTACAAAGTATTTTTTAATTGTTCATTTAGTGTTACATTAAGCACAAACAAGGCTCCTTTTTCTTTTCAATAGTTAGCAAACTAGTCACACAGACTGTCTTATATTGAATTCTATCCTAACTGTATATCCAACTCTGGTCTTGTGCCAGGCTAAGATTTGAGAATATCTAAAATATCTTTTAAGTTTTCTGAAAGTAATGAAAAATTCATATTGTAAAGGAGCCTTGAAGAAATTGCCTGTGCTATGTACTGCAATGGGATATCATAAAATGTTGAAACAATTGAATAAGTTAGAAAATGTTTCTGTAAATTTAAATATTAATAGGAAATAAAAAGCTGAATAAAACTTTAGGCCTCTTTTAAAACATTAAGTGGAAAATCAATAAGATTTAGGATACAAAAATTGTACTAAGCAGTATAATTTACTAAATTATTTTACATTCCTTTAATTTTATTTAATATTCTAGGTCAAGAGCCAGATTGGCAACATTTTGGGGATTTTGTAAGCCAAAACAAATTCAAAACTTGTTTTGTATATTATTTTTTAATCATTTATTATAAGCCAGATTAAATAATATTTTATATTATGAATATGCATAAAATCTAATAAAATTCTTTTAGTCATTTTAAAGATAAAGAATTGATAACAATGGTGAAAATTTTATAATCAGAAAAAAGATAAGTCAGCAGTTCAAAATTTGTGCTTTCTATCATCAAAAATTGACTGTAAATGTTGAGACCAATCTTGATGCAGATTTACTTTAGCATGAAAATGTTTCCTCTTATAATATGCAAACTGCTTAAATTGTTGAGAAAAGATTTTAAAATGAACACCCTTCAAAAATGTGTGCCTAATTTTCATTGTTCTTGACACTTGTTTGTTTGCTGATTTCTGCTGTGTTCTAGATTGAAACCTTGCATCATTCAGTTGTGAGTCCGACTTTGACATTTTGCCCAGAAATGAATGCCTTAAAGATGGAGGACGAAAAGTTACACTTTTGCCATATTATACTCTATGAATTTCAGAAAGGAGTAAGCATTGGAACTGCAACAAGAATTTGGATCATGCTCCAGCTCTTCAGAGGGTCAGAAAGTGACTTGGTAGATTTTGTTAGGATGATTTTTTTTTTTTTTTTTTTTTTTTTTTTTTAACTTAGACAATCAACCATGCTCTGGGTGATTTTCTGGCATGGATGAAGATGATCGGCCTTGCAATTATAGAGAATATACTGAAAATTTCAATGGAAGTGATAGCCAAGAGTTTGAAAATTGATATCTCGGTTGCCTTTCACCATTTGAAGAGACTTTGATTTGTTTCAAAACTCAACATGTGGGTACCACATTCTCTGGCAGAATGGGATATGGTCAGGTCTGTTTCTGTGGTGATTTCTTTGTGGTTACAGCACAAAAAGGAGCCGTTCTTTGACAGAATTGTTAGATGATCAAAAATGGATTGTTTATGATAAGATTTGACACAGAACTGGAAACAAGCTTGTGAATGTGCAGAATCCATGGCTAAAGTGGGCTTGCATCCAATGAAAGTGTTGCTGTAATTTTGGTGGGGTGGCAGAGTAATAATTCACTCCCAGCTGATGAAACAATAACTGCAAAGAAGTATTGTAACTCTCCAATCTCTTGGCAAATAAAAAAGGTGTCATTTTCCACGCTGACAACACAAGGTCACGTGTTGCAAAACCTTAGAGTTGAAATGGGGAAACCCTCCAGCATATACCATATTCTTCTCTCTTGGCTCCTTCAGATTTTTGTTTGGTTTCTTCAGAACAATTTAAATGATAAAAAGTTTGACTATACATCTATCAAAAGATTACCTCGCAGCCTACTTCCAACAAAAAAACAGTTTCTACGAAAATGGCATCAACAAGTTTGTAGAACAATGGTAGACCATTGTTAAAAACAATGAAGACTATGTATTTGACAAATGTTTTTGTGAGTACATAAAATTTTTTAATTGAACACAAACTTTTGCTAATATTTTTCTATGATTAACTGCTTTATATCCTCTGATTGTCTTTGGTTCAGGTTGGTAACTTTTTTTTTTTTTTTTTTTTGTAAAATGTTTTAATTCTTTGTATATATTTTTTACTGTGTAAAAAAAAAAAAAAAAAAAAAAAAAAAAAAAAAAAAATACTATGTATAAAGGTAATAGGAAAACTAGTTTTAGCCGACACATTTCATCCAATGTGGACCTTTTTCAAGGCAAAAAACAAAATGAATTTATTGCAACAAAGTATCTATAAACAACAAACAAAATGTCGTTAGCAACTAGAAGAATTTAGAAATGCTATTGTATATTCATATGTCAACTAAAAGATTGTCAATTACTTTGTATGAAAATAAAGTAATTGACATAATTTTTCAGTTGACCATTCAGGGGATTTCAGAATGAACTCTTTATTCAATCAGTGGTGCAAGATTGTTTTCATTCTACCCTCCATTTCTTTTTTGTTTTTTTTCCCTCTCTCTCTCTTCCTTTTTTTTTTGTTTTTTTTTTTTTTATACTACCTGACCCAGGAATTAAAGTCATTTACTCTGCTGCAAAATTCATGAACCAATGCCTGAATCGTCAAGGCTCTTGTCACATAGAGTAAATAAAGTGCTCACTTAGAAATTCTCTAAAAGTTACCTGAATTGAGAAACATAAAGAAGCCCAAAGTGTCGATTGGAATGTTGTGATCATTACAAAGATGAGGATATTAATCTAACTGTAAACAATGTACAAGCATTATTTTGCATGAATGTACTCTTTTAGATGAAAAATCCTTGGTTGTGACTTGTAATGCTCAAAAAGTCTTCTTGAAAAACTTAGAATAATTCTCTCTGTTTATCTTGATACTATCATCAGTTTTGAATGGACCTATAATTTTACTACCAACCCAAAACATTGCTCTATGATTGTTATCTTCTAAGTAGTGTTGGTTGACACTTTCTCTGAAGGACATAACCCTAACCAAGTTATTTGTGCTCTTAAAGCTATTTTTTTTTTTTTTTTTTTTCCCTTTTCTTTTCTTGCCAATGTCTTCATGTCCTTTTTATATTGTTCTTTAATTTCTATTCAAATTTTTTATAATTTCCAACATTGGGTTCCCTTCACACGTTATATTTTATGATCCAAAGCAATCTTTATATATCTGAAATAAATATTAACAATGTATTTATTTACAATATGATGAACAACCTTTTGAGTTACCTAATAAAATTATTATCACACCAAATAAGTTGTTCTAAGTATTTCTAATAAGAACTGACATATGCTAAAATTCATATGGTATGTTCACAACATATTTTCAGGACATATACAGATTCTGGAAATTTTACCAATGTCAGTTTGTTAATACTAATTTCATTGTAAAAACTGTCACAAGAAAATCTGGCTTTTATGTAATGAACCATTTTTGATTGAAATTTATCATTTTTATCTTGGTTCATGTTATCTTAAACCCATTGCAAATCAGCTTTCTGTGTGTTAAGCATTTGTTTTCACAATTATTCTCATCTTCCATATTGGATAAATTGATTTATATACTTCTCTGAACTTTATAAATATCTTTAGAACCAAAATGATATTAAGCATAGTTTGGCACAAGGTCATATTAGTAAATATCAAATTTGATAGAAAAAGCCAATTATGGTAACCATTGCTCTATAGTAAGTACCCATGATGTATCATTGTGTCATTGAATATACTAACACTTACGAGGTTTACCTTCTTCTTTATAAGTTTAAGCTTAATTTCATTTCAGGGATCTGGATACAGCAAGATGTTTGGTCATCAACTGTGTTTACTGATTTTGCTGCTCTCTCTAAATCCAGTATTATCACTCAACAATGGTCTTGCCCTCACACCACCTATGGGATGGTTGTCTTGGGAGAGATTCCGCTGTAATACAGACTGTGAAAAGGATCCAGACAATTGTATCAGGTTGGTAGATTTCAGATGCTGATTTGTAAGAAGAGCAGTTTTCTTAAGCTTATTGATGTGAATAATATATATATATATATATATATAACAGTGCATCTGTTAAAAGCTTTAAAATTACTTTCCAGGCTTTTATTGCACTTTTTAGGATAAAAAGATTAAATAAACACTGCTAAGACTTTTAAAAATAGGTTTTTGTATCCATGGGTATTTATTAACATTAATAACTTTTTTCTCTCTCTCTCTCTCTCTCTCTCTCTCTCTCTTTTTCTCTCTCTCTCTCTTTTTCTCTCTCTCTCTCTCTTTCTCTCTCTCTCTCTCTCTTTCTCTCTCTCTCTCTCTCTTTCTCTCTCTCTCTCTCTCTTTTTCTCTCTCTCTCTTTTTCTCTCTCTCAGCAAAAGAAATTTTTGAAATTTTGGTTAAGACTTGCTTTTCTGGAATCAATGTGGGCCCATAAATTTGTATGGGAAATTTGAGCATCTTCTTGCAGTAAAGGCACATTGATTTCGAAATTCTTACAAAAATCAGATAATTGTTACATTTTAATGAAATACTCTGGGCATATTAAGGAATGAATTATTCTTTAAATTTTTTTTTTTTTTTTTTGTATTAGGTTGGTGCAAAAATAATGACGTAATAATATCAAAAAACGACATTATTACGTCATTATTTTTGCACCAACCTAATACCTACTTAAATACTGTCTGTTATTGGATAATTACACCTTTTTTTTTTTTTTTTTTTTTTTTTTTTAAATATTATTTGAAATATTAATTTTAAATAATAATTCTTATACATTGTGAACAAATAGGTTTATTTATCCTGCAGCCTGTATCCATCCAAGACCAACTGTATGTAACTCTCTTAGTAAAACAAGAAATTTGACTAAATTACAATTATATCTCTAAATAATTTTATGACTGTACTCTTTCACTTTGCAAACAGGATCTGAGTTGATGATCATTGTTCAACCAACCATACACAAGTATTTGTAGCAAGAGTGTGACAGTAATTTCATCTTAATGTCTTCACACACTTTCTGGCTAGCTAGTATAACATTTTTATTTATTTTTGATTATTAATTTTATGTACCAATTTATGTAATAGTCCTGTTCTGGCAGTAATTGCAGAAATATATATTTGAGAGTAATGATAAATTTTTAGGTGTCAGCAAGTTAGTATAATTTTACACCATCAACACAGTTGTATCTTGAAAATGAACTTTTACATTGGGAGCTTCGCAGTTGAAATAAGTATTGTTTGTCAGTATTAAAATAACCATCAAATGTAATTCTCCTTATGAAGCATAGAGCCATAAGCTTTGTCACTCTAGGCATTGTTTCTGTGATTTTTGGCATACCTAACCCTTTTTCTTTCTTTTTTTTTTTTTTTTTTTTTTTTTTTCAAGCTCTTCCCAAGGGTATTTATGCACAAGTGAGTACAATGAACTTGGCATACTAACTCTACTCTTTATACTGATAACTACAACACTATATGTGCACACACACACTATATTCAGCATAAATTAAACAGACACCAGAAAATAAAACTCATGAAAGAAAAATTGTCCTTTAATTAGATTGTTAATATAAGTGAACGCACTGCTGGTTTTTCTTCCACTCCTCATACACTGAGAAATGATGGGCACTTTGATGTGGCATAATGGTTAGTAAGAGAAGCTTGCTAGATCAGTTACACTTGAATAGTGAGTTTGATCCTCACTAGGTGCTCCACACTTTCGGCCTTGTGCCACATCTAAGCTACACTTAGAAAATCACCATACACTGAGAAATTAAAAATAAAACTTCATCTCCTTTTGATTAATTCTTCTTTAACCTCCATAAGTTTTTAAAATTATTTCTGTTATGTCTAGACTATACAACTTGTCAACACTGTCAATTAGGAATTGGGTTAGGACAAAAACCTTTTAATTTTGTTATTGTTTGCTTATTCTAGTCTTGAAATCTCTAGGAGAGGCATAACAGAATCACTTCTTCCAGAATTGGACAAGTTAAATACTTTGTATTTTAGAACTTTGTTGGTTAAAAAGCTTCAAATCTTTTTCTTTTCTTTTAATGGACAAATGATTTAAACTGCTACAAGCAAATAATGTATGTAGAAACTTTGATAATATAATTTTTATCTCTCTAATCAACTATAACTACTGAACTAAGTTTAAGATTATTATTTTTTTTTTTAAATAATTTGGTTTTGATTTATCAATTTTGACAGTCATATGACTCTCGACATCCTTTTTATCTCTTATGTCCTCTTTACTATGCTGCCTCCCCTCTCTCTATATCAGCAACAGATGCATAATCTGTATCAAAAGGCAAAAGTTGACTCCATTATTGATTGTTTTACCCTTTAGATAATTTTTGTAAAGCTAATCTTTCAAACCCTTCACAATTACCCATTGATTAATTTTGCTGTCACATGCTCACAGCTGGCATAAACAAAGATTAAATGTCCTCTGTTCATAAGTGCAATATATTGACTTTTTTTTTTTTTTTTTTTTTTTTTAGTTTTAATCATTGATTTTAAACTAGTCTACATTTGTTTTGCAAAATTCTGCGTAACTGTATAGTTTACCTAAAAATGATTCGGCCATTTTATACTAATGAAAAAATAGCCTACCTAGAGCAATCTTCTTCAAACTATTTCTGTTTGGACTTAATCACGTGCAGTTTGAAATCTTTTAACATTGATTTTTATCTTTGGGAAAACAGTAGTTGCTAATAACAATTCTTCAAAATGACCCTGAGATTCTTCAGTTTCAAGAACAACCAAAAGTCATAGGAAGCAAGGCCTGTAGGGAGGTTGGGGGAGAGTTTTAATGAACAACAACCATCTCTCAGCTGTCACCAATGAGATTTTCCTTCTGTTTGTCACTGAACACCCTAGATCTTTATAAATAATTATGTGTACAGTTGCCACACTAGCTCCAAACTGTTTATTGTCTTTAGAGACGCATGACAAACTTCATGCAAAAAATTTTGTCAACCAGCTCTAATGTTCTCATTGTCTCTCTCCCGCATTGCTCATTGTCTCTCCTCCTCTCCACTGCTAGCAAAATTCAGATGTTCAGCTCATAGAAGTTAATTAATATGCAATCTGGCATATTTCATACATTTCTGTAGCATTTTTGCGCAGTTCAACACAAAACTTTATTGCATAATGATCTCGCAAATTGTCTCCACATCCTAACTGCATTCTGCAAACTATTTCCACTGTGACAAGCAGTGTTTAGTAGGGTGTGTTCAAAGAGCATTTATAACTTCTTCAATCTGGAATAACAAAAGTTTGCAAGTCAACTTATTAGATGTATAATAATTATATAGTAAAACTACAATAATTTAGGAAGGTTATAACTGCCTCCAAATGTCTTGATGCATCTTGAATGCACCTTGTGTGTGTAATATATATATATATATATATATATATATACACACACACACGCACACACACTAGTTTTTTTTGTGCAGCTGACACTTAAAAAAAAAAACACGCATACACTTTTTCCCTAGAATTTGCTGAGTCCTGGTTTGCTTAGTCATTTAAAAAGCTTTTGATATAATGAGTAAATCTTACCTGTGATATTACGTGTTATATAAACAGCTAGTTAAAGATCAAAGTTAATTTGTTTGTCCTTGCAGTGAGAAACTTTTCAGGCAAATGGCTGACCACATGGAAGCTGATGGTTACAAAGATGTCGGTTATGAATATATTAACATTGATGATTGCTGGATGGCAAAGGAAAGAGATGAAAAGGGACGGTTACAAGCTGACCCCAAAAGATTCCCGAATGGCATCAAGAAACTTGCTGACTATGTAAGCATCTTTTTATTTTAAAATTTTACATTTGTAATCAAAGTTAAATGAGTTTTAGAGTTCAGTATTTCTAAAACTATTTTTTCTTTATCAGGACTGTTATAAATGTTGTATTAACCACTCTCTCTCATCTTCTGTATCTATAAAACAGAAGGTGTCTGTCTGTGTGTGTATGCTATTTATGTACATCCACATTTCTCAACTGATTTTGATGAAATTGTACACATGACAAATTTACCAACTTTTCAATCTCCAGATCCCGCAAAAACCAGGTTTTGCAAAAAAAAAAAAAAAAAAAAAAAAAAAAATGATAAAACTGAAGGTGGTTACAACTTCTTGCAAAAACCAGGGCAAAGTTACACACAAAGAAAATCTTTACTGGGTGAGCTGATGTTTGCATTTAATGCCAAACAAAGCTCCTATTACAAGTTTTATGTAGACTTTTTCTGCGACATTGGCTTCACACAAAAAATTGCAAAATAACTGAAAAAAATTTTTTTTTTTTTTTTTTTTTTTTTGTACTACTTAAAATAAAAACTTGAATAACTTCCTCATTTTTTATCTGATTTTCTTCAAACATGTTACAAAAAATTTGCCATCAATGCAAAAAATAAGATAGTGTGGTTTTAGTCCTGCTTGCTTCCCCATGTGTAACAAAAAACCACAAAACTGTTCAAAAATCCTGTTTTTTGGCCAGGTTTTTCATCAGATGTTTTCCAAATTTGCCATGTAAATTACATATGACACACACATTGTCTTTTGCGAATGTTCGATTTAGATTATTTCAGTTAAGTGGACGAAATCTGCAACAAACTAGGCCCAAAATCAGCTTTTGAACAATCTTTGATGCAAAGATTGTTTGAGAAGGATTATGAGAAGAGGTGGGGGCATTCATGTGTTTGCACTTGAATCAAGCTCTGATGCTTCATCCCTGTTTTTGTTTGATCATTAGATTTGTGAACAATGCTATACTATTTTAAAGTTATTACGTCTATAGGAAATTTACTGACTATCTAAAACATTGAAACAATTTAACCCTGAGCAAATACCGCACAAGAAGGTTTTATTGATGGAATTCCTTTAAGAACAATCAAACACTTGTGAAGGGCATACCACAAAAAAGATGTGGGGGGGGAGCTTAGTATACCAACAGATGATGCATGCAAGTGGGGACACGGGCAGACATTTCTAGAATGTGGTGTGCAATTATACAATTGCAGCCATGTACACCTTGGTACCTTGGCTAAGGTGTGCGTTATATATTAATCCTCTCAATTTTTTAGTGTTGTTATAAAACTGATTAAGAAAGTCTGCACAGTTTTGCTTATTTCTTTTATTACTTTTCCAAGTACTTTCAATCTTATCCATGATCACCTTCAGTCGGTGAATTACTAAAACGAAAAATTAATGTAATTGATAGTTGCACATTTTTTTGTAAATGTGCATGAAACATTCAGTTAATTTAAAAATTAAATATGTAAGGGAGGTAACTTTTTTTTTTTTTTTTTTAATACTTAACCTGCAATTTAAAAAATTTTTTTTTACAATTTGAGCATCCCAAAACATTGCTTTTATAGACATTTTAAAACATTGCTGCTATACTCATAATTAATTTTATTTAGTGTTTGCTTTTTTTTTCTTTTGTACAGAGCGTTTCAAGAATTTGAAGTTTTTGTTTTATATTTTCATGGTGGAGTATACTTGTATTGTCAATTAATATTTCGCTAAAATGTGAATGTTCTTTTAAATGTTGTGCAATAGAACGTGACTCCACTAAATCGCTAAAAAAAATAACGCCAAACTTGACGAAAACAAAATTTTATCTAAATGTTAATGTTATTATAAAGAGGAAAGACCAAAGTTTTTTTTTAATTATTTTTAAAAAAAAATTTCTTTCTGTTTAGAACATTCTAAATTTTGATTTTAAAAGGAAAAAAAAAAAAAAAAAAACTTGTTTCTCTTTGTATCACCGGAACTAGTAAAATAACATAGACAATTTTTAGCACATTTTTTTTGTATGACACATTAATTTGGAAAATCTTGCAAAAATAATTGTGTGATGTTAATGAAACTTTTAGAAACTATTCACAGATGATCAAAATTATTATAAGTTTTTTTTTTTATTAAAGTCATGGCAGAAATATTTTTTTATATATTTATTACCCCCCACACCGCCCAACTAATTTTATGAAAACGCTAAAAATTTGATTGAGTCTAGTTTACTGATTACGATAGTTAAAAGCAAATCATTTTTTTTTGTTTTTTGTTTTTTGTTTTTAATTGGACCCCCCCTACCTGAAAATCAGCTCTGAATTGTAACATACAAATCTCAAATCAAATATATTATTTAATTTCTAATGCTTTTATTTGCTTTTATGAATATGGACAATATTTTCTGAAAGCAAAGTTTTTTTTTTTTTTGATGAAAAATGAATTTTTAATATAATTTTTTGTTATTTCTTTAATTATAATAGATTTTTACATTTAAGTTGTTAAAATATTATAAAGTTAGTTAAAAGCCTCATCACGTTTCCTAAGTGTCCTTATGAGATAGATCTTTTTTTAGTGTGTTGTAAATTGTATCATTTTGACTAATCAGAAGATCTGCAGTAATTAAGAAATGTAATTGTGTTCATAAAAATCGTTAAAATGACTGTAATTAAAAAGTACAGAAAGTCACAAGCAATAAAATGTCACGTGGCTTGAGTGTAAGTGTTCTCCGCTGAATGTCAATTACATTATTGCAAATTCTTTGTGCGAAACACATGCTGAGCATTTTGAATTAGCGTTTGTTACTCATTGAAAAAATTTGAACATCATCCTAAGCCATTTTCACCATCAACATTACTACATTTTTAAAAGTACCATTTATTTCATTTACATATTTCGTTGCAATTTCAATTTTTTGAAGTTGTTTTACAGTTTTCAGTGAGTCATCTTCATTTCAATTTTATGTGAATTTCTTATTTCAAACAAACTGTTTTTGGGTTCTATCCTTGAGTGTTGTCATCACCCTGCTCAAAAGTTGTTAAAAACCAAAAATACATCGAGCCATTGTTCAAACATAGATTTACAAAAAAAAAAAAGTGATGACAGCTAGGTATTGTCGGCTGGCTGGCCTTTGACCCAGCAATGTCAGTTAATTTTGGCTTGATTTCAACATTGGAATCAGTGAGGGATATATTAGTAATTATGAGTTTGTTTTCTTTGTTTTAGAATTTTTTCATATTGTTTGTAGTTTGTGTATTTGACTGCAGTATAGCAGGTGGATATGTTTAGGGTTATTTGAGGAAGTATTATGTTCTTTTTGGTTTACATTAATATTTTTAATAGCTTGTCTAATTTGTTCATCAACAATGTAATTACAAAGTCATTATTAATGAGTTTAATGTTTTTAAATTCCATGTAAAAAAATTTTTTGAAATGTTAGCTTTTACATGGTTTATTAAATTTTGTATAATCACTGTTTTGTAATAGTCAGGACCTTCACATTTATAGTTGAGTACATGTGTTTATGCTACTTTTTTTATATGAGGAAGTAGTAAATATATTGGTGTCTATCAATATGTCAAAAGGAATTCTGTTAAGTTTATATGTCAACTTAAGAACATTGTTTTGGAAGTTTCTTTTTTTTTTTTTTAGTTAATGTATTTCTATGTTTTTAAATAAGATGAGAATATCATTGACACATCTTAGATGAAGCGTGTTTTTTTTTTTTTTTTTTTTTTTGTGATTAAATATCTTATTTTCAAGGTTGGCCATGTAGACTAAATGTTGGCCCCAGAACTGAACCAATGGAAATGGAAAATATTCTTTATAATTATATCAATTGTTTCTCTAACTGGGACACTGGTAAATAAACTTTCAACATCAAGTGACAGGTTTTTTGTTTCTAAAATTAATGCTGTATTTATTAGGTATATATGGTGTAGGGAGTTGATTTAATCTAGAAAAAACTTTGTTTACTTTGTCAATTGTTTCTACAAAATAAGAAAATATCAAAACAAATAAAACCATGCTTAATTAATCCCAAATTTAACATTTTGTATACAAAATACGCCAGTAGCCAGGAGAGCTCAATTCGTTAACCTTTACCACATGCTAATTTCTTTCTAGAATTGTTCCCCCCCGCCACTGCAATTTTTTTTTTTTTTTTTTTTTAATAAGGGTCCAGAAACATGGACACCTACTGTCTTAAAATTGTTATCACTTTCTTTGCATTGTGCGTATAGATTTTACTTTTTGTACACTAATAAAAGAATGAATGAGTAAATATTTTGATGTAATGCATTATATGAAAACAAAAAATTGAAATGCGAAATAAAAAATGCAAAATAAAAAACAAATACATTAAAAAATAAATAAATAATTTAACATACTTTAATTTTTATTACTCCTTGTGGAGTTCTGGGAGTGCAATAAGAAGCAAAATTGTTAAAAAAAAAAAAAAAAAAAAATCATGTGTTTACATGCAAGAAGACCCTAACATTTGTTTGCTCTTTCTTTCACCTGACTCATATTTGTCTTGTTGACGAATTAAGTTATTTCATCGTTTATAAATAAACAAAATAATTCGCCTTCAGAAAGGCCATCAGATATATTGATGGTTGCCAGTAGCTTCCATAAAATTACTCAGGCATGGATGATAGTAACCACTAGTGGTCATCACCGCTTTCCTCTACATCACTAGTGCGGTTATCATCTCCAACCACTTCACCATCAATATTTACTCAAGTAAAGCTCTTCAAAATCATCAGTGTTAATCAAAGAAAAACTCCGGAATAAAGGCTTCGCTGATAGTAGTGAAAGAGAATTCAGTGGGTGACTATTGTTGCCAGCAGTGTGGTAAAGGTTAATAGTAGCAGTAGCTATTGTTTTTAAAATTAACCTTTTCTCCAGAGAGCTATATTGGATCTCTGAGAGCACGTATATGACATGCACAGACACTGTTTCACTGTATCATATCTCTTCAGTGTGGCTAGACATCCGACTGCTTCAAGCCAGGATCAAAACTTGACTGATTTGGTAGCAGCCAGAGATCCTACCCCTAAGCTGTCAGTGTACAGCAGTGAGAAAAGGAAATTTTGAATGTTTTCTATATGAAATATGCCATATATTTTACATATAATATATATCTGAATACAGGGTTGGTATAAATGGAATAAAATTCTGATAACCAAAAACACTATTTATCAAAAAGTGCTCAATACAAAGTAGAGCAAATAATATATATTCAAAACTTATAATATCGTTACAAAAATAGCCATTTTGTTTCGACACTTCTGGTGTCATAATAAATTGTATGAAAACGGATGTATAATGCTACCAACCAACTCCATCACATCCACTATCCAGAACAACCTATCTCATCTGATTAATCTCAAAATAATCACAAACATTTCCAAAACCATTATGGGTATAATCAGATCCTCAAACACTAATAGCAATAATATTTCTGAAGCAGGCAATTTATAAAATAAATTGCCAAAACTGTTCCTCCCAATGTATTGGAGAAACAAGCAGAAATTGTAAAAAAAAACACATGAGCACAAGAGACCTCACAGAAAAAAGCAACCAATGCACAAGTCCTATATAGAAATAAATTCAACCAAAATTTGGATTTTAAAAAAAATGCTACACTCAGAAAATAATTCACTCAAAAGGAAAATCCTTGAGTGCCCCCATTAAATATTATCCAAATATTAATCTATGCCCAGGCTTTTTCCCAATATCACCTTTCCTAACAGAATTACTACTTCCCAAGCCAATGTACATAACTGTATCAAAATCAAAAGAAAATGGTTGAATCCTTCAATACAAAAATAAAAACAACAATATTTATATACATGATAGTACTTGATGTAATTTTCAATTGACAATATGAGTACAATAGCATTTACTAAATTCTACTAGATGCTAAGGGCATTTTGTTTGTTGTTAATAGTTACTTTGTTTTCAATAAATTCAGTTTGGCTTTGGAAAAAAAGTCCAGATTATCTCTCTCTCACTATATATATATATATATATATATATATATATATATATATATATATGTCATCCACAGACAGGCTGTTTTGCTCATTAGTGTGACTAGACATCCAATTTCTTCAAGCTGGGATCAAAACCCAACTGATTCAGCAACAGTCTGAGATTCCCCCCCCCCCTCTAAGCCATTAGCACATGGTTGAGAGAAAGGCAAATTTTTACATATTTATTCTGTGAATAAACATGGCAATGACTGAAAGAGCTCAATTCAAGGAAGTGGTAGAGCCTTGTAATGTTAGTAGCAATAGTCACTGCTTAAGAATGTATATTAAATATATATTGTCATCCACAGACTGCTTCGCAGTTCATCAGTGTGGCTAGACATTCGATTGCCTCAAGCTGGGATCAAAACCCTAACTGATTTGGTATTCAGAGATTTTACCCCTAAGCCATTGGCACATAGCAGGGATGAAGGTGAATTTAGGCAAGTGTGTGTGTGTGATATATATATATATATAATATATATATATATATATATATATAATTTGCCACTTCATGGTGGTTCATTCCCAACATGCAAAGAATTTCAGCTTGTCTTGTGAGTTAGCATCTGATATCTCTTTGAAGAACATTACACAAATTAAGTTCCAGAAGAAAATCTCAATTTCTGCTGAAAATAAATTTAAATAAATTTAACAGCTTAAAATTTGCCTCATTACTGTTGCTAAACATTTGAAATACCCTACAAATATGCAAATGATATATTTTATTTTTTATTTATTTATTTTTTTTTTTTTTTGTAATCTATTTTGCAAAAATATGCAAACTTATATTAAAAAAAACTTGAAAAAATATTGATCAATGATTTTTATTGTTTTTAAGGTATTGATTTGAATAAAAACACAAGATATTTG
This sequence comes from Acanthosepion lycidas, assembly GCA_963932145.1. Classification (NCBI taxonomy): domain Eukaryota; kingdom Metazoa; phylum Mollusca; class Cephalopoda; order Sepiida; family Sepiidae; genus Acanthosepion; species Acanthosepion lycidas. The sequence continues at coordinate 67,349,737 of OZ010572.1, forward strand.
TCTGCAGAAGAAAGCAAAAATTTCCGATTCTTACAAAAAAAAAAAAAAAAAAAAACGGGGGGAAAACATTAGCTTCGTTAACATTTACTAATTTTCTATTCTACTTATTAGATTCATAACAAAGGCTTAAAACTTGGCATCTATGAAGACTTTGGTACGAAAACGTGTGGTGGGTATCCTGGAAGTGAATTCTTCTTGAACATTGATGCTCAAAGTTTTGCTGAATGGGAAGTTGACCTCTTGAAACTTGATGGCTGCAATGCAGATACCAGTGATATGTCTACAGGTAGGATCCAATTACACACACACACACACACACATATATATATATATATATATATATATATATATATATATATATATATATATATATAGATATATTTTTTTTTATTTTGTTTTTTTTTGTTTTTTTTTTGTTTTTTTACATTAATCCAAGTTATGGATAGGTATGTTATTTTGTAGCAGTTTGTTTTCAGGTGACCAAATGATTTTGGTTGTAATTTTGCATTGCATGCAAGAAATATAAGCAAACCTAATTGTAAAATATTTTGCTCGAACTAAGGACTGTTCATGTGATGTTTTGTAACCTGTTCTTTCTATTTAACAATACTAATTTGAACAAATTCATGTGAGTGTTGTTTTTGTTTGTTTCTTTGGGTTTTGGGGGGGGGGCTTTTTTTCCCTACCCTCAGATATTGGAAAATAATAACTTGATAGTTTTTGGTGGGATAGTCCTTATACCATACAGAAAGTCATACTTCATATTTATTAAATAATATAGGTAAATATTAGATTGGTAATCATAATTGTAAAACTCACTAAATGTATACTTTTACATGACTGCATTTGTAACACTATTTGGGTTGCTAGGAATTAATAACAACTTGGAATATCAACTAAAACGTGATAATGATGAATCCCTTAGCATGAAAAGGGTTAAAAAATATCAAGAATGATAGACTGATAACAAATTGTTCCCAAAGAATTGAGATTTATACAATAGATCAGATGCCTGGCTAAAAGCAATGCTCAGTTTGTGAAAATAGGTCAAGTGTTGACAATCTTCGGCAAACAATGCCTGGATCTGACAGGAGGAGAATTGGGTTAAACTAAATAAATTAATTTTTCCTTATGTTGGAATGGAAAACAATAAATTGAACACCTACAGAATGCTGACCTTTTGGTTGAACAAATTGCCACCATAATGTGAATTGCAAAAATTTCCCTGGGAAAGTGTCTCTTGGGTCAAAGATGAGAAAGCCAATTGTTGTTTCAATTCACTTATGAGATAATAGCATTTGGAACCATAATTTTTTTAATTAATCTTTGACCGAATGCTGGAGGTGACAGTCGCAGAAGAGTGATCAAAGAAGGAAGGATGAGGGGCTCCCCTGCATCTACTGAAGGGTAGAAGGCACAAACAAGACATTAAGGAGGTTGAAGAAGCTGCTCATGCCCACTGGAAACTACTGGTGGGAGATGGTAATAAGAGAAAGTAGAAGTAACCAGGCAGTGATGCCTACACCCATCTCCCATATCGGAATTCACAGAGACCCTACCTACATCTTTCCCCACACCAGTTTCTAGTTGGAGTCCATAAAAATGAATGCAGCATAAAAGCCATTCAGACAGTTAAGAGCTGAGAATGGAAGCTGCAGAGGTCACTGAGAGATTCCATAACTCCTGCCAAACACAAGAACCTCAGACTTCAGCCTTGAGCCAAACTTACCAGCTTACCCAAGTGTTGTGTCCGATTTAGGAACAGGTTGGGTCAACAAACACCTGTATGCGAACACAACTACTAACAAACCATTGTACACAGTATTTGATATAAAAAATAGTAATTATTTTTTTGTATATATATTTTAGTCTTTTTTTTTTTTTTTCCTCTCCAATTTTATTGTGTGACTTCACTCGACTTTGGCCAGTCCAACATGAAGATACCTGTAACGAATTGATCTTGGCCTCCTTATCAAATCAACATGGAGTCAAGATTGAAGAGATCATTCCATTGATCAAACCAGGATCCACCCTGGGCTGACCACGATGAAGGGTTACATTTGTTGCCGTGAACCAGGGTCGAGCCTTAACACATTCATTTGTATTGTAGCATATCTGCACAGTTCATCTTGTAATTTTGAAAGAGATTATAAAGATATTGGAACAAATATTTAGCTAATTTATGATTGTAAATTATTGAATGTTATGTAATTTGTATTTTGATTAATCAACTCCATCAGAACATGAATTCTCACATTATAAAAATGGAGTAAATTAAAAAAAAAAAAAAAAAAAAAAAATATATTTTTCCTCTTAGGTGGTAGTAATTATTACTATTATTAGTTTAATTAAAACTTAGAACATTAAATAGGTAGTGACCTTCCAGGGGAAAATTCTAGAAAAGTGTGTTCAAAATTTGCAAGTTTTGAGATCTTTAAAGTTACTTCCATAACCTTGTGTGTGTACATATTTGTTTTTAAGAAAAGTTAAATGCACAAAATATTTAATGATCAGGTCTAAATACTTGGCCTGGATGTATTTTTGCCAAAACATTGAGATGTTGCATATAGTATTTATTATAGTATACAGCATCTATATGATTGGATGTGTGGTGTAATGGCTAATAGCCTGGAATAAGAAGTCTGAGAGCTAATTTCAAATTCCAGTCAGGCTCATTACATTTACTTAGGTACAAATACCCTTGGGGAAAGGTATGAATCCATCTCTTTATACCATCTATCCTAACTTTTTTTTTTTTTTTTTTTTTTTTTAAATCAAAACTTCAGTTGGGTTCCATTAATTTCTTGGGCCCAGCTTTTTTTTTTTTTTTTTTTTTTTGCTAGGGGAAAAAAATTCTGTTTGTTTATTTTATTGACTTCAATCTATAACCTGTTTTTGATTTGAACTGTATCATTTGTCTAAAATAATTACTGCCATTAATTTTTAATATGGATACTAAAACTTCATTTATCTTGAAACATTAACTTCTAAAACTTCTATATAAGTCTTATATATGGAAAATGTATGTGGGTTTCATTCTAGAAAATAAGTACTAACAAACAGCTGCCCCCCCCCCAAGTGCATTAAAATCTGAAAATGTTGAATAATAATAAATCTAAAAAAATGAATTGGATAAACAAAGAATGACCTGTTAATGTTTAAATCTTAACATTTTGTGGTACAGGGCCTGAATTCTGGTAACCAATATTCTGACAATGCTGTCACACGTGAAGAAGTATTATGTGCTTATGAATAACTTGGTATTTTATTTAACGCTTGCTTGTTTATTAACAAAGAAATCACACTTATCTGCACAAAACTAAAATATTAGTTTCTAAACAGAAATTCAGAATAAATAAGAAATGTAAATCCCATTTTGCAGTGGCCCTCTTACATTCAGAAATAGTTATTTATTAACAAATCATAGTTTATTTGTAGTTTTGCACCCAAACTACATGACATCCAGTGAGAATAGAACTTGTTACTAATGAGCTTGCTAGTCGTTGCACCATGAATTGCATTTGCATAAATGCTTTCACTTACTTGACCAAGATGTTAAAATGAAGAAAATGGTATTTACTAAGCTTAACTTAGTAGTATAAAGACAAATTGTTATGGGGTTATGGTAAAATTGTAATGTGCCATTCTTCCAATGGAAGGGGTTTGCCTTGCAAATCTGCATTCAAAATTGTGGCTTCAAACAACAACTCTTGCCATTGAGAAATACTTCTTACTACTAAGTAAAAATTTTGTTTACTGAAATTGTACTTATGTTGCAATTTTGTTTTCAATAACATTTGTTGTGAATTATTGTTCATTTGCTGTCAGGCTATCCTGTGATGGGATTGTTCCTAAACCTCACAGGCCGACCAATTCTGTTCTCTTGTGAATGGCCTCTCTATCAAGCCAAACAGGTTAGTCCCTTACAATGTCAATGGATGATACTGGCTGTTGTGATTAATATAGGATTTTGTATTCCATTTGCTCCCCATTATTTTCATGAATATTTTTTGTCAATTTTTCAATTTCTATCAAAAATAATTTCTGTAATTTACGATGTTTGAAAATTTTGATACAATCATTGTAATTGAAAATTATCAAGTGGGTTGTATGTGCATAAATAAAAGTTCTGCCATTTTACTTTCTATTATCAAAGACAACAAAAGATAGTTTTTTTTTTTTTTTTTTTTTTTTTTTTGTGGGGGGGGGTAATAAATTTGAAGTCGATTCAGTTTGAAATAATTTCAAGCATTTATCAAATAGATTTTAAATAAAATAGATTCCTACTTTATCCTCATCTTAATTTTTAGGTATAATTTCATGAAATACTTTCACTTTAATCTTGTTTTTACAGCTACAAATTAATCTCAAAATTATGATCCAATATATCTCAGGCCTTGTACATGAAAAACTTCTCAAAGTACAAATTGAAATGAAATAATTCATTTTCATTCTAGAATCTTTCATACTTAAATTCAGTTTAAATACTTTCAGCTTTTATTTTTTAAAAATCTGGAAGACTTATTTAACTTGTTCTTTGGATAACATTGGAAATTTTATACTATGTTTGGTCAATTAATTCTAATGTGTTGTGACTTTGAAAAATAGATTGAACATTGTAGCAAAATAATCTTAATGAGAAAATGAAATTGAAGGTGTTTTTTTTTTTTTTTTTTTTTTTTTTTTTTTGTAAAATTTAAAAAAAAACTTAAACTTCTAAAATTTACATTTATAATCTGACTTTTTGTGTGTTCAAAAATTCCTGGAACTCTTAGGAAACTTGAAATTGTATACACAGAAAATGTAAACTTTATTATTCTTATATTAATAAGAAATGCTGTAAATTTTTGCACACAATTGTTTTTGTTCCTAACTTCATATAATTTTCAAGGTCTAGATAATAATCTTATACTGAATTTTTTTGAAGTTCTGTAAACATTGTTACTTTAAATTTGTAAATGCATTACCTTGTGTTTTTCTTATTAAGACAGCAATTTATTGTTGCCCTTATTTTAGTGCTTTTAAGTATAAATTTAACAAATTAGAAATAAATATGGAGTGCAAGGGCAATAACTGTTTGTGTCATGTTTCCTGGATTCGTAATGATTTATTTAAAATTATATAATACCAAGAATTTCTTCAATAGTTCAAATAAACTATTTAGCTAAATTTGCATATATATATATATATATATATATATGAGAGAGAGATAACAGGCTTTAAAATGTGATAAAAACTACTCAGAAAATTCTGCCTGTGTCTGAACAAGTCTTACCTTTTTAAGACTTTCAATATAAGATCAGTTAAAAATGTTTATTTATACAGTGTAACCCGGATATAAGAGAGTTGTTGGGACCGGAGAAGAAGTCTCTTATATCCGGGTTTGGTCTATTTTGTTTAGGTAAGTATGGCTCTAATTTCGGACCAGAGAAAATCTCTTATATCCGGGTTACACTGTAATAGTAGCCATGGCTGCAAATTATTAGGTTGGTGCAAAAATAATGACGGTTTTTGACGTATTTTTAACGTCAAAAACCGTCATTATTTTTGCACCAACCTAATAGAATCCTTAAATCTAATGTTTTCTATATATATATTTTGTTTGTCAGCAGGATTATGTTCTTGAAAGTGGCTTCAACACACCATAAGTGGCTTCAACACTCTATATATTAATTACAAAAGATTAAAATTATTTAATGCACCTCTAATGACTCTTCTGTGTTCTAGGGTATCCTCTAATGGGCTTCTTCCTCAACTTAACTGGTAGACCATTTCTCTACTCATGTAGTTGGCCTGCTTATGTCAGCAAGGTTAGTTTTTGTATTTTTCATTTAATGTTAAAATTCTATATAAATCATTTATTCCTCTTAAAAGTATACATAAAACTATAAATACAACTTTTTCTTTACAATTTTTTGTAATTTTTTTCCCTCCCAAAATGATCTGGCTATTTCCCCTTACAAATGAATAAACATCTTCATTTATTTGCTAAAGTATCTATATTATGAAAGACTTCCATAAAATGTTTTGCTTCAATAAAATCTTGTCACACAAACAGTTACTAATCTTGCCCTCCTTCCATTTAAAAAAGATAAAACACTAATTAGTTCCTTAGTTTTTCTTTCTTTGTACTAAAGATTGTTTTAGTGTTATTGTAGAACTTGCAGTAGGTATATTTCTGAGACTAAAGTTGGGCAGTCAAATTACAGCCATTTTTATCAGTCAAATTTTATTAAATTTGCATAATTTTATAATAGGCTGATTTGGCATAATGCTCAGTTATTAAGCTCTTATGCCTAATGATATATCTCTGAGAGAGAATTGAAAAGTCTTTGACCCAACCAAGAAGGCTTTGAAAACATTCTGATTTTTTGTTTTGATCAGACTTTAACTTTTTTTTTTTTTTTTTTTTTTTATCATTGTTTCTTATCTATTATTAAAAGTTCATTTACCCTTAAATGGCAGCAAAAAAAAAATATATGCTCATTTCAACCTCATCTCTGAAATTTAATCTATTTATGGTTAATCTCATAAAATTCAGTATTCAACTGTCAAATATGTATTTTTATCCCTTGCCAGTAACAAAATCTTAGTTTCGATGTCACATAAGTATAACAATCCTTTATGCATGGATGTTAAAATGACATCTGGGAATTCTGATTAGAGCTTTAATTCATTTCATTAGATCCAATTTGTTATCTATCTGCTGGGCTGTTTCCTTAAGACTGATTATAGTAACCAATCATTAAAGAGACGATTAGTATTCAGTAGCTTGAAAAATTTGTTCCATTCTTGCCTACTTTTAGGTCACCCTAACACTTGTATAGGTGTCAATGTATTGTAAATACTTTTCTTTTTAAAGAAAATAGTGATGCATATGAATAGAACATTCAAAAATGGAAGTATTGTAGTTTCACTTTCAATAATTTTGTAATAAACACAAAAATGACTCAATTAGTGTAATTCATTTGGCTAGAGAGTTGGGGTGCGATAATTGGTTCTTTGGCTACGTTCTGCTAGTAGTTATAACTTAGTTTATCTGACAAGTTTGGGGCAAAAATACAAAATAATTTTCCTTTTAATTATAGGGTTTCCATCAGTATCTGGTGACATAATTATTCATTCTTAGTGTAGTACCCTCGTGTTGCATGGATTGTTTTTTTGTTTGTTTTTTTGTTTTTTTTTTTGTTTTTTTTTTTTTTTAACTGTATTTTTAGCTTGATAGCACTGCACATCTTCATCACATAAGTTGAATGTACACTTTGTTATATCATTTAAGATTTTTTACTGCTTTGGTCTTTCTTTCTTCCCTGAAGTTTTCAGGGTCTGTCTTGAAGCAACTGTTCCCCCCCCCCCAAATGTATTGTTTAGAATATTTTAAATTTACTCATTACTAAAAGTAAAATTATATATGCAGTGTAACCCGGATATAAGAGAGTTGTCGGGACCGGAGAATAAGTCTCTTATATCCGGGTTTGGTCTATATATACATTAACACAGGCTCTAATTTGGGACCAGAGAAAATCCCTCTTATATCCGGGTTACACTGTAGTGCATTTTTTTTTGCTGCTCATTGCTTTAAGTAATTAAGTGACAAGAAGGAAAGATTGACTTTCGTTGTTATATTCAAAACTATTCAATTTCTACTCTCCTTTTGGACAGTCTAACAAATTAATTCCTTTTAACTGGAAACATTTTCTCAAATGACATTTAGAATATCATTTCTGCTAATAATATTCCATATGAAGTATTTTTTTTTTTTTTTTTTTGCTAATCAGTATAAACTTGAGAAATCTATTTGCCAAAATATTTTATAAATTTCAATCAAAAGCAGTGGACTGCTCTATCAATGAATGCCAAATGTTTCATTATTTTGAAACGGCTAATATTACCATTATTAACACCTTCCACCAGTTTGTAATTTTTTTTGTTATCTAGTTATAGATATTCCCTCAATTTAAATTCTGTAAATGTAATTTTGTATTTGTTAATTACTTTATCTTAAATGCAAAATCAGTGTATTAACAACATTATTTTAATAGTCTTTGGCATCAATTTTCTTGTCTACAGCCTAACTATACAGCAATTGCCAAATCTTGCAATATTTGGAGAAATTACAAAGACGTCCAGGATTCTTGGGATAGTGTTGCTGGTATCATTAAATTCTATGGTGACAATAAGCAAAAGTTTGCAGATGTTGCTGGTCCAGGACATTTCAATGATCCAGATATGGTATGTATGTTTCCTTTTCTTTTATGTTAGTCTATGGTAGAGAGGAATGATATTAATTCAGAATTCTATACAGACTTACTGATTTGGGGTAAAGTACATTTAAAGCAAATGGCAGGAGTACATAGATTAGTGTTGCCAAGAGCTTATTTCTGATATGTACTGTTCTAATGGAAAACAATTAAAATTACTTTGATATTTTTCATTTCAGCTGATTGTTGGTGATTTTGGTTTAAGTGAAGATCAGCAGCGAGTTCAGATGGGAATGTGGGCTATCATGACAGCACCACTTATCATGTCTGTAGATTTGCGCAATGTAAAACCCTTTGCTAAAGAATTGCTTACAAACCGAAGAGTCATTGCAGTCAACCAAGACCCAATGGGAATTCAAGGAAAAAGAATCTGGCAGGTTAGTTAAAACTCTTTCAGTAAAGTTTGAACCTAGTGTCAAATTTATCATTAATTTTGAATCTTAATGAAGTTTATTTTACAAGTTTACTTTTCTTTGGGAATAAAAAAAAAAAAAATTCAAACCTTCCTACCTTTTACTCTGCATGTTCTTATGCTTTGTTATCTAAATATGTTTGCAGGTTGAAAATGTTGATTACTGGATGAAGGAAATTCAGCCAATTGGAAGTTATGCCTTTGCCTTTGTTAACTTCAATACAAATGGTGTTCCACAAAAGTTAAGTTTTACTCTGAAATATTTACAATTCACAGATCCAGCTGGTTATAACATCACAGAAACCTTCACTGGAAAATTCCTGGGAATTTATAAATTAACTGCAGTTTTCAGTACTTCAGTTAATCCAACTGGAATCTTCATGGCTACTGCTGTTCCCGTCTCAGTATACGGACGTTAGTTAAAATTTATGTCTATTCAAAATATATTTTTAAAAATTTATAAAATGGGAAGGAAAAGAAAAATTTATTTAATAAAACTTTACTTAAAAATTGACAAAAAAAAATAGTCTGTAGGCCTATTTAAGTTTTTAACTGTAAGTCTTCTCAACAAAAAAAAAAAAAAAGAAAAAAATTGAGGATAAAGATGAAAAATGGCTTTATTATCAAATGTTTTACTGATTGATGGTTTAAGATTGAAGCAACCGCATAAATGGAAAAAAAAAAAAAAAAAAAGAAAAAGATTCTATCAATTTATAAACTTTTTTTATACTTTGGTAGAAAAAGTCATGATTTATTTTCATAATTTTGTAAATGATTAAATATATACATTAACCATCTTAAAATTTAACCATGAAAGTAGGCTAACCATTAAATGAATAAAAAAAATAAAAAATTGTCATGTGGAGGGGGTGTCATATGTTAATAAAATTGATACATCTTCTTTATGGACTTTGTATAATAATTCTACATTCCTTTTTACAAAGTTTCAGTTTACCTGTGATTGTCAAGTGTTTAAGTCATCTGCTTTTTTTTTTTCTTCATATATTAAAACAAACTAGAAAGCATTTTATCATTAATTTTGAATTGTAATGATCTATAAAGTTTGCTGTGTAGATAGTTTTATAAGTACCTTTTTGAGAAAAAAAAAAAAAGCCTTCCTTACTCAACATGTTCTTATGCCTTATCTAAATGTTTGCCGATTGAAACATGTTGGATAAGTCAGGCCATTATTAATGGAGAAAAAAAAAATCTTTACAAGATACCAGAGACAGTAAATGGAGGCACATTTTAAGACTGTGCTAGGATTTTTTTTAAAATTACGTCCTGTTTAAGTTCTGCTAAAACTTTGTGCCAACTGTTTAGGCTCTAGCTAATCCTCAAAACAAAAAAGTTTATATAAAATAAAATTACAAGTAGTTTATACAATAGAATTGACTGTCCCAGTATGACAATTTTCATTAGTTCTTACAGAATTGGAGGAAGTGAGAGAAAGCAAAGTGTACTGTTGGTCTACACATTAGTGGTCTCCTAACTGCACCATTTGGAAGAAAGTTGATTCTGGATCATTCATTAAAGCATTAGGTGAAGCAAATTCAATGACCTGAAAGTAATTAACAACAAATTAATTTTGCACTTGAAATTAGGAATACTTACTGGAATTTAAAAACAAAATTTATGAACAGAATTTTAATAAAATATTTTTCATTGTTATAAAATTAAGTGAAAACACTTATCTAATAAAAAATATAAATCTTCATAATTAACTTCTATTGTCAGTCAAAAGATGGAAGGTGTAACAATAAGTTACCCAGATTGATATAAATCTGATAAAGATCTCAAATTAAATACCGTATGTACTCGTGTGTAAGCTTCTTTTTGCATGAGAAAGATAAAACTGACTATACTCAGGTATACAAATATTAATGTTAAGAAAATTGATTTAAAGTTATAATCTGTCATGAAGCTGTTATTTTATGTATGCTAACCAGATTACAAGTTTTTATTTTTTAGTGGGAAAGGTGTTCTTCAAATATTAAATTTGTACTGCATCATTTCAATTATAATTATCTTTTTTAAAAGCCACCAGAACTCATAAAAAGCATTCTGGCTGTTTTATTGAATCGTGATTTTTTTTTTTTTTTTTTTTTAAAAACACACACGCACACACTATGCTATCCTCCACCCCCAGTGACTTAAACTAAATATAAAACTGTATAAATTACTGCATTATTTTGCTTTTCCCTTGCATTTTCTATCAATTTTCTCTTGGATATTTTGATTTACTAATGACATTATTTGGGAGAGTTTCCAATGTGCGTGCGCACAAAGCTACCATAGGCACAAAAATAAATTTCACTTTCAATGGTATGTGAGATTTCTATGCTAACCTCTTTGTAACTTCAAACATGTTTAAGATGGCTAAGTTTGACAAGTGCCTGTCAGTAGTATATAATTTATTAATACTTCTTTTTTATTTAACATCTTATATTACACGGAAGTGTGTAAGAAATGTCTAGCTTACCTGCCCCTTGTCCATAACAAGTATTTTGTCACAATGAAGAACCGTGTTGAGTCGATGAGCTATGGTAAGTACTGTACACTCAGCAAATGCAGATCTAATAGTCAACTGGATCATGGCATCTGTTTCTGTATCAATTGAGGCTGTAGCTTCATCAAGTAACAGTATCTGTAAAAGAAAGAAACAATTACCATTTATCTAAATTTAAAAATAACACTTAATCATAATGACTGCATTGTCCACTTGTAGATGGTCAGTAGGTTCTTAAATTTATTTTACAAGCAAGTTAAGAAATATATATAAATTCTTGGCATCATCCATTGTGCTATAGACTATAATTTCTTCTTTCATGTTTTGGCACATATACTACTATAAATGCATATATTTATATGTATCCATTATTTGACATTAAATGTAGGCAACGCAACTTGGTAAAATAAGTCTCATGAAAGATAACTGGCAGATAGTCTAATATTTTTAGTGCACTGAGATGTATAGACATTCTATGGAGAATGACATAAATTTCATTTGAAGGTCGTCTCCCATGTTAAAAATAGTCATTGGTAATCAGGCTCGCGGGCCGGATCCACAGGTTGCCGACGCTTGCAATAGATATTTAAGAGTAAAACGTATGGATTTGTCTTTGTGCTTAAACGCGCCTTAATGTATAACAAGCTAATCACGGCAGATCACTGCGCTCTTTTGTCAAACTAAATTTGATAAATGCCTACAGTATCAAAACTATTAAACTGATGAGAATATTACTGGAAAATTTATTTAAATCGACTACATGCAAAGAACGAACTCTTGCCTAAGTTATTGCTTCGACTGCGAGTAATGTCCCCATAGTTATACGTCAGAGTCGCAACATGGGGGAAAAAAAATTCGATATGGTGGCGAAATAAAATTCAGTTCACATTGATTTGAGTAAAATATCTTGCCGCTTAAACTTTTGAAGTCTGCTACAGAGACTTTCTCAGCATCGTTAAAGAACTTATTTACTGTACCTAAGACATAAGTTCAGAAAGATAGAGAACTGACAGAGGAAGTGTATAGAGGTTCGAAGTTGGTTTTATCGTTGGTATTAGCATTAATTGGTAATAGTAGTTGGAAACCATAATTCGAAACTATTTCCAAGGCTCTGTCAATTTGGTTTGATAAAAGTTCATGATTAAGAGGGAGTGAGAAAACTCTCACATAAGACAATGACAGAAAAACAAATTTAACTGACTAATATCGATTGGATTGCTGTGGAGAAGTAATATGAAATTGTAAGACTTGAAGTCCCTAATAATCCAAGGCTAAAAACATCACTGACGATATGTGCTAGAGCACCCGAGAGATGTCATTCACGCAACAATTTTTTTTTTTTTTTTAAATAAATTAAACTTAATTTCTTGGGTTGAGTTTTTCTGGCTTTAAGTTTATTTGTAGTGAATTTAAAAAAACTGGTGAAAATCGATGTGTGACAATTCATGGTCGCCTACATCTTGAAGGGATATGGCATAAAAAAGAGCAGGATAGACTGGTTTCTTAAGCTTAACAGGTCTAAGAGAAGAAAACACTAAATATGAAAGGAATATAACATCAATATAGGAAAAGTAATGTGTGGAAAGTCATGATCGCTTACGACCTGAGGGTATATAACATTAAAAAAGGAAAAGAATCTGTGGAAAGCCAGGATCACCAGTGTTGTGGATAGACGGTGCATTTAAAAAAAAAAAAAAAGTTGTGGAGTCATGATCGCCTACGTCTTGAAGGGACATAGCATTTAAAAATAAAACTTAAACAATTGACAAACACAAAAACAATTCATTCGAGATATATATATATATATATGTGTGTGTGTGTATATATAATTATTTATATATTATATGCGTGGTACTTATTAGAAAGCGCTCAATATCAGAGATAGAGCTAACATATTTGGTTGGATAGATGCAAGTTTGTGACCCTGGATTTCACGCTTTTGTGATCCGTGAAATCCAGGGTCACAAACTCACATCTATCCAACCAAATATATATATATATATATATATATAAACTAGTATCAGCAATAAAAACAAGGTTTAAAACCAAGAACTTTTTCCTTCTAATAAAAATGTCCTGTTTGCTTTGAAATTCATAAAAACAAAGCGTTCTCCTCCTCTTTCTGAACGTCCTGGGTATAACGGTAAACTACATCCGCGTCCTGGCTACGGCGATAAACTACATCCAACAGCAAGGCCTCAGATAATGTTTTCGGAAAGATAATGTTGCCAGCTATACATTTTTGAAACAATAATGTTGCCAGCTTTGGGTTTTTGAACGTCCTGGGTATGACGATAAACTACATCCGCGTCCTGAGTATGGTGATAAACTACATCTAACAGCAATGCCTCAGATGATGTTTTTGGGACAACAATGTTGCCAGCTATGCGTTTTTGAAACAACAATGTTGCCAGCTATGCGTTTTTGAAACAACAATGTTGCCAGCTATGCGTTTTTGAAACAACAATGTTGCCAGCTATGCGTTTTTGAAACAACAATGTTGCCAGCTATGCGTTTTTGAAACAACAATGTTGCCAGCAGTATTTTTTTTGTTGAAACAGTAATGTTGCCAGCTATATGTTTTTGAATGTCCTGGGTATGACGATAAACTACATCCGCGTCCTGGGTATGGCGATAAACTACATCCAACAGCAAGGCCTCAGATAATGTTTTTGGAAAAATAATGATGCCAGCTATACGTTTTTTTTTTGTAAAAAATAATGTCAGCTATACGTTTTTGAAACAATGTTGTCAGCTGAAACAATAATGTTGCCAGCTGTACGTTTTTGAAACAATAATGTTGCCAGCTATACGTTTTTTATTCCATACAAAATAGGCATTTAAAATTCATATAAACTGGATTTGACATTAAATAACCCACAGTGGTTGATATGCCATAAAACCCAAGCAAACAAACATCCTCTTTCTGAAAATCAGGTCCCGGGTACCTAAAATGGATTCTAGTTACCAGATTAGAAAAAGAAATAAGTCCTCAAATCTATAAAACCCAATTTATTCATCTATAAACAGTACCTATAATAGAACAAGAATCGCTTACGTTGAAATATATTTGCTAATATTTAATTATTTTTGAAGTCTTAGAATATCAAACTGGGACATTCACTACAATAAAATAGTTCTCTTCAAGTTCTTTTTCTTGAAATGATACTCTCATACAAGATTGTTATCATTTCAACAAGCTGTTATACTATTCTTTGTTGCCCATGAGTGATCTTTGACTTCAATGGAATGACCTTTCTGAGCATTGGAAATTCCAAAATAGTTTCTTATTGAGAGAAAAATGTAGACAGACAATATATATCATAATTTCTATATCTGCTTACTTTGTTAAAATATACACCCTGAAAAACAGTTTTGCATAACTATCATAAGATTTTATTGACTGATAGGCAAGGCCATTCAGAAAATACGCTTAGAAACCCAGAAATCTCAACCAGAGCTACATTCAAGTGTATATTTTATCTGAATTCATTTCACCGTATGTAATAAATATTTTGTAAACTTTACCAACTGTGTTATAAAATGCTGTATCGTAATATTGGGCTTGTGCCATCGGACCTACATTAATTAAAAGAGAATTCATCTGTTCAATTTATAGCATAGTTTGGGGTTACATCGACTAAAACAAATCCAGCACAAGGCCACATATATGGCATCTCAAACCTATCAATAATTTTCAAGACTAATACCCGAACCCTAAGTTTGCTACGAGCAGAGCTATACTTTTCAACATCATAGTTCATTCGTTAGCGAAATTGTCTTAAGATACATTTGACTAGCTACGATGTCACACGAAAATATATATTTAAGTGGGGTAATTTTGACATTATACACATACACACACCTCAATCTTCTACATGATGATCTTATTCAAAATGTATATATACAGGGTGCGATGAGTAAATTATCGCCATTTTTTTTTTAAAATTTCGTGCGTTCGCATTGTTTTTGTCGACTGCGCAATATAGTAAGGTCAGCTGGGCACAGTCTGTAAGAAAAAGCGCAACAGGATGCAATTAACTCAGCCGGAAATTTGGCTGAGTGAATTGCATCAATTCAAATTGTTGCATGAATTTTTTAAAGTCTTGTACAACTGTCTAAAAACAAATTGCACGGAACCATATGTATCTTAGTAGTCAACTAGAGCAAGACTTTCTGCTTATTTTCTGCCTAAAATGATGCCAATAAACCATTGCTTGGTAAAATGTATATTTATTATTAGCATAGATTTTAGCTGTTATTACACATCGAGCACGGATTTATTTCAATCAGCACTCAATATATAACTTTTTTTTTCGACATATTTTATAGGTTATATCATTAAGTTTTTTAAGCATTTTCCTTTTTCGAACTTTCAAGGATTTATAGTTTAAAGTTAAAGTTTCACGAAAAATAATTTTAGAATATTGGATTGATTTTCGAAAAATCGATATAAAATATGTATTTTTTTTTTTCTAATGTGAAAAGTGATATCAATACAGAAGAATAGGAAAAACAATAAATCAACCTTCAACTTTCTAAATCCAGCCATTACGCTACACGTACCTTGTTGTTCCTTAGAATAGCTCTTGCCATACAAACGAGCTGCCGTTCTCCAACAGACAAATTGTCACCATTTTCTTCAACCATAAATTCCAAGCCGACTTCCATACTAATAATCTGAAAAATTATCAGTAAAAGCATAGTATAAAACCTACAAAAGGGAGTTATATATTTCAATACGCCTACAATGTTCGTACAGCGATGGTTAACTAACGAGCTCGATCTCCTAGCTGTTTGGGCCCTGTAACAGACAGAGGTCTTAAATTTTATTTATAATATTCATTATTTTACACTAACAAAGATGAAAACACCCAACTTGTGAATCCTGACTTAGACAGAAATTAGCGTGACCTATTATTCAATAATAAATTGTCTAATATTAAATCACATCGATAAGGACAGAAGGCAGAGAGAGATTTGGACTTTATTGCTTGGTTCAGGGCATTAGGATGAAAGTGACATGATGCATTCTTCAATTCCGTTTCCTCAACTGATCGCTGACCCAACATAGCTATTTAATCCTATAAAAACAGGAAAGAACATTTTACTATAGTCAAAATTAAATGACAATCCTAAATGGAGTTATCGCTTTCAGAGCATCCTAATGCACTACTAATCTAGGCAATCAGAGTTGGATGCACAAAAA
Source organism: Acanthosepion lycidas (assembly GCA_963932145.1). Classification (NCBI taxonomy): domain Eukaryota; kingdom Metazoa; phylum Mollusca; class Cephalopoda; order Sepiida; family Sepiidae; genus Acanthosepion; species Acanthosepion lycidas. Next base: position 67,366,128 of record OZ010572.1, read on the forward strand.
ATATTTTAACCAATCAGTTTAGTCAAGCCATTTTACTTGTATAAATAGATGGCTCCGAATCAAGATAAGTAATAGCCTAGTGACCACGCATCTTTAGACCGACACGATAGGATAGCTAATTAACACCTAATACAAATAATCAGCTATTATTTCTTACTGATCAGAAAGCAGGGAAATGTTTCTGCATAGATAAATAAAAAAAATTATTTAAACTTTTATAAAAGATATCCAACAATGAAGCATAAAAGTTAGAAAAAGAAAAAATCTCAAACAATTTTGATTATATTCGAAAGTTGTATTCCACTTAAAAAATCATTTTCTAGTCTTAAAAGCAAGTAATGTGTGTGAAAGTTATGCCGTGAAATATGAAAAAAAAGTGCTGCCATGCTAAAGTTTTCAAAACTTTAACTAATAGTTGTTAAAAGACTCAAACAATTTTTGAAAAATATTTGTCAATACCATGCTCTTTGTTCATATTGAAACAAATGTATTTCGAAAAGATACATCTTAAATTATTCCTCAAGCCTTTAATTTAACAATAACCTACTGAACTGGGGTAATCGGTGGAATTCTTTAAATCATTACAACCTGTTTAAAAATTCATTATCTTGACAATAAAAAGACTATCATGAAATTGTTAAAGAGCAGAAACTATCAGTTTACAGAGATTTTAAGAGAAACGATAACCAAAATGTCATCAGATATAAATAAAAATTTAAAATTTTTGGTTTTCGAGAAGATTTAGGGAAAAACTAGGAACAATTATTTAAATCTCGAAGCATTTATCTTCAAGAACATTAAAAAAAATAAATGCTGACAATTAAACCTTAGTTCATATTCTCAATTCAATAGCTAATCAATCATACGTTAAATATATATATGTACATGGCTAAATGTTTCACTCTTACCTTGTTTTTCATGTGAACTTTTGAGAGCGCTTGCCATAATTCATCATCTGTGTATTTTGAAAAGGGGTCTAAATTATACCTGCAAATTAATTTGTAATTGGTGATTAACAAAAAAGTGAGGTTACTTACATCAGTGAAGTAATTTGGACGAATACTGAAATAAACAATTTTGATTATATTCGAAAGTTGTATTCCACTTAAAAAAAAAAACAAAAAAAAAACACATTTTCTAGTCTTAAAAGTAAATAATATGTGTGAAAGTTACGTCGTGAAATATGAAAAAAGAAAGTGCCGTCAAGCTAAAGTTTCAAATTTATACATTATTTTATCAGATCAGTCACGACAATCCTTTTTACTGTTCTTACTGCTGATAGAAATCATTGCTGCTATGGAAGAAAACATTTACGCAGAATAATCGTTCAGACCACTTATTTCGTTTTGTTATAAGCTAAACTAAAAGAAACAATAGTATCCTATATTTTTTCAGAATATATGTATGCATATATATTTATAGGTATTCTTGTGCATCTAGAGACGGTTAGAAAAAAAATCATTTTAGGATGGAGTTTTCGGAAGATGAAAAAAATGTCAGCATCAAGAGAGATCAGCATTCATATATAAAAAAAAAAGTAAAAAAAAAATATATATATATATATATATATATATATATATATATATATATATATATACACACACACACACACACCATGTATAAACTGATAAATAGATTAAAAGAAAAATTAGGTAGATGGGTTTTTGTATACATCTATAGAGGTTTGGATATGATAAAAGGATTTTTGATAAGCGAATCCGTACTGTAAACGGAACTATTTTTTCCTATTTTCTCCACCTCCGAACAGTTTACAATTTTAACCGTCAGCGAATAGGAATATCTTATAGGAAAAAAATGCAGGACTACATTCAAGTTAGAATCTTTCCTGCTGAAGAGGCGTGGTTAGCAAATGTGACTTAGCAGAACATTAACACCAAAGAGTTCGATTCACACTGTGTGCAACCGACCTACTTGTGGCTTTGTGCTGTTCTCCACTAGACTCGACAAATAAAAAGTCAGACATCAGTTTTTTGGGGGGGTTTTATTGATTGATTCGTCTTTGCAGGTTATTTAAAGCCAGAAAATACTTTTAGATTTTAAGAATTTTTATTTTTTTTAAGATAATAATGATTTGGTGCTACAAGTCTTACTAATTAACCCATAGCTGGAGGGAGAAGAGTATTTGGGCGTAAGTGAATACAAAGAACCCAACTGAAATTGGAACTGCTTTCCGATGATTAATTCGGAGTCATTATCCATTACATCATCCGCACTTCCAAGCTTACAGCACCTGGTATTCATGAGCGGTCACCCATCTAGGTACTGACAGGTCTCGACGTTGCTCAACTTCAGTGATCATACGAGAGCAGGTGTTTCAATGTGATATGGCCGTTAAGCCTCACATCACGTTATGTGTACAAATGATGTCTGATAATGAAAATAGCACGGATCTTTTCATAGCCAAAATAAAAGATTCATCTATCTATACAACTATTTTTTTAAAATGTAGAAAAAGAAACGATTATACGTTAAACTATTTTTTATGAGAGAGAGGTCAAAATAGTTGAGAAATCGTCAATCTTCTGTATTCGAAACAAAAGTATTGATTACAAGTGTCCAGAGGGAAAGGTGAAAGATCCAACATAACAATGATAGAGATACAAAGTCATGGTTAAAATATAAATAAGTCTGTAGACTAGAGTTAGGAATTAATCCAAGACTGCTTAATGAATTTATAGAGAAGAAAAAAAAATTCCCGATATCATGTTCGATTTACTTCCTTGAAACTCTTTCAAACTAATTAGGCCCATCTTTGGATTTTACCTAGAATTTTGTTTTTAAAGAATATATCTCGTCACTGAAGTGGTATACTTTCAACTGACACCAGTAGCCGGTGTACGAATCCAAATAAAAACTGGTTATTTCGAATGAAGGTTTTCAAAGACAAACGGCTCCTGGCTTGGAAGTTTAGAACAAGTCAATCTTTCTACCCAATCAGCTTTTTTGAAGTTGTGCCATACTAAGCTTAGTAAATATCAAATTATAAATTTCTAAATACATAAATAAATTTTCAGCCTAATGAAAGAAACATTTGTTTGACACATTTCCTCAACATTGCCAATGTACGTAATTCAGTGAGGATTAATCACATAGCACATTATAAAGTTAAAATTCCAGATCAAAATTTAATGAATACTTACGTGTCAGGCTACGGACTTATTGATCCATCCGTATGTATAATTGAGCACGCGTGTGCCACCCCACCACCACCTTGATATGAGTAATGTTTTGCGAAATATTAGAAAACTATGAATGCTGCATAATAGAGTTCAACCTTCACTATGCTCTACACTTGTAGCCCTGTGCCAGACTAATCCAAGCTTAGTAAATACAGAGACAAAGGGTGGAGGAAGAAAGTTCTCGGTCCGACCAAGAAGAAATATTTTTTTAAAAATCTGATGTTTGATCATTTTTTCAAATATTTGGAAATGATTAGAGTTAAAAAATTTTCGGCGCCCATCTTAAATACTTCCGTAATATAGTGATAAACAAATTAGCTTTGCCGAACTATGCTAGCGTAATGACCTAATTCCCACCGTCAGTTCCACTATTATATTAAGTGTTCTAGACTGAAATCAAAGTATCTTCTAAAGAAAGTGGTGTAAGACAAGGATCTGTCTTCTCACCGGGCTTATTCAACCCGTACAGCGAGGCGATTCTTAAAGAACTAGAATCGCTACCAGGATTCATTATCGGTGGCCACAATCTTATAAACATAAGGTATATGCAGATGACACAGAAAGCTACAAACACTCCTACGAGAAGGCAGTGAAGGTAAACGAGAAGAAAAGATTAAACAACTGCAAGAAAAACAGAATGCATGGTTGTTAGCAAAAGAATGAGCCAAATTCGGAAATACCAAAATCAAACAAGTGCAGAAATTTAAGTATCTGGAAAATGTTTTATCAGAGGACGGATAGTGTGACAAACAAGTTCGAAAGCGTATTGGAATAGCCAAGGGAGCATTCCCGAAGCTAAGCAGAGTACTAAGAAATAGAAAAACTTCGCTAGAAACAAGGAAAAGAGTACTAAACTGTCATGTGATATCTGTCCAAAGAGACTTAAAGCAACAGAAATGTGATTCTACAGACAATGCTGAAGATACTATTAGCCGAACATGCGAAAAACGAAGTTTTGGAAAAAATTGAAACAAAAAAAATAAACTAATGTTTATCAGGAAGAGTCACTTGAGGTTTCTGGGGGCATATGATGAAGGAGGAGGGCTTGGAATATATGATATTCATCAAACAAATAGAGCAAGAGGGACAGAGGAAAACAATGCATAACATACTTAGTGAGTTTAACTAAATGGATGGTGAAACAGAGCTTAAGAGAAATAACAAAGAAAGTTTATTAAGAGTTACAAGAGACAGGATGTTGGGGATAGCCATGATCGCCTACGTCTTGAAAAGAGTTTCATGCAGAGCACCTAGTAAGCATTGAAATCATGGTTTACTAGTGTTGACCGAAGAGAAATCTACTTCGAAAATCAATAATCCATAGTCATCTTTTGGATTATTGCCACTATATATATATATATATATATATACACACGACTATTCCTTTACATAGTTTATTTTTCTTACATTATGCCTAGCGTGGATTTAACATGTACAATGATCAATCGTAATACAATTAACCTGATAAAAAAAAAAAGAAATTAATTCGGCAACTTTTATTTTACAAGTACGTTATATTACCTAGATAAAATCGATATAAGGAGTTGAAGAAAAATTCTCAGTTCAACCAAGAAATCCTTATTTTTAAACAAGGATGAGCATCCCGTTTAACAAAATTGTATCTATTTTCTTTTCATCTGCAACTAAGACTGGAACAAAGAGAAAGCGAGACTGTTGAAAAGAAATATGAAACGTCAAGATTAGCTAATATGACATATTATGGATTGTTTTGGTCTTTTATCAGAAATGACTGGATCCTTTCACCGTGTATACTTGGCGATCACCTGTGAGATGTAACGTTTGGCTGAAGTAGTACAGAGATCGAAGAAATTCTAACTTTAGAAATTTTGATCAAATCGAAGTCAAGAATTATAAATTGTCTATTACTTTTGCCTGAAAGCACAGAACAACAGTTCACTGATTACACTAACTCGACTTTCCTTTTGCTGCTATATGTTCTTTGTGAAGAACGTGTAGCAGCAAACTGATGTTAATTGACTATAGCTTAAGACTTGACACTTCAACCGAAGAAGAATTGTAACATTAAATAAAAGCAGTGATTTTATACTTTTAAACCGGCGTTTTTCAGTAGATTTGTTTTTCTAGTGACAGTTACACTGATCTTAATGGTTTCGACGAACTCTAAGATACTTCATCGATCTAAAATACACAATGTAACATAAGCGGAAGGCCGACTGTCGAAGAGAAACCAGCCAGTGTAGCGACTTATTCTTCCATCTTAAAACTTTCTTTAGAAACAAAGAGTATTGAACTTATGTAATATCAGTCCTCTTATATGTCAGCGAATGCTAGATTATCTCCTTACAGATGAAGAGATCTGAAGTAACAGAAATGTGATTCTATAGAAGAATGCTGAGAATACAATGGACTGAACATGTAAACAACGAAGTTCTGGGGAAAATGGAAGCAAAAATGCTACTTAGATTCAGAAAGAGAGTTGAAATCCTAGGGCGCATAACGAGGAAAGTGAGCTTGAAGAATTTGACACTCACAGGACATTAAAAGCAAAAGGGACAGAGGAAAGCAGCGAATAACCTACCTAATGAGCTTGCATAAATGGTTGGCAGAACAGGGATTAGGAGAGATAGCAAAAAGACAAAATTTACAAAGGACAGGAAGTTAATGTAGAGCCATGATTGTCCACGCCCTAAAGGAACGCGGCACATAGAATTGTTTTCTTTATCGACTTATTCCATCATCAGCTGTGTTTCTCCAGTTTTCTTTCAAATTTCCGTGTTATCTTTCATTTTTCTTCGGTGTTTCTTTTATTTGTATATGCGTTTTAGAATTTTTCTTCTATTCCTATTTTCTTAGGTTGGCTTTTTACAAAATTCATAAAATATTTGGTCCATCAACGTAGAATTTATGTAACTGTTTTATAACAGACTTCGAAGGTTTTAAAAAACAAACAAAATTCATCTAGCAATTAATAAAGGCTAGAAAGAATTTCCGTTTGAATAGAAACGACTGAATAAAGGCACATAAGAAATACTACGCAGAAGTTAAACAATAGCAGTTACTTAAAAGTTGATTTTATTATAACACTGAAGTTTTTGGGTTGGAAAACCTTTTCATAATTGTGAATGCTTATTCTTATTATTATCTAATTTTGAGAAGTTATTGTTATTCAACAAATGAATTCATTCTACAATCATTCCACATCTTTCAGATATACTATTCGCATGGAAAGGTTTATTTTGCCGACAGTTAGATAAAAATCATTTACAGTAATGCTTGCAATATATGGTATCGTTTTCAGTGACCTGTGTAATACAGTTTATTCTATAATTTATATGCAATATTCTCAGTTCTTTTCTATATAATAATTATCCTTGTTGAACAACGATAACCACACTAGTATGACTTGGGTATTTTGTCGACAGGTTGATCTAGGCTGAGTCTTTGTTTTCTTACTCTCCAGAGGCTTCATAGTACTCTAATTTAATTCCAGAAAGGGTTGTATACGCCTTTCTCCCTCCAGCTATGATCTGCTATGCCAAATTTATTTTACTTTTTCCTTGATTATGGTCGTTCTATTCCTCGAGTTTGACTTGTTCTTTTACACACTTGCATGCAAAGTCGGTTTTTTGCATCAAAATCTTTCGTAAGAGACCAAGTGTTAAGAAAGTTACGAAGAGTTCGTTCGCTATTGAACACTTCCATATGTATACAAACCATTTGAATTCGTTCGACTGCACTTCTTGCTCTAACTATATATTGATGTTTCTGAGAGTTAACTCCCCTATTTCTAGTTTTCAAACAATATAGGATGAATAATTGTTACGCTAGAGAGGAATCCTTGTGTCCTTTAACATGTTTATGACTGTTAGCGAGCAAAACTGAATAGTAATTGAGCATACGATATACAGTGTATTCACACCTTTTTAAGTGGCAACAGTTTTTTTAATAGCCAGAATTAACTCAAGAGGACTAACCTATAAAAAAGGAGTAAACATTAAAATTTGATTTTAAGATTTTAAAAAAGATTTAACTTTTTTTTCTTTTGGTTTAGGCAGTGTTGAATTTGTTCTTCATAAGAATCTAGTCTGATGCAAACCCAAATTTAAATAATTTTTTTGAAGTAATAACATACAATTTGATTTCTTAACATTTCTAGATGAAATCCTACCTTATTGTCCCTGTGAAAAGAACTGGGTCTTGTGGAATGATGGAGATTTTGGATCTTAATTCTTCGAGACTGATAGTCGCTATGTCAACTTGGTCAATATATATGTGTCCTTTGTAAATGTCCACAAGTCTGAAGATGACACTCCCTAAAGATGATTTGCCTGCAACAAAACGAAAAAATGTACACAACCTATTTATAACAAAACATGATTAACAACCAGCCTGATCTTTCCACTTTAGGAAAGAAATATTCGTTTGTTATTGCAACAAGATATATCGGAATATTCCAATAATTGAATAGCTCATTACTAAATAAGGGAGATCAGGTTGCCGATAATATTATTTTTTATTTGTTTCGTGTTTTGGGGGACATTTTTACTTTTAATGATTCTAAAAGCATATTTTTCTTACAGGTGACAACAGTGTTATATGTATAAACAAAGTCCTTGATTATTTATGCTGAAAATATAACAGATTCGATTGCAAAATTACTTAAATTTAGACCTCATACATTGACGGTGTTAAGAAACTAGTAGTATTCTAAAACTATAAAACTTAATTGTTTGAATCAAAGCTATTGTTTAATATTTATTTCTTAATTATGTTGCAAGTTTGGAATGTGCCGCATACTGAAATGAAAGCTTTTCTGAATGAGAACAGTTTTTCTAAATGAACAGTTCTAACGGCAGACCCTGGAAAAAAAAGTACTGGTATTTGGCAGAAGTGGAAAAAAAAAGAAAAGTATCTGCTGTTTAATTATCGATAGACTCGGCGGCGGCTTCGATTACAGAGAATCACAAGAGTAGATTCCTCTACGTTCAATTCATAAAAAGGTCCAGAAGCAACCAAACTCAAAAACATTATCGACAATTTTTTGATCATTAGATTTTTGTCTAACTTACACAATTCATGATGAATTTTCATAACCGACAATCAAAAGAAACCCTAGAATATGATATCATTATGATATCAACTTCATAGCGGTTTCACTATCTTGTCAAAAAATCATCCCTGATATGGAACATTAGATTTCGATCAGAAAGAACCAACATCTAGTAAAGATTATTATAAGCCATTAAGTAAAATCATATTTTTTTTTTAAACTGGTATTTCTTTCCTCTTATTTCTGTTGTTTTTATTGCAACTCCCAAATCGTCGTTTCACTATAATTAGTAAATAAATAATTGAAAATGCATCATTCAGGAAATTTCAAATCCTGCAACTAATACTAGTATAATTGTTTTGAATCTGAAATACTAAAGTAATTTTACTAAATAAAAAATAAGCAGTATCGAGTTTGTTTGTTTGTTTTTTTTTTTTGTTACTGATCCCTTTTTTATGGGCCAGTGTTAATCTTTGAAGTAACAGTGAACGGTACGTTACATTTACTAAAGTTTTAGTTTAAAAGAAATCACCCAAGCATCTTCATATATTGAAGCTGTATATGGCCGATTTGACAATATACAATCGGACAATTCTACGTGCGAGTACTGAAAAATTCTCGGTCCGCATAAATAAAACCTAGGATTTCATTCCAATGTGGAGGAATGAGGGGAACAAAACTTTAACATATTCTTCTTAGTTTAGACTAACTTATTACCATGAATCGAATTAGGCAGTCGAAATATTTTTCAGTGTAATACTGCATCTAAGAAATCAACATTTTCACAAGACATATACTAGTAATTTGACTAAATATTGCATACGAGTATGGAAAACCGCGTATTTTTCTTTAATAAATAGATTTTAAATTTAACCTACCTGCACCTGTCCTTCCAACAATTCCCACTTTCTGTTTGTCGAAAATGTGAAATGAAACTTGTTTGAGTACGGGGTTCATATCGTCTCTATATCGCATCCATACCTCTGAGAATTGAATGTCACCAGACACTGGCCAATCAGCGCATGTCGGCTGAACATTGGCTGTATCATCGACCTCCACTGGCAACTAAAAGAGAAAAGAAATTTATGAAAATTCCTGACTAACACGATGTACATTTGAAAATTTTAATGCGTTTTCCATCATTGTTATAATACACATTGGTTGCAGTTATAAAATAGAGAGCAGTATACGGGTTATCGATTTCAGCATTTAAACCACGGCTTTACGTACCGTGACCAGCGACGTGGCAGAAATTCATTTTACTTAAAGAATCCTTTTCTGAATTGAGAAAGCACATTTGCTTAAAAACAGTGAGCTGATTATATAATTTCTACGCAAAGATTATAATTTATAGTCAGTTATGTGCCATGCGTGATACACGCTTCTTAGGCGATCATGTATCTTTCGATACATGACTGATGGGGCAGATTTTTTTTACCACAGTAGGTTGCCATTTCGTAACTGCGGTAGACCAGTTGCCATCCAAGGCTATAGAACACAGACTGCCCTGCTATTTACGTATGAGCGTCAAGCAGCTCAGTTCCTAGGAACCGACAGCCAGACACCAGTACATATGATTTGATTATAGTGGTGAAGGCTTTGTGAAGGGTCCGAATACAGAGACCTAGTTCACTACCAAACAATCTCCGCTATAGCAGTCTGTGCTGCTGTTTACCCATAAAGAGGATTAATACCTTTTCCCAATGGATTCGACTGGAATTCGAACTCGGCTCCCCGATTCCTCATTTCCACCATGCCTCCTCAATTTATTGTAAATATTTTAAAACCTTAAATAATACTTACACCCTTCGCATGTTAGTGTAACTATAATTAACAATGACTCTCAATAGCAGCATTTGCAATTATGCAAGCTCCGAGCACAAATCTCAAATAACGACATTATTCTCTCTAGTATATTAACAATTTCAGTATTTGTCTATATTTATGTCTATATCAACAATTTCATTTTCTAAGTTACTAAGTTTACATACAAGAAATCAAATTGTACAGAAGTTTTTTTTCTGTGGTTAAAACACCAGATACCACATTTACAGATCGCTGAAAAATATTCAACAATAGATGTTTTATAAACAGGAGATATGTTCCGATATACAAATTCTTTGAATTACACATTATACGAATAAACCCAGTCAAGTAACTCCATCTATTTGAAAACTTTTGCAATACAAGAATAGAAAAGATACTCGATGAATGAAAAGAAAATTCAGAGAAAATAAAACATACTAATTAATTAAATTTATACAATATATTCATTCAAGGTCATTACGTCATGCTTAGGATGAGTAATATAAGTTCCATTGATGAGGAGAAAAATCACACGTATCATGAAAACGTATTATTGTCTCTTGTATGTGACTGAACATACAGAGTTCAAATGGAAACATGCGATTTAAATTATTTCTTAACCTTTGGAAGAATTTTCAGTTTTAGAAATATTTGGGATATCATTTACAGCTTTTACTTACTGACATATATTCATCCAACCTTTCAATGGATGTGAATCTGGCCTCTGTATCATTCACGAGTCGAATGAAAAATTGAGAGACGTTCAAAATCTGAAAAATAAAAAAATAAAAATATTGATGTTAATTCAAAGAATAATGGAGATGAATAATCAGTCAAACATTTTTCTCCCTTCGAGAATTTTCTGATGTACTGAAAAAGACGCCACAAAATGAAATCTCTTTCCAAAAGAGGGGTAATCTGGTGCCGTGTGCAAAAATTCGGAAAATAGACGCAAAGAGCTCTGTTCAAATCCTCTTTGGTAATTTCATTTGAAGAGATATGAACCTAACTTTTTTCTATGTACAGTGCCCCTTCAGGATGAGGGTAATCATGGCTCTCCACAATTTCCTGTCCTTTATTGCTCTTAGTAAAATTTATCTTTTTGTTATGCCTCCTAAACTGTTCTGCCTTCTATTTACATATGCTCGTTAGATAGGTTATGCACAGTTTTCAACTGTCTCACTTGCCTTCAATATGCCATGGGAGTGTCAAATTTCACAAACCCTTTCAAATTTATGTATCCTAGAAATTTCAACTGTCTTTCTGATGTTAAGTATAAGTGTCCTTTTGTTTCCATTTTCTCTAAAAATTCACAATACTCCCAGAATCCTTTTGTAGAATCACATTTCTGTTGCTTCAAGAGAGAAAAAATGAACGAAATCCTAAAACAGAGTACTACAAAAATGGCTAATTCCTTTTTGAATTAGGGAGTTGTTCTCAGATTATAACGAACATGTAAGTGAACTGCAGATATACTTTTAAAAATAAATATTTTATTCTATGAATAATTAAACAATTTTGTAAAATCTGTAATTTTAACGTTGAAGATTCTCAGAAAATGCCGAGGATTTTCTTGCTTGCGTCAGAAAAAAAAAAAAAAAAAAACATTCTTATTTGGAGCAAAGCTGGATGATTATTGTACTCAAAGACCTCTCCAGATGCTGCAAAGTTTAATGCAAAATTTACGAAATCCTGCTCTAATCACTATGAACCGGAACTTTCTGAAGAATCCTGACGCTTATGGCACGAATACGAGCTGACAAGATTTCTAAGCATAATAGACGACAAATTGTAACAGATACTATAGAAATTCTATTAGAAGATGCCCAGAAAATTACACGTACAATAAGCCAGATGCAGAAAGCACCCAAATTATCCGTTCATAATATCTTTGCCAATAACTCATCATTTTGGCGTGAGGTAAGCTTAAACAGTGTTTGCGTAAATACTGCACACAAGGTAGATGTCAGCGTTGAGAAATGATCCTCAAAAATCACACCAATCTACAGAATGTAATATGGACATACAAAAAGGGATTCAATTCTGACAGTCATGTCTACTACAACCTTTTTTATATGGTCTATGACGAGAAACAACAAAGATTACTTGTAGTTTAAGTAGTGGAGGAATTATGAGTGATTTTACTGGATATGGGTTACGCTGTCTAATTGTTAATGGAATTTTGACAGAAATCAAATAGGATGAGACTAGAACACGGCTTGATCCTAAATCAAACTAATAGAGAAGAAAGGAAATAACCCTTCAGCAAAGTAATGAAAGTTGCCATTCTGCAAAGACAACTATTTTCTACCTCAGTATTGACTTTTCCTATGTAATAAAGTGACCGGCTTTGATTCCAGACCTCAGTTTCATAGATAATCGAGACTCAAGACAAGAGAGTGTTATACAGGCAACATCTAATGTTACATTTTTTACGAGCTAAAATAGGCTAATACGGATGCACAGGAGAAAGCTCTTCACTATGCTCTATAAATTGGCTCACACTGACAGATTGTTCCATTCAACCTTTCTAGGCAAATGATATAGCTATAAAGTATTAACTTTTTGCTAAATGTTTTGTTAATAAAAACATACTTGATTTTGTTGCAGTTTTTATAATTACTGAATATCTTTTTTTTCTGGGCTTTTACGTTTCCTAAAAATGAACAAAACAATTTACAACTACAACAGTATAAAAATGCTTAAAAATAACTTACAAACATTTTATAAACTTCTGAATTCACATTTGAATAAATTTCATTAAAAGATTTTTTTTAAATTCGTTTTTTTTTTATAGTTTCTGGAAAAGCTGTATTATATGTACGAAATATATCTTGCTTATAAGATAAAAAAAAGCCAGTGTAATTCAATATGGCTTAATCCAGCTAAGTGTTAAATAGTAGAGCAGACTGATAACCAGCCTAGGAGAAGGACAACTCTGAATTAAAAACCGGTTGCGCATGGGACAAGTAACTCTTTCCCATAAAAACCTACTACTTGCTATAGTAACCATTTTAGCAATGCCTACTGAAAGTTGTGGCCACTTACTCCTCAGAGAGTCTACAGGATTTGAGTAAGTGCGAGTAATTCAGTATGATTTTGCACAACCAAGAACTAATCTATCCCAAACTCCTTGTGTGAATTTAAGACTTACTTTACTGCTGGAACATTAACGAAGTGATTGAATAAAAAATGCAATTAACTACTTATCCATGAATGTTTTACTTCGTTATTTCTTAATGATGAAGTGGGCAACGTAATGATCAGAGATGATCACACGAAAATCTCAAGTACAATTTTTCTCATAAACGCCCCATTCTATTACTAACATACACACTCTCAATTTATGACTGACACGTGTACGTTTTTGCACACGCACATATTCTGTCTTCCGAAGATAAAGTTCGATTCAGTTAGCTTGTAAGCAACTCTATTGAGGCTATTCAGAGTATTAGAATATCTATGTATTGTTCTTAGACATTTGCAATAGTGTTTTATACGAACTCAATATACAAGTCAAAAATCCAACTGTTTGTTTAATTTTTTAATGCATTTTCCATTCAGAAAAAAGACGATTGTAACTCCACTATCTGTGAATTGCAATTCATTCTTGGGAAAACTAGTGGAGTAGTTCTCTTTTGAGATGAGAGAAGGCGCCCGTTCCCGAGGATTCCAAATCCCGCGTTAGTACCTTCCTCATTTTACTAAGAGGGATCAGTGTAATATCGACGCCAGTCTGACACTTGTCGCAAGACCGGGTAATTTTGTCCATATGCGTGTGTATGGGAACCCGGCGTAAAAAAAAAAAAAAAAAAAAAAAAAATGGTACACCCTGTCTTAGTGGAGATGTCAGGTAACTGCCAAGATAGTGGAGTGGTTTCCCGTTACCTTCTCCACAGTTTGAAATTCAGAGTTCCATGTCAGATTGGTTGCCACCCAAGGCTACAGAGCCAAGTCTACTTTGCAATTTAATCTTTGGTTTGTAGGAGAAAAAAGACGAATTCATGCTTTTTAAAGAAAGTGTGAAAGTGAACATAAACAAGGCTGCAATTTGAACTCAGCTCGCCGATTCCTCTTTCCGTGCCGATATCAGTTACTCTACCTCCAGATCTGTTCGTTATATTACCAAATGAAGTATGCTTACAACTGCTATCGAATGATGGTCAGCATGCTCGTCTTATAAACGGTTGTAAGTAAAGGTAATTAGATCTTTACTATGGTATCCTTGTTTCAGACCATGCTAAAATATCTATTAGGTATAATTTGGTATATGAAGAAATTGAAACTTTCTTACCAGATTAATGAATCCCAGGGACATCGCAGCAAATGAAGGAGCAATGGAATTTCTTGAAAAAACAAACAAAAAGGCTGCTATGATGGAGACACAAGTAAATAGTAAGTCCATGCGAACACCAACCCATCGTAGACTAGCATCAAACATGAAATTGACTGAAGAATTTACGTCATTATGATATCGAAATCTGAAAGTGGAGCGAAAAAGAATTAACTGCATTTGGCATAGTTCTCATTTTTCATTACATATACAAAAAATTAAGTAACTCATCAGGATGCAATAGTTAAGAAATTGGTCACGTATATAATAATTGCAGGGTAGGATGTTCCGTGCTTGTAACTTTGTAAACTCAGTAAATAAGTATAGGAAACTTTTATAACCAAGAAGAATTAAAGAAAGAAAAAAAAAAAAAATGAAACTTTCATGATCTGTTAAATCACGATGTCATCAGAGTAACTTGATGAAAAGATCAAGTGGTTATCTATTAAGGTTTATACAACATTTTCCTTGGATCAATAAAAGGGTACGACACGTGCATCAAAGATAGGTGTTTGAATTCAAATAAAAATCAGGATTTCGAAAGCTAATTTTCTAAGAAGGGAACATAACGTAATTTTCATCCCTTTGGCTTTATGCCATACTATGTTAAATATTAAAAGCTATCCGAGATAATTTTGTAGCCCAGCAGTCGATATTTTTATAAGAATCAATCAACAGTTTGTTACGTTTCAATAAATGGAATTCAGGGTAGCAGGCATTAACTAGTAAAAGAAAACTAACAAAAAAAATGTAAAAGCATCAAAAACATTATATTCCAAATAAGAGAAATACCGCGTATATCAGTTGAAAACTAAACTGGTGACATTCCATCAACTTCGAGCGGACTCTGAATTTTCTATTGCAATGAACGAATGCTTTCTCAGGGAGGCTCCGTGCCTTGAGTGTCTATTGGGATTTTAGCTCAACCTAGACCTCGAATGGAACTAGTACATCCGAGCCACCGCTAAAGATACTGGGAAAATGGTCGGTTCGCTGTAGCGTTCTAGTAAGTACTTGACCCTCCTGATATCCTCTAGATTTACAAGAGCCAGATCAGGATAAAAATGAAGTACAGCTGCTATATATATATATATATATATATATAGACAGGAGCTGCTCGGTTTCCAGATAGAGCCCAGAAAGCGTCTCCACGTCCTTTCGCGTGACGATTAATTTTCCATCCTGCAATGCCTTTCGCACAGACGAAACGTATCAAGTATATCGCTGCTCAATCGCTATTTCCATAAAAAGTGTTCATACGAACTACATTAATCTTCAGGGCTAAGACTTTCTATGTCGGGCACATTATAGCGGACCACTCTCATTCCCTTCATATTCTACTAGTGACCAGTAAATTCCACTCCGACAGCTTTCTACGAACCGCTGCTTTGCAGAACAGACACCCAAGACGATACTTCCCTGATCACCACAATCAACCTATTCAAACTTTGGAAAGTAGATCGGGTCGATAACTTTTCAGCACTGCTTCATGCATAAATCTAAAACATGGGATATTAGATTAATATTAGGTTGGTGCAAAAATAATGTCGTTTTCTCACATATGTTACTATGTGAGAAAACATTATTATTATTATCATCATCATCATTTTTGCACCAACCTAATAATATCTGGCTGCACTGAATGCTGAAAGTGTTACATTTAAACGAAATATGTTCAAATTACCTAGGTATAAATCGATCTTGAGAATTCTGAGATGTTTATTCAAGTCGAATTTTCATCGGATGCCCAGACACTTCACACTTACCCCACATCCAAAATAAAATAGCCACGTTTCCATCTGATACAAAATGACTGATATATTTCATTTTTTTTTATAGTGTGACTTATGCGATAATTTATTCTGAATTAAATTTGTTCAGTTGGTGCCATTTTCTAACCTTTCCCTGAAAAAATCCTGTTGATTGAACGAGCTGATAGTAACCAATCCGAAGGCGGTGGTGTTCACGTGACCGAGAAGCGGGGAACGCTTTTCGTTCTCGATTCTCTTCAGTTGACGGACAGCTTGGATGGAGAAATAACGCAAGGCGATCAATCCGGCTAAAGCCGGAATAAAGGCGAATACTAGCCATGGCTCGACCTGAATGGACGTCAGTATCACCAAAACTGACTGAGTACTGATTTGCACCATCAAGTCTAAAAGTTGCGGCAGGTTCACATCAGCTAAGAGGAAGACAAAAAAAAAAAAAAAAAGTAAGCTTCAATGACGTTTCAAAAATAGCTATTTATCTATTGCAGAGCCTGATAAATTTATCAAGTTGTTCAAGTGTACATGGTGTTACCTAAGTTCAGGGGGGAGTTGACAAAAATAAAATTTATATATAATTATTTAACCAAGCGCGCAGTTTCCACTGTCTCCTTCGAAATAATCCTCTTGTGATCCAACACACTATCACATAAAGAGTGCTGCTTACAAAGGGTAACGGCAAAGATCTGTATTACATTTAATTCGCGCGTTGGTCAAATAACTTCAGGACAGAATTTTTTGCGATTAAGAACTGGGGACGCGAGGAAATGAGCAGTAGCAGTTGCTAATACACAGTGGAGAATATAATGTGAAGCTTTGAGAAATATTTTCATTATTCCCCGAATAATAATTTCGAATATGTTCTGAAAGTTTTGAAACAAGAAATATAGAGATTCGACTTTTAGTATTTTGGCTAAATTTTTTATATAAAAAAATGTCAGTTTAAAGATTATAGCTAAGAAAAAGATGCAGTGGGAGATGACGATTTATACTCTTCATACATTTTTAAACTGAATAATTATATGCACATGCATATAAAGGACGTTCCAATAACTTGGACCGATTTTAAATGTCAATTAAGTTTAAGCGTCTAACGATTTTTTTTCTTTCAGATTTAACAACTGAAGTCTGACAATTTCAACCATGAAAAGATTATTAACAACGTGTTAAACTTTCAAGATAGCATTTGGAAAAATTGTTCGTAAATTCAAACAAACTGGGTCGGTGACAGATGTGAAAACACCATTGCGTGCTCGTTTACGCCGTTCTTGCTGAAAACATTGCTGCAGTGCACGAGAATGTGGCTGAAAATCCAGACACCTCTATTCGTCATCGCGCGTGGAAATTGAACATCTCCACAACAATATTACATAGTTTCCAATTGCACTCTCGATTGGTCGATTATGTTGACAAAAAAAAAAAAAAAAAATCGAAATGCGCGAAATGCATTTCTGTGTGGACGTCCATTTTCGTAATAGGCTTTGATAACTTTAACACGTTGTTTGATTATTAATGTTTCCATGGTTGAAATTGCCAAAGACTGTGCAAATGACGAGTTGAATTGAAATCTTTAAGTCATTTTTTTTTTAGTGGATACCCATATTTAAGTAGACGCTTCGTTTATTTATAAACATTATATTTTCGTCTGAATATTAGAAAAATCTTATATGTGTGTGTGCACGCGCGTGTGTGTATACACACACATGGGCAGGATTCGAAACGGAGGGCGTATATTTTTTTAACAAGATTTATCGATTATTCAAGGCCGGTAGAGGAAAGTAATTATACTGTTTAAAAATAAATGGAACGTTATAATCAAATATGAGTATCCACTAAAAATAACGGTTAGTGATTAAAATCTATCGGATTAATACATAAAAATGCATTACATCTTTAGAAACTGCCTTGTTTGCAAGTCATCCTGAATGTCTAGAGATATCGATAACAGTTGCTATATCTATAGGCACTTATGATAGACAGAAATCACTGATTCAGCCTCAACACAAGTTGAATTGCTTTGTAAAATTTAACGATTCTTACTTACCTTCATCTAGATCTCGGGAAAAGCGATTGAGAATTCTTCCTGGTGGATTAGCATCAAAAAATGACATGGGACTTTTCATAACGCTCTGCAGTACTTTGTCGTGGATATTTGTCGACGCAGTCATAGTAACCTTCAACATAGAGTGAATTTTTTTAAAATCTATAAATTCCGGTACTGTACATGTGATTGTATCGCTCAACAGAAATGCATCTGCACCTGACACACGTTAGTACCAAATTTAACGAGTCTGTCAATAAGCTTCATGCTATCTACTCTTAGTCAATTATTAGTCAAGGTTTTGCAACATTGTGTTGGGACAGTTCGCCGATGTTTGTGATGCATGACAAATTCAAGCAACGTACCAGATTTTCCGTGAAGCCCAGGAACACCTGCTACAGAAAAACTTCAAATATTATGTTAGGCTTTTGACGAACATTCTTTACTGAACACTGGTTTCAAAGCCGGTTAATTGCCGGTTCGGGATGAGCAAGCAAGGCGACTAATTAGCCCAATTATACATTTAATATTAATTTAATATACTTAATTATAGTATTATACTTGATACTAATAAAACCAATTATACATTTCCTTACCTTTTGCAAATTGGGAAATGCTTGATTCCTCCACCACTACCGTAAAAGATGAATTTAAAGGAAAGCTAATGACTCCCTCTGTACTAGAGGACTATTCTTTCAGTGAAAGACAATATATCAGCTGACGTGTTTAGAATAAAATATTAGGTTGGTGCAAAAATAATTTCGTTTTCTCACATAGTAACATATGTTAGAAAACGAAATTATTTTTGCACCAACCTAATAATTTCATGTCAAACAACGAGGCTACTATATCAATAATTCCCAACCCCTGCCACCATACAAGATTCGTTTTCGAGTTTTGACAGGCTGTATTATTTTTTAAAGTACCTATCCAATACTTGTAAATTCAAAACAAGCTTTATAAAGAAAACATTTTCAGTGATAATAGCTAGTTAAAAAAAAAAAAAAAAAAAAAAAAAAAAGAAAAAATGCAAAGTGACGAAGACTGGTCAGAAAGAAAAAAAAATTGTTGTTACACCAATCTTCCCATCGCCCATTTGTGCTTTTGTCATACCAACCCTTCGAGTGAAAAGTAGCCAGAATTGAAAATTGGTTATTTTCTCTCTGCGCCCACTGCCTGCTGTTTTATGATGCCAATCCAGAAAATAACCGTAGGTGGACATAAAACAAATCTAAACAGGCGACCATAACGAAACCAAGACAAAAAGAAAGAAAAAAAATGAACATTTCAAAATTATGACAGATCCTCCTTGATTATTTTAAAACGTAATAATTAATAATTGGATTCTTATTGATAGCTGGATTAATATGCCATAAATATAGGTAATCAGTTTGATATTTTAATAATGCTACAACAGAAAGACAGTGAGTTGAATGACAAATAACCTCGTGAGACGATATCATTATTGATTAACTTAATTTTCTTACGTTCCTCCACTTAATTGAAAAATACATGGTGCGTGTTTCGACACCAAATGTTAACAGTGTAAACACACAATGTTGATATTAGATACGTCGTTTAGTTCACTTGACGTCATTCAGTTGCTGCCTATTTAGAAACTTTGACCGTGAGCCTAACAGCAGTGGCAGAAGATTACACCGCAGTAGAACCTCCTCATTTAGCTGTATGCAATAGAACACAACATCTTCCAAACAAAACCGAGGAGGAAACTAAAAGTCATGGTTGATCCTACACGAGTTTGGTATTTAAAAATAGCAATTTAACTAAAAAACTTGTTGATAATTGTATTCTAACTGATAGTTGGATTAGAACGCTATGAACAGAGATATCCAAATCGATTATGAAGTGTTGTTGAAAGTTATCGGCTTTATCAATTTGGGATTTAAAAAGAGATTTGGCCGGAAATTAAAAAGTGGTTTGAACCGATAACTTTTCAGCACGCTATAAAGATTTCGAGAAATTTGATTTTTAAAAGTAAAAAGTACTGCTCACAATAGGTAGCTGGAAAAGCCCGTACTATATTCGGTTTGCACGTTATCGTCAAAATCCTCGAAATTTCAGGTAAGACCTCATACATAACATTAATAATCTGACATGGGATTGATGGAATATTGCATTATAGTAATCTTGTGTGTGTGTGTGTGTGTGTGAAGATATTACTGTATTTTAAAATATTCAAAATTCTGGTAACGGACAAAAAATAAATAAATAAAATGATCGCTTACCTTAGCAAGAGAAAATCCTTTCAGCGAGAACACAATCGGGATAAGAATGGCGACACCAGAATACACTATCAAGTAGAATTTGTCATCGTTTTTATTTATAGAATTGTTAATGACTGTCGAATTTGTCGTAGTGTCTGATGAGTTTGTGGTAAAGAATAGGATAGTAGAATACGTCGAGTTTAAATATGTTTGTTGCGATGTGTTAGATATCCAAGGATCAATAGTTGAAGGTGCTTCACTCGTTCTTTCGCTTCGTAAGTCATTGAGTGTGGAATTAGAGTTTTTCTGGTGAGAATTCTGCAGGGAAAGAACATGGCATCTACTTAAAAAAGCTTTCCATAAACAATGCTAATTACAATAAAGTTATGAAGTTTAATTAAAAAATATTCGAGATATGATGGAAATTTCCAGAAAATCGCTTATGACCTGAACTTAATCGCTGAAGATTTAGTCAGTTTGTACCTGTGTATATAAAAGAGCGACGATCCGAAAGTAATGTCCCTTATTGTATTCCACAGAGACTACATACACAGATAGTACAATAATAATACGATTCGATAGAGCAAGTTTTCAACTACAAATTTTCCACATTCACTGCCAGTGACTATGCCTTTTCGCCAGCAATGAACAAAAACTTGCGTCCCCAAAACAAGAGAATATAGTTAATTTCCTATCAACCGAAAGAAGCAAAATTCAAAATATACGATAGGTGTAAGCGCTCAGCAAACACTAATGAATGTCAATATGTGCATTCTCCTACCCCCCGCCAAACGGAATGGAGTAATTCAGTTGCACGCTCCTGCTTCGGATGCACGTTCATGTCAGAATCCGTTTTGGTAAATTGCCGCTTATATGCTATCTGTAAAATGGAAAAAGATAGATTGTCCGGAAGTTTCAACGCCTAATGCCATACCATCAACATCTGCCTGGGGCATTAGCGAGACAATATAAAATAAGAGGCTTTATTTTCAGAGTGACCCTCATATAAGTTTGGTGAGGAACACCAACTCCATATGTAGCATTATAGTACCAAATCAAACACCTTGCCATTATTTCATTAATCCCATCGTGATACTACCTTGTCTCTTCAGTAGATAGACTATTTAGTGTTAAAAATGCAACCAAAAAGGTAAGGTCGACAGATAAAAAAAAAAAGTACACTTTTTGGAACTGTGTGTGTGTACAACATTAGACAAACATTACCGTAGAAGTTCTTTGGGTTAGGAGATATATATATATGCTCGCGCGCGCGCGCACGCTCTTCAAACGTTGTCATTAGTGGATACCCGTATTTGAGCGGACGCACTATGTATTTAAACAATATTTATTTAGTCTAGCGGCTTGTGTACTCATGAAAACTTCAGAAAATGTACCCACCGGCAAGATTCGAATCTGCGTCTTTCTTCGCAGGAGGAACCGCCGTCTGCTCTGGTGTGCTTTTACCACCCGGCTAACAAGAGTTTCACAATAATGCAAGGTTTTATTTTTGCATTTAAACACATATCTCAGTTTAGTATCCGAAATGTAAACAAAGCAATTTCTAAAGAATAAATGGCTTTTATTTTTTTAATCCGACATATTTTTATTACTTCAAAAGGTTATTTTTAGTGAATTCCTGTATTTGAGTTGGCGCTGAGTTTATTTCGTCTACCAGCCTGCGTACTCGAGAACAAAATATTAAAGAAAAAGAAATGTGCCCTCCCGTAGGATTCGAACCTCCATTCCTCTTTGTAGGAGGAACCGTCGTCTTCAGATCTGTGTTTGTAACAGATTCCCCTAAAATTAAATTTTGAATTCCAGAATTCTCCATTCTGTTAAACTTGAAAATATTCAAAATATTTATTAAAGTTAGTACAGTCAGAATAGAAAACAAAATGAGTGAATAGCAAGAACCAACCACAACAGATATTACTTTCAAGATTAGCCAGTGTCACCAACTCAAAAAACACTACTTGTAGATATTTTTGAACCACATTTAGTGTAGAACAAATTCTTCAGTTTGTATACTTACGTCGGTGTTAGTTATCCAGTAACTTAGCCACCAGTTACCGAAAACAATCGTCGCGAAGGCTAAAGTATAACACAGTAGCACTAAGAAGAAAACCGTGTAACCTCCTCCTGCTTTCATATAACGACGATACACAACTGGAGAAATGCTGCCGATGACTACATTTTCTTTTAGGGTAAGCGTTCCGTCTGTCAAAATAACAATTTTAATAGGTAATATAAAACATTTGACTTTTTTTAATCATCTACAAAATATTTGTTTTTGTAAGATGAATACAAAAAATAAGCAAATAGTCAAAAATTGGAGGTAGGTAGGATGATTGTTATCACTATCCTAACTTAGCTATTCCCCACTTGTTGGCCAAAACAATTTTCACCATAACTTCACATTTATTCAGAATGCTTCATTTATGCGCCGTGTCCTTTGCAGCTCTTAATAAGTTGTCTTTTCGTTATCCTTCCCAAACCCGGTTTCACCATCCATTTGCTCAAGCCCATCAAGTATGTTACGCGCCACTTTCTTCTGTCCCTCTGCTCTGTATCAGATTTTCC
This sequence comes from Acanthosepion lycidas, assembly GCA_963932145.1. Classification (NCBI taxonomy): domain Eukaryota; kingdom Metazoa; phylum Mollusca; class Cephalopoda; order Sepiida; family Sepiidae; genus Acanthosepion; species Acanthosepion lycidas. Next base: position 67,389,111 of record OZ010572.1, read on the forward strand.
AAACTTTTTCTCCTTCTATATTACGTGCCCCAGAAATTTCAACTGTCTCTTGTTGACATTAAGTACCAGTTTCTTCTTTGTTTCCATTCTCTCCAAAACTTCATCGTTGCACACATTCGGCCCATTGCACCCTCAGCATTTTTCTGTAGAACTACATTTCTGTTGCTGCAGGTCTCCTCTTCATCTTCGAGAAGATGATCCAACATTCGCTGTCATACAGGAGGACAGATATCACGTAACAGTTCAGTACTCTTTCCTTTGTTTCCAACGAAATTTTTTCTGTCCCTTAATACACTGCTTAGCATTTGGAATGCATCTTTGGCCAGCTCTCAATACGTCTTCGGTTATCAGGTAAAGGGTGAGCCCAAAATTACAGGTCGGGGATTCAGAATATTGCATTCGCATAAAGTAAAGAAAAAAAAATCTATGAATATTCCAACTATTCCTATAGAATATATTTTGGGGAGGGTGAGGAGAAGAGATAAAAAAAGATTACAATTAAAAAAAAAAAAAAAATGTAATGAAAGGAATAATGAATCATATATACAAAAATATGCCAGTACGAGACAAACAACATAATGGAAAAAAAAAAAAAAAAATTACGAAATATTAAAAAGAAAGTAAGCCATTTTCCGTTCATCATAACTTTTGTCATCTAACATGGTAGGGTTGAGTTAGTAACAAAACTCAGTATCCATACCTTCTCGAGTTAAGTTACAGTTTCAAAATAAAAAAAAAAAAAAAAGCACTTAAGTGAATTACAATGAAGATAATTTTAATATGAATACCTATATAAAAAGAATAAATTTAATACAAAATGTTATTTTGGAGTGACGAGGGCGTTGGTCATCTACACTATAACTAACTTAGCTAGTTACTTTTATTGACCATAACAGTACGAGATATTCCAAGTAATGCTTCCAGTTTATTTACACGAAAATTATAACGGATACAAAGAGCACAATAACATGATCGTTGGATAGAGCAAGTTTTAGCTTCAAAACACTATGTTTTCCTACTTACCAGCATTGGTGATGCATTTTCACCGACGATGAACATGAGATGATGTCACGTTAGTAAAAAGCTGCACCAGCGGAATAGAACCACTTTATCCCTGTCCATATTGTTAAAATGCATTGCCCACCACCACTGCTAATAAATATGGGAGCAATTCTTTTGCAGAAAAAAATACACCTCTACATGTACCTGAATAGAGAAATTCACTGACACACCTCTGCGTCGTACGCACTTTTAGATTAGACGCTATTTTGCCAGACTATTGCTTAAATGTTAACTGTAAAAGCAAAACATTATTGGTTTGGGTGAAAGGCCCAACCTTTACTACCACACCACCAACATCTGATGTGAACCAATAGGATGCATTATTTTCGGAGCAGCCTTCTTTCTTCGTTATTTCTTCTACTACACTTCAGTGTCATATGTACTAACATGTCACTCATTGTCTATGAAAAATGACCTTGGATGGGTGTAAATGAATGATTTAGATCGTGCAATTAAAAAAAATTAATGCGAGTGAAAAATATATTACCAGCAGGTCTTAGTATTCGTCTCCCTCCTTCCTAACAATCTGATATAGCAGAATTGTAAATTAACCAGTTGACGAAATAGACAAAAAGATAATATTCAATAAAGATCCTCATATAACTTAAAAACTTTCTATCATGTGACGGGAGCGGGAGAAAACGTATGAAAATTTATAGGGGAAAAAAAATCCATGACAAAGCATTTTTAAGCCGCAGTTTTCAATCAATGTTCAGGCGCGCTTCATTTCTTAGTTCCAGCAATACAAACTTTCACAACTTGGACCCGTTATGTCATGTAAACCGAGTTGATTCATCTTCATTTCCATCGTATTCCATTGATAAGGAAGAACTTCCGCTCAAACAACTTCTCTGGAACATATTCACCGAAAGGATTTCTCTCTGATCACTACTACTTCAGCCCAAGATCAACATTTATCTACCCTACATATCCTCATAATATGCAACCATTACTCCCTCTCTGTACGTTCACATAATCACATTTAGTAACCTTGAGTGGTTGTCGGGCCTTGTATTGAATGAACAATAGTATAAAAATCGAACAAAAGCCAAAAGAAAAAAAACATCTTACGTAAGCTGAATGGATATCTTTTACAGTTTAAACTTATTCACTAAGCAGTAACTTAGTGTTATACACTCGCCATAATTTCACCCAATTTTTGTTGAATTCTAACAGATTATTTTTATTCTCGATTCTGATCTTAACCATAATCTGATGCAAATATTCTATGAAACATGAGAACAATGTAACTAAGTTTGCACAGCGAGTTTATACTTTACAGTGAAAGATTTGCGTATTTTATGATTTCTGCAACAAATACATGACGTAACAACGAGTTCCGCTGCGAAAGACTTTTTGCTGATTCAAAGAATTTTCCAAATAACCAGCAAGCTAAGTGATACCTCATCGATACTCGGGAACTCTCGAACGTCCACACCAGAACGAGCGCCTCTCTTCATCAAACCGCCTTCTTCAATGAAAATGACCGGGATCCTCCTCATGTAAGTGAATACTGTTTTTCTTTGCTTCCGACGTGTTCATCACATTGTGCAAACATCCATTCCAGAAAGGACAACCGAATAATAGATGTTAGGACATCACTAATTTTGGCATTCATAGACCACCCCTTTCAGAATGACAGAGGTAGTAAAACTGACGGTGCCCTATGACCCGAAAAGATTTTAATCAAGTCCCTTTCAAGACTAACTATATTGATACACACACGGGGGTGTAAGTAAATATCGAGATTCATTAAACGATAAGCCATTTCTCTTTATAACATCCAACATGTGTGCCTGCCGAATTCGTGAACACGAGCGTACAAAATTCCATCAAGGAAAGCCTTACTATCAAATAAATTTAACGCGAGCTAATATTAGAATATTTGGCGGCGATATCGCGAGAGCAGTCTCACATTGGCTTGCAAAGAGCTTAGTTTCTTGTAAAAGAATTGCTCTTTTACTTTGGATCTCACCTTTTCGATCCTTGAAAGTCAATTGCCAGCGTTGAATGTCAGAAAAGAAAAAAGCCAGAAAAAGAATTCCAACCTCTTGTACCATAAATTTGTTTCATTTCGTTTTCAACTACCGATCCTTCTGTTCATACTACTCTATAGAGGATTGGGTGTTTTTTTTTATATCCCTTCAGAAGTATTGTTTGAATTTAAATTGTTGATTCAAGAAGATGGTCACTGGTTGTGACGTTTTTTAAGTTTCTAACTTTCCTTTTAAACGTGTACATTCTTACCTGATTGTCCGTTCTCGTCTTTCTCTTCGCCAGTGAGGTCAGATGATGGGTTGCTGTTTGAATAAGTAGGCTTGTTTGTTAATTTCGGTTTCTGGTCATTTTGATTCCACGATTCAAAATCACTCGCATCTGAATCGATAAAGTGAGAAAATACAATAATTAAATCCTAATTTACAAGCATTTCAAATAACCTATTGTTATTGATCAATACCCATCCCTAAATCAATGCTCCCTTTACCTCTCCGATTTCTGACTGAATAAAAAGACTTCCTGTCAGTATGGCTTCCTCCTTCTAAATAAAGAATTGTCTGGACCAACGTCTTTGTTCATAATCCCAACCACCGATAATTTAACATAATACAATTTAATTCACTTTGCAACATCCTTAAATTCACGCAATTAAAGTAGGGTTTTAGCAAAAGATAAGAATGATAACGTTTTTACTTCGCCAGTTATTTACGAGTTCAAACCACACAGGGTTCCCTATCAGCAGCTCATTTTAGAACAAAGATAAAGCACCTACTCGTAGTGTACAAGAATATCAAGATAAAATAATTCTATTTTCCCTCTAAACGGTACGAATAAATTATGCCAATCTGCTTTACTTCAGATATCATTATATGACAAAGTTTTGGATTTTAAGTAGTTTTTTTTTTTTTTTTAATTTAGTTCTAAATATTTAAAATCATGGGTAAAATTTTCATGATCGTAAATTTTCTAATCGCGATAAATTCCTCGATGTGTATTTGCTATAGTCCTTAAAAAACTGATTTCTGATATTTACCTAATGTTGGGTTTTTATTCTCCTCTTTCAACGGTTTAGTGTAAAAAGTTTCAATCATTCGTGCGTAATAGCCGTTCATTTGCAGAACTTCCTCATAAGTGCCACATTCAACAATTCGGCCCTGGTCCATAACGAGAATGAGATCGCAGTCTTTCAGGTACTGAAAAAATATAACCAAAACGTAAGTTATTTGTATAGAATTATAAGACTCTCTAAAGTTTTGGCCGTCAATCAAGATTTAAAAAAATATTGTGGCAACACAAACGAACATGCACAGCGGTTATTGATGGTTGATACATGATAATGTACCTGTTAGTAATTGAAGCATATAATTAACTTTATTCATAGCCTAATACAAAGTACTTTCACTATTTGGCTGTTATGACCTTAAAAGAAAAATTATTTTAGTAATAAAATGCTCTGAAACTTAGTTTCAAACTAAGAAATCTACCAATCAATGCTTTTAATATTTTGGTTTTGATTTAAGAACCCTGTTTCTGATAAATTAATTATACATAAAATAGCATCATTTTATTGGTAACTGAATTTTTTTCTTATTTGAACACACAACATGACAATTACCGACTTAGGTCCTTAATCTTCAGATATTTACCCATCCTCTTAGAAATAGTTTTGTTAGTACTGAAAATGACTAAAGCTATACGATGACGTGGTAAAAAAATCAGTTTGTAGCGATAAAAGTTACTTCCTTGTCTGTACATTTTAAATTTAAATGCTGTTGGTGGCAATAAATAAATGTGGTTTTCTCCTGCTGCGACATTTTATATTTAATTATTTTAAGTGCTGACATTTATTTAAGAAGTCCTACCTACGATATATAAATAACTATTAATAAAATACAGTCATAAAAAGTGTTAAATCAAACTCCGGTCAAATTTTTAAACTTAAAAAAACAAAAAAACAAAAGTGCGTTCATAATCCAAATTTATAAAAACAAAGTTAATTTTATTCATAATTTCCATATTCATTCAACAAACACTTAAAAAAAAAGTACTTCTATATATGGACGAAAACTTTTGAAAATTTGCAAGAATCTGACAATATGTAGAATTTTGCAAGTTAGTTAAAACCATTTCTTTTTTAAACTCTAGGTAAAATGTGATTCAAAATTTCTATGCAAAGCAAAAAAAATCACCTGATACAAAACAATTTCAAAATAAAACCTGAAACGTGTAACAAGTATTTTTTTTTTTTTTTTTAATTTCATGACCTGGCGAAAAAAAAAAAAAAATTAAAGGCCAATGTAATTAAATCACTGCAAACAATGAGATATTCATAATGGCTGGACATTTTTATATAATGCAGACACCTAAACGAAAGTAAAATACTAAAATCTTTCAAGTTACAGAAAGAAAACATGAAAAATTCAAAGTAAATTCAAAATAATTGTTAGTGGAGAAACAGACGAAATGGTATTGTTGCAAATTTATAATGGTGGATGAATATGAAAATAGAACATAACTAGCAATACTATTAATATGTTAAGTGATTTGTTAAAGTGATTACTTTCAAACATGATTGAGTTATTTTCCTCTGATAAATTGCAAGGTTCAATTTAAGTAAAACATCACAAATTGTGTCAGACTGAATGATTAGTTGGTTTATTTTACATGTCAGCCATTACTGGTTTATTTAATGCCAAATTTTCTTAAGTCTACGAGCATTTGCTTTGTAACCTTTTTTGTTATGAGGGGGAAGCTTACCTCTCTGCTGGGGGATAAAGTAAGTGCATTTTAGGCTCCACTGACACAGTCGCTATTTTATTGTTTTTCATTTTATTTTTTTTTATTATTAGCCCTTATTTTCACAATAATAATGCTAATTGTATAGAGTTGGCATTCGACAAAGTATTCTTTCTTATCTGATTATTAAACACAAAGGTAAAAACCGTCTCCGGTTTTTAAAAATAACTGACATTAACAAAGTGATCTTGGTTTTTAAAAATGGATATATTTTAAAAGATTCATTTTAACAACGTTGTGGTTTTTTTTATTCAAATTTATACATTTCTAGAGTGTTTCAGCAATGTTTCCCATCGTTTATAATATTGCGTATTATTAATCAAACTCTGCTAACTTACCTGCAATTGATGGGTAACCAATATAATTGTCCTTTCATGCATATATTTCTTAAAGCATTCATAGAATATGTGTCTTCCCACATGGACATCGACTGCTGAGAGGGGATCGTCTAAAAGGTATATATCTCTATTGCTGTAAGCAGCTCTGGCTACACTCACGCGTTGTTTTTGCCCACCGCTTAAATTGGTGCCTCTATCGCCGATCTTGATTGTAGTGATGTCAAATATAATGAACGTGTAAAAAAAAAAAAAAAAAAAAAAAGTCTTAGGAAATTTGCTATAGCTTCTGAAATTGTTAAAATACAAAGCAACATTAATTTATTTTTTTTTCAGTGATGCTACCAGGAAATTACATTAAAGTAAGATATCATACTGAGAAAAAGCGCAGGAACTTTACGACTTGTGTAACGAAATCCACGAAATCGCTAAAAAAAAAAAAAAAAAAAAAAAAAAAAGCATAGCTTGATGAAAAAGACGCCAGCCTTGCCGAAAACAAAATTTTATCGTCTAAATGCTTATGTTATTATTAAGAGGAAAGACCAAAGTTAGTTTGTTTTTTATTAATTATTTAAAAAAATTTTTTCCTTTTTTAGAACATTCTAAATTTTGATTTTTTTTTTTTTTTTTTTTTTTTTTTTTTTTTTTTTTTTTTGTTTTGTATGACACACATTAATTTGGAAAATCTTGCAAAAATAAATTGTCGGATGTCAATGAAACTTTCAGGAACTGTTCACATATGATTGAAATTATTATGGTTTTTTTTTTTTTATTAAGGTCATAGCAGAAATATTTATTTTTTATATTTATTATCCCCCACCTAACTAATTTTATGAAAACGCTAGAAATTCGATCGCATCGGGTTTAGTGATTACAATAGTTAAAAAGCACAAGGCTTTGAGGAATGCAAATCATTTTTTTTAATTGGACCCCCAACCCCTACCTGAAAATCAGCTCTGAATTGTAACATACAAAACTCAATAAAATAAAGATATTATTTAATTTCAAATACTTTTATTTGCTTTTGTTTTTATGAATATGGACAATGTTTTCTGAAAGCAAAAAATTTTTTGATGAAAAATGAATTTTTAATAAAAATAAAATTATTTATTTCTTAATTATAATAGATTTTTACATTTAAATTGTTAAAATATTATAAAATTAGTTAAAAGCCTCATCGGGTTTCCTAAGTCTCCTTATGAGATAGATCATTTTTTAGCGAGTTGTAAATTGTATCAGAAGATCCGCAGTATTTAGAAATGTAATTTTGTGTTTATAATCGGGCTGTAATCATAAAGTAGGGAAGACCAACCAGAATCCAATTAAATTGCTTTATTTGAGTTAAGCATTGTTCTCTGCTGTTAAGGTCTTTACTTTTGCGAAACACGTGTGGAGAAGTTAATTTGATTTTCCAATTTCAACTGGGAAGGGTACCTACAAGTATCAGTATCATCTTATAACATTTATATGATCTTATTTTTATATTAATCTCAGTTATGACATTTTTCCATAAATGAAATATCAAAATTAATAATAAAATGAATGGAAATACAAATAACACAGTAAAATGTAATAAATGTACATAAAATTATAGTATTCTATGTACATTTCTGATAAAATTTCATAAGAAAGGTGTCTATAAATTAGATACCTTTCTTATGAAATTTAATCTCACTCTTATTTTAATTTCTTTATAATATATTTTCCATAAAGCATCGTAAACATAAAGGTGAAAGCTAAGTACAAAAATAAAAAATTAGAGCGCTGAAAGTTTTCCTTAAAAATAACGAGGTAAATAATTTGTTCACTTAAATAAAAATTATTTCACTTTCCTCCTTCCGTAGAACAAATTAGCCTCGCGGAATCCGTCAATATGTCATTCATCACCCGTCAAGTGACGCGAAAGTTTGACCGGCTTTGTTTTATTTTCAAATTACATCTTGTCGGCGCAGAAGTTAAGTTGGTTCAAAATATTTTAAATAAACATAATTTCTGATTTTCTTAAAATAAGTTTTGAAAAATGATAATTAATATTTAAAAGAGATTCAAAGTGAGATTTCCAGTTTTCTTATAAAATGGAAAAAAATGGTCAATTTTGCTAACTCAAAAAAAAAGAAAAGGTTTTTAACGAAAATTTCAGATGTGCTAGGATTAAAAAATGCAAAAAAAAAAAAAAAATACCCCCAAAATATATTGATCTTTCCTCTTAATAATAAACATTTAGACGATAAAATTTCATTTTCGTCAAGTTTGGCGTCTTTCATCATGCTATGCTCTTTTTTTAGCGATCTCGTGGAGTTACCCAAGTAATAAACAATAAGTAAAAAATCGAGCAATGTAGATAAACCATGTGAACGAATCAGAATTGATACAATAAAAATTATAATCGCCAAGATGTGAACACGTACTTATATTTATTACATGCACGGTGGTGTATGAGAAATTGGAGAACCGAGTTGGTGTTCCAGCCTACTTCATTACATTTTTACCTGCACACAAATTCTCTTGGGGGGGGAGTATGAAACCATCTCTTCTTCCCCCAGCTATGGATTAAATAGGGATTGTGCTCTTTAGCCATGGATGGTAACCAGTCTAAGAGAGGAACGGCTCTGAATTGAAATCCGTCTAGGAATGGGGCTAGCAATTCCATTCCCTAAAGCCCTACTACTTACTACGAAAACGACAGAAGCATTGTCTAGAATGCTGAAAGCCTCATACTCCTCGGGAAGTTTGAGCGTTACATTTTTTATGCTTAGATACACATTGTTTGCGTGAGGCCTTTTATGAAGGGTTTTTGAAATGGATGTGAAAATTTGATACATGAACAAATTTGCTTAAGTGTTTGACGCCAGAAAACCAGTAGCCACATCATGAATGTCCAAAAAAGCCATAGGTAAGATACCCTTAGAGACATTTCCTTCAATGACTAACCTAAAAGACAATACACAAACTCAACTAGTTGCCAGTCAAATAGCAAAAATGATCGCCAAGACGGAGTTTAAACATTTTGTATGCGATCGAAATTCCGTTGTACCGTAGTTGATTAAAGTTTTAGTTTGTTTGAAAAACATTCTAGCTAAGTTGATAGCCATTCAATAAAATAAAATGCAGTTCATTTTGGACTCTATAATATACAGAGTGATCCAAAAATCACACAACAATTTGCAGAAAACATACACTTGCGAACTAGCAACCAAGGAAAATTTACATGACATCATCTTCCATAATTCGACCAATAAAATTTCTTAATATTATATTGTCACATACAGAATCATGATTACATTTGGTAAATAAATATAAAAAATACAAGGTTATCAATGGTAATGCGACTTTTGGCACACCTTGTAGATTCAGTTCAATGAATAAAACTAAACTTAAATTTGCAAAATAAAAAACATTGCACACGGCGAAGACATTGACTTTAAAAATAAAGTCTCACCTCAGTCTCATCGCCTTTAGCCAGTAGCTCCAAATCGGTTTTCAACCCACATGCGTGAATCACTGCTTTGTATCTGTAACATAAAATATTAACATGATGATTAATTAAAGCTAGTTATATGTAACAAATATTTTTTTTTTCAAATTAATACTTATGATCAGATAGTCAAGTCGAAATTTGCATGTTTAATTTTGCTAAGTTGTTAAGTTAGTATTTACATTTTTTATTTTATAGAAATTTGCATTTATAAAAAGAACTTACGTTAGGAGAGGAGATACAATATTTTTATCAAAACCATTCTGTCTACAACTACAGTGTAACCCGGATATAAGAGAGTTGTCGGGACAGGAGAAGAAGTCTCTTCTATCCGGGTTTTGTCTATTTTGTTTAGGTAAGTATGGCTCTAATATCTTTTATATCCGGGTTTCTCTTATATCCGGGTTACATTGTATTTTGAAACTTCAGCGATTAAAATAATTCAAAAGAATATTCCAAACATTTCAAGTTTAATAATCAAATAAAAAGTGGGGGCAGATTTATTTTTAATTTTTTTTTCAAAAATTGTTCATGTGTTCAGAATAATATTCTAGAAAATTTATGAAGAAAAACAGTAAAATGCAAATTATTGAATAAATTCTTCAAAGACGAATCAAATGCGAGACAAAAGTCTAAAAGCTGCTCATTTTTATCACCTATAAATTCACATATGGTAAAAAGTGAAAAAAAAAAAAATGGTCCAAATTCTCAATAGACCTTCGCCATGATAGAAAACTTCATAAGATACGTGAATTGAAAATAATTAGATAAAAAAAAATGCTGAAACAAAACCTTAGCTTACAAATTTATTTTATTTTTATTTTTTTTACAGTAAGAGTCACCCTTTACAAGGAGCCATCCGAGGTAGGGGGGTAGGTAAAAAGGACATTTGTGTGTATAGGTGAAGGAGATAACGATTAACACTAACCTTGAATACGTTAAGATTGTAGTAATAGGGGAAACACCCTCTTGGGAATCGATTTCACAGGGCAGTGGTTCGCGAAAAGAAGCTGTTCGAGTGGAACTTCTCACCGGTGTAATATGGAGGGGATGTGGTTGTTTGCTACTATATAATTGGCATGGTGTATCCTAGCCATGAAGGTTTGCCTTGACAAGAACAGAGAATGTGTAATTCTACCGGGCACTTTCCATGGAAGTAGCATTAGACCAATGAGAGGCTTACCCCATCCCGCCTGTGAGATAAGTTGAAGGGTTGGGAATAATTCATCACCCACAAGGGCTTGGAGACGCTTTTGAACTCTGTCAAGGCAGGAGAGTGTGGTCTTGACAGCTCCTGCCCAAGTATGACAACAGTACTCCATTTTTGGTCTGATCTAGTTCTTGTAAAGACGTCATGTACTTTCTGGAACTGTACAGGGAACCGATCATTTTACCTGCATCTTTAGCGATGGATCGTATTGAAGAGTTCCACTTGAAGTCGGGTATGAGTTTGAGGCACGACAGTCTTTCAAGACACGGTGCTTCCCTGAGAGGAACTCCGTTCATTTTGATTAGTGATAGTTCAGGGTCAAATCTGTGATGATTGAACGTAACTAGCTTTGTCTTTGAGGCATTGAATGTAACCAGCCAGTTTTTACCTCACTAGATAGCTTGTACAAGATCGGAAGAGAGATCAGTCGCTAATCTCTGGCCATCGAGATTTTTAGAGGCGCACCCGTATATAGTCGTATTGTAGCTTTTCTTGTTTAAAAGTCGCCTTCAGCGGTCTCCATCCAGTATCAATCTACTTTCTATTTATAAATTTATGATTATTTGTATGTTATCACTAAGCTTCAAGTATTCTTTCCTAATTATTCCTATTGATTTCTCGTGTTGAAATGAAGAAAGGCTGTAATCAGTTTGGTGACAATGCTCATTAATTATCGGTAGAAAACTATCATAGTAACATTTTTAAGAAGCTTATAATTAATAACGGATTCTTTAATTTTAATAATTAACACTGGGCTTTATTGTGGGCATTAATGAAAAACTTACCGAGAATCTTATTGTCTAATTAAACCGAAAATTGTTTTATTTTCAAGTTACAGCGGTATTGTGCTAACAACAATTACACTGTGATGTACAGTTTTTGATAATGTAACAAACACAAGAACGGGATCATTATTATACAGAAACAAGCATCTTAAGTTTTAATAAATAGCAAGCTTAATTTAGTACGACACAAAGCCTGAGTGAGTGAGAGAATCTGGATAAAAAGGTTGTGTTGTGTCAATCTTCCAAGTTAGAAGAGTTTACCTATTTTGATAAAATGTGAGGTTAATTTTAATAAAAAAATTACTTTTGATTATCCATTTCGTTACCAAACAAAATATTTTCTTTCAAGGTTCCATTGAAGATCCACGCTTGTTGACTGGCAAAAGCAACGCTTCCTTTCAGTGCCAAAGTTCCTGCTGTTTTCTTCATCTGAAAAGTAGTATTCATTTCACTTAACGGTCAAAATAATAATAAAAGATAATAAAGCTTTAGAATGCATGAAGTAGAAATGTTCTTAGAGGGGTGGTTTGTAATCCACTAACAAAAAACAAAATTTATTATTTAGCTTTAAGAGAATCGCACGAGTTCTCATATAGTGTATCTGTATTTTTTTAAAGTAAGGTTCACCCTGCACAAGAGCCGGGGACCACTTGAGGTAGAGGGTTACAATAAGGGGTAGTTTATATGGATAGGAGGGGAAGATAACTGTTCTCTAGACTTGAACAAGTTAAGATTGCAGTGATTGGGAAATCATCTTGGGGGACTGATCCATAAGACATTGGTTCGCGGGAAAAAGCAGTGTTAGTGAAACTTCTCGCCGGTGGAATGTGGCTGGTTTACCACTTCTGGTAAATAGCATGGCAGATCCTAACCGTGAAAGTTAAACCTGTCCAAGCACTTTCCATAGTAGTAGTGATAAAGCAGTGAGAGATTTGCTACATCCCGCGTATAAGAGAGAGATTGGAGGGTGGAAAATAATTCTTCTCCCGCAAGAACTGAGGTTCTTTAGAACTCTATCAAGACTGGAAAGTGAGGTCTAGGTAGTTCCTGCCTAAATATGACAAAATTACTCTATTTTTGGTCTGATATGGCTCTTATAAAGGTAGAGGATAGCATGAGGAGTCAGGTGCTTACTGGAGCGGTACAGAGAACCGATCATTTTACCTGCATCTTTAGCGATGGATTGTAAATAGGAAATCCACTTAAAGTCGGTTGGATTTGTTTTACAGCATATCAACCTCATTGATTTTATTGATGGTATTTTTTTTTTTTCAAAAATGTATTGCCGTTATTTTTACATTTTCATAGTGTTTTGAACCCAGTTTAGGGGTTAACTATTTGCCCATACCTGGGACCCACCACGTCGGAACTTGGTAAACCTGAGAACAGCAGCAATTAAGAGGTGGTTTCACGCTTACTTGAGGTCCTCTGTGAATTTGAGGCCCAATATCTTCTCTAGGCACGAGACCTCCTTGAGGGGACATCCGTTCATCCTGACTAACGGTAGTTCAGGGTTTGATCGACGGTGATGGAATTTAACCAGATCAATCATTTCCGATTCCATATGATATTCAAAATAGGCTCAAAGTTAATCAACAGAAGAATTAAATTAGTTTTTCAGTGAAAAACTTTAAAAATAAATCCAAGAAACATCTATCGTTCCACTTTAAGGAAGTATGAATCTTTATACTTACAGTTAACAGAATGACCCAAGGTAGTAGCCACGCCATTTTTTTTTTTTCGAGGCTAGAAGCTTTGATCTTACCATAATAACAATGAGAAGCCTGATACTAGCCAACATCAAGAAATAACTTTATCAACTCAATTTTTATTCATACCCTACTTTTCACTTTGAAATCAACTCAACTAAAAAAAAAAAAAAAACTTTGAAAGAACTTTATTAGTTTAGGTTCGTTTTACGGCACATCATCCTTAATGGGTTATTTAATGTCGACAAAATTCTTGGCATAGGTCCGTATGAATAGAATATGTATTCTTTGTAAGAATTCAGTCTGTAGATCAGGTTTCATTGACGTATTTTTGTAAAGAGTGTTTTGTCGAGAGTCAAATCTATTACTGGCAATATTTTTTTCAAAAATGTATGGCTAGTATTTTTACTATAAAAACCTATTTTTAAACTTTCATAGTGTTTGACCCCATTTGGCCATAGCTGAAACCCTAACAGGTGCTACCACCCCAGGTGAGGGTGCACCTGGAAACAACAGCAGAAGTGGTTCCACACTCCTCAAAACCTCGAGATCAGAGGCCACGCTGCCAGATGTAGTTTATCATTATACCTAAGACATGAAAGAACCTGAATTCAATGACTTTAATCCTATAAGTCATGCAAAAAATATTTTTTCGTTTGTTACTCACAAACAAAAGAATATCACCTAACCAACTTTAACATTACATTTCTCTTTATTGAACTGTTTAAGCAAATATGTATGTAGGTAAATAAATTTGTAATATGTCAAGGTAACTTGTTTTTTTTCATTTTGCCTCCCAACTAGAAATACCCGGAGGTCTCATCACAACAAGGCTCGTTTTCTCAAACTTAACGGACGTACACCAAGAACGCAAAAGCTAGTAGCTGCCTACTTAAAGGCATTAGCTCAATTAAAATTTGGTAGCCAACCGCTAAACAACCTTCATAGATTACACAATAATTACTTCATTACGACAACCACTACTACCTTCAGGGCACCTCGACGTGGTGTAATGGCTATCAAGTTTGTCTCGCTAAATCAGTTACGACTGAATAGCGAGTTCGATCCTCACTGAGTGCCCCATACTTTAGGCTTAAACCTATTCTGTTGATGAGCAAATTTCACTGCAAGGTTGTTATACCAATCCTCTTCAGTGATCTTTCTCAATGGTCACTTTGGCATTAATATTACTGGCTTTTTCACATCCACTAATTTTATTTTAATTCTTTTTGCTAATTGTCTTCTTGAAGCTTATAATGACACTTTCCTGTGTTCAAATAAATGTGAGCAAAATTGTTCATGTAACATTCCACCATTTCTTTCTCCGATAATCTTTTGTTTTTAATCTACTAGCGCCATCACGTATTCTAACAAAAATAATATTCATTGTCGATAAAATTATATCACCTCGCCTAAATGAAGTGATCTGCTTCGAATGCTCAAAGCAGCTTTCCGTTCTTGTTCTAAGGCACTCCTTTTACAACAGATGTGAAATGACGTCGACGACAGCAATAATAATGATACCAAAAATAGAGGTTTAAAACTTGAGAAAACATTTGGGCTATTTCAATTTTAGGTATTTGTTTTTTTTTTTTTTTTTTTTTTTTTTACTTATTCAACTCTAAAATTCCCGGATTAGAAAATTTAAACAATAGCAAATATAATTATGTCTACTTCATATAGTTTATGGCTTCAACATTAAACTATGAACGTCATGTACACACAGATATTCTTATTGTGCACCTGTTTACACTTTCAGACAGATCTATAAAAGGAAATGAGATCATCTTTACTAGTCTGCGTAACGCTATTTAAACTCACAAAAAGTGTACGGATTCAACAATAAATAGTTACCATACTATTCAAATATTATTTTTATTGTAGATAGTGATATCATTTAAGGACCAAGACGGAGTTTTCTATAAAAAAAAGAATATGATTGCATCATTTAATATTTAGCATAAGTTTTTATTTTTAAGCATGTTTTATTAGAAGTAGAATATGACTTGTTTTCAATTAATTAAACAAAGAATAATTATATTTTTCACACCTACATACGCGCACACACAACTTCAATAGATTCACTAACTAGGCGATCTGTTTTTTCACTGATTAGGTACTAATTTAAAATCTCTTGGGTACCCCCATGAGCCTACTACGCAATGTTTTGTTGCACGAGAGCTGTTCATTTTGGCACAATCTTGAAAGCATAGGCAACTTCTTCGTGTTTGTTTTCGAAGATTTTAATGTCATCCGGTTACTTTGCCGTCTTGTAATGGTTAGCAATCTTTTCTCGCTAAATCAATTGCAACTGAATAGTGAGTTTGGTCCTCATTGGGTGCTCCATGCTTTCAGACTTGTGTCACGTCTAAGATACACTCAGTAAATCGCCAAAGGCATTTAGATTAGTGTAATGGTTAGCAACCTTGTCTCGCTAGATCATTTACGACTGAGTAACGAGTTCGACTCTCATTTGGTGCTCCATACTTTTGGCTTTGTGCTACATCTAAACTACGCATAGTAAATCGCTATATTAATGTCATTTGCTCTTATTTAACGTCCACCTATGGCTCTGGTGAATAAAAGTGTTGTGAAACACACACACACACACACTTTGCGAAACTTGAGATAATTTGATAGTGGAATATTGGGCATTGGCTTTTCGACGATGAGCGATAAGAATTTTTTTTTTTTTTTTTTGCCACAATAAGCAAGAGAAAAGATACGAGAAAAATAAAGACGGAAGTAAATAAGGCCCTGATAAAATGATTTAAGTTTTGTGTAACTGAAAAAGTTACATAGTTTTTCATGCCTTATGTCAGATTAGTGAAGGTCTATATGTATTTAAGCTCTGCAGTTACGGAATCACTGGAAGGGTTTTCTTTATTATAACATACTTCCTAACAGGTAGATCCCTGAAGGTAGTTATTAACGGTCAGTCCTCCGAGTCACTTCTCGGACCAATCCTCTTTCTGATTTACACAAATGTTATACCTGAGATAGGTACTTCCACTTTTTCGGCATAAATTTTCGATACCTAATGTTTAAAATGAATTTTTTTAAATGAAAATATTCTTGAAGAATTCATTTTAGCTTTAATTGAAAGCTAAAGATATATATATATTGTTTCCAATAAGTAAACTATTCTGGTGTATTTCAGATAGAAATTATATAGATTGGAATGTCGAATTTAATTTTGATTTCTTAGTTTTTTAAAAGCAGACATTTTCTTAATTTTAAGAAATTTGTAAAACAAATTTATCAATTTTAAATCTCTTCCAAAAAATATGCATATATTTCTGACACGTTATTCGAGTAAAATAAGAAAATGTAAAGTTAAATTAATCCGATTTGAAATAAATATTACTTACAGCATAAACAAGTAATATATTAGGTTGGTGCAAAAATAATGACTGTTTTGACCTTAAAAATACGTCAAAACCGTCATTATTTTTGCACCAACCTAATACAAGCATCTGTTATTGATCGGTCTTGTTCATCTGAAGCAATGAGTGATGGACGATTGAGTGACGAAGCGATGAAAACTATTATGGCTGACTTGAATTGACATAAAATTTACGAAATCTAAATGAACGTTTTTTTTTATTTTTTATTTTTTTTTTTTTACCTGTAATTTTTACAAATGAACGTACTTTCCGCAATTATCTAATAATTTATTAACTTTTATTTAGCCTTCGAAGATGCTTTATGCAAAAATAAAAAAATAAAATACTATAAAATTTTCTTAAATTAATTTTTTCTGTAAAGAGAAGAAACTTAGATCACGTGATCTTTTCATAATAATGTCACGTTTAGCCTTTCATGGGAAGTGCTTGGACGGACTACATTCCTTGGTTCGGTCAGGTCAAATCTTCACGGCTAGGACCTGCCAGTCCACTTACATAGTAGCAAACCAGCCACATTCCCTTCGTATTCCATCGGCGAGAATTAAGTTTCATTCAAACTGCTTCTTCCCACGAACCAATGCCCTATGAATCAGACTCCTCGATCACTACAATCTTAACTTGTTCAAGTCTAGAGTTATCTTCCCCTCTTATCCATATAAACTATCCCTTATTGTAACCCTCTACCTCAAGGGGTTCCCGGCCCTTGTACAGCGTGAACCTTACTGCAAAAAGAAAAAAGAAAGTTTTTCTCTAAAGCTGCAAGTTTCATGAAAACATTAATTAAATAGTGTTGTATCTCAGTTACTGTAAAATTTCTATAAATCTTGCTTAGCATGTAGTCTATTAACCTAGACTTTAATATCAAGAAATTCGATACTTACCCTTCCAAGAATGGCAGAGAGGAGAGAACTTTTGCCACAACCCACTGGTCCACAAACACCGATTAATTTTCCCTTTAAAAAGAAAACAAAATGTGTTAAATAAAAAAAAAATAGAAATTGATGAACGTCTCAATTGATCGTTTCCTTTTACGAAAAAGTAATATGCTAGACACATTCATTTTCCGGGAGAATAATCACTTAAAATATTAATGACTAAATGTTCTAAGCTTGTATCTTAATAAATCTCCATGGATGAATGATATGTTCCTAAAAAATTAAGAGTATCTGATTTGGTTTATTATAAATATATATATTCTGCAGTGAAATTTGAACTTTAAAGTCTCCATTATTTCTATGACTTACACGCAAATATCTAATATACTTAACGTTTCATGGCCATTTTTTTAATGCATTATGGTCATAATTGCGCTTTATGTCTTCGTATAAGTAAGAGATCGTATTATCTTTTTTTTTTTTTTTTTTTTTTTTTTTTTTACAATATCTTTAGTTCCTGATTTCAAAGCATTATAATTCAGTCACCTAATTATTTTTCGTAGCTTCCTGTGACTTCATACAACATTTCAGATAAGCTGTATTTTATAAACAAATACATTTCGGTTTTGATGGTTTTTGTTTAACGGCATATCAGCCTTTACGGCGAATTTCTCGATAACTACAACTTTTTTGGAATCATTGGCTAAGTAGCAAAAATGATAACCTGAAAGTGACAGATCTAGAGAATATTTTACATGTGAAAGAATTTACCATTCTGCTTTCCTATTTGCAACTTGGGGACAAATGCTATCATGTATCATTGGTCAAATTCTTCAGCTAGAATATTTTGTTCCAATGCGTCAGTCAAATGGTTCAGTTGCTCGTTGCAACGTTACACGATAAGAATTTGTGCACGTTCTAATAAAGAATTATCTTTGAACCCCAAAAAACACCAATAGATACAGTTTAAACTGAAATATTGTTGCTTGTCTTAGACCTAATGGAGACTTTCTTCGTTTTAGCGCTTTTCACCGTCAGTAACTATATTGTCCAAAAGTCAGAACAGAAAGTGAAGTGTTTAAATGTTGACCGAGGTTACTTTCTGTGACTTATCGTAACATGAATTATCTGCGTTTCTGATCTTTGTTGCCTAAGATTTGTGAACGATATAAGGTTAATTGATTGCACAAGTAATAAAAACCAGAATAAACGTCAAAGACACTAACATTTGCGCAACATAATGCAAAAACATCGCTGGTAAATTTCACACACATTTAAATTTTCCTCCAGTCTGAAAACATACAAGAAAGCAACTATCTATTAAATGTCACTTTTCTCTCTGTCTCTCTCACAGATTGTATTATTCAAACTTCAGTCATATTGTCAAGTTATGTAATTTTGACTTAGCATAACATTGAAAGATGGAGTTTAGTTAAGTTCTATTTGAACCAATATTCTCTTGTCCGTAATAATAATTACTCCATAGAGTTTACTCTATGGTATTTTCATCTTTACGCTTCACATTAGATAATACATATAGAATTCTCATATATCTCGCCATTATCAAATGTACTTTTTACTGAAAAAAAATTCTGTCTGAATTTCTGGGATGAGTACATATCATCACATCATTTACATTCAAACTAATGACTTAATCATTATCATAACGTTTCGGACGTTGTGTTGTCCGAGCTTCTATCCTTCAAAGAATCTTAAACTTAACAGTTTATTTAATCTCCGGTGGGTAGATTGTTCTTGCTCCCCTGTCAATGTCTAGCGATTTCTCACCTTGTTCATTTTTTTTAGTACTTATATATGTGTGAGTGTGTGTTCACCTAATACAAAGTCGAAGAGCCACTCGAGGTAGAGGATTATTGTGTAGTATTAAATGAGTGTAAGAAAGGGCAAGAAGTAAAATTCATGGCGCTATGCAGGAAAGCTAACTGTTAACACCAGAGACGAGGAGGTCAAGATAGTTGTAACTGACAAAATATTCCTGCGAACCTGTTTCACAAAGCAGTAGTTCTTGGGAAGAAACTGTTTGAATGGAACTTTCTTCTTACTATTGGAATACGAAGGAAATGAGGATGATTCACCCTTGTGTACGTGGCATAGCATATCTCAGTTGTAAAGGTCAGCGTTGGTGGAACTAAGGTATGTAGCTCGTCAGTGAACATGCCATGGAAATAGCTATAGAATAACGAGAGGCCCACAATGTTTTGTCTGTAGGAAATGGGCTGTAAAGTGGAAAATAAGTAACCCCTCACAAGGCAACGCCTTTGTCAAGCAGACAACTGAGGACTAGTCAACTCCAGCCCGGATATGGCAGCAATTCTCCATTTTTGGTCTGATCTAACTCTTGTAAAGATAGTCGTGTCTGTACTACTCGGGCTAGGGATTGAACTTAAAATTACTCTGACACCAAGGCTTTAACGCACTAGGCTATTTTTCCAGGAAAAATACAAGAGAGTCCAATAACAGAAATGAGATGAGGATATTAGTCTGTAAACAATGTAACTAAAAATGAAAAAAAAAAGAATAAGTGGTTCACAATACCTAAAATTGAGTACCAGTGCCTTATGTAGAAAAGACACGTATTTTGGTAAAAATTTAATTCGATAAAATTTGAAACTTTTTCCTTATTTGATATGCCGGATATGTGACAAATATGAAATTCTTTTCACGTTTTGAAATCGAACGGGTCGTGGTGACAGTATTGTTTACGTAGATATTAAACTAACAAATAAGCAAGGGTAGTTTTTTTTTTTTTTTTTTTTTTTTTTTAAACGTTTGGTATTACTAATTTACTAGAGTTTGATGCAGGCGCCAACATGATTTTTTTTTTAATTCGATCTCGGATTAATGTTACCATAGAAATTTGCCTGACATTTTTGTTCAGATTCGCTATTAACTTCAAGTTTTTGTTTTTTCATGTCTCAAATTATTTGGTAGATCATAGCCGATAATGTTACAAATTTAATTTTTGTTAGATTTTTCTCTTATTAGCGAAAATTAGTTATATTATTATTGTTTATCTTGTTACAGTGTTCTTTCTGAGAAAGTGTTTAATCTTTTTTTTTTTTATTCTATTATTTGCATCATGCATAAACAATAGTTGAAAAAATGTACAAACTTTTATTTGATTTAATGTATACTTTGTATCATTCAAGGTTTCTTGAAAATTTATACCAATTATTTTGACAAAAGAAGGACAAACCATTTGTGCTGTAATGGAAATATCACACAGAGCGAAGTTGTTAGCCGGCGAAATAGGATTGCTTTCTGCTTCTTTTTTCTTCTTTCCTAAAGATGCGCATGAAAAAAACAAAAGAAAAAAAAATGAATAATTGTATACCAGATATTTCTCAAGTTTCAATTCCATAAAAAAAGAATTCAAAATTTCTACGCATAATTTACTATCTGTTGAGTATTTATTGAAAGTATTTTTCATTTTTCCTTACAACCAACTTCGAAGATTAGGGGTAATTGATTGAAGGAGTAAAAAAAACATACAAACTTAAAATACATTGAATTCAAACATAAAATATGTGTAAATCTTAAAACGTCTGAAGTGTTGCTTACCAAATTTTCTTTTTTTGTTTAACTCTTTTAGTTCCTCCCTGATGTCTTTCAATTCTCCCCACGCGAAGCTGGCATCTCTAATCTCTAAAACATTTCGTGGATCAGAAGGAACTGAAAAATCAGGTGCGTACTCTTCCTGGAGCAAAATCGACTGCAACGAAAAATAAATGAAAACTAGATTAATTATATGTTTATTATTTACAGTATTTATATTCGGACTATTGTCCTTATATTTGTTCTTATCACAACATTTCGGACGTTGTGCTCCCCGGCCTTCATCAGATGTATATTGACCTGGGTAACCTACAGGGAATTCTGAACTGAACCCTTAATTTAATCTACTGTGTGGGGTGTAAGTGTTCTCGCTCCACGGGTTATGTCTAGTCTTATTTTTAGTATTGCTCAGTTATTGCTCTCCCGTTTCCACTGGACTCTATACCCACTGTACATACTGCCCGGCCCAGAGATTGAACTGACAATCACTACGTCACCAAATTCACAAATCAGTGCTGTACTTCATTAGCCGAGTTGATTAAAGCGTGAATTTGGTCCACATCATCTAAATCACTCGACCAACAATTATTTTTCTTGGGGAAGCCATTTTGAGTTTGAAGTTATACAAACTTTTGTCCAGCACCTCGTATAACAAATAAGTAGATAATATTTTTATTAGGTTGGTGCAAAAATAATGTCGTTTTCTCACGTAGTAACATATGTGAGAAAACGACATTATTTTTGCACCAACCTAATATTTAAATTGTTACTTACTAAGCCTAGGTTAGGTTTGTCAAACAGCGACAAGTATGGGGCATCCAGTAAGAAACGAACTCACTAATGTTCAAATAGAATATATTAACACTTTAACACCCACTTCATTTGAATTCACTATGCGAAGCAAGATATCAGCTTTTTCATATTGCTAGTTACTGAATCTACTGCTACTTTACACTATTTTGTTAGATGATGGTAGGGAACAGCTGAAATGTGATGATACAAAGATGAGGATGTTATCTCACATATTATAATGCTGTTAGTTACATTAAGGCCTGGCAACGCCTCATAATGAACTATTCCGTTTTGAGCGCGAAGACAGACAGACTGTTTGGTTTCAGCGAGCTTATTCAATTCTTAACTTAAGATTCATAAGAAAATTCATAAAAAACCGCGTAATTTTTACGTGTACTACTAGTTACTACTATAAATTCAATCGACGTTCGATATTGGCGGTCTCGAACCAAACTAAGTTAAGCTTAGTAAATATGCATTTGTTGGGAGAAATATATTAGGCAATACCAACATTGCCACATAACTATGAGCATCTTTAACGGACGAATAGAATAACGATCTTGAATGTCGTGATAAAATCAACTATTAGGTTGGTGCAAAAATAATGACGTAATAATGTCGTTTTTTGATGTATTTTTTAACGTCAAAAAACGACATTATTACGTCATTATTTTTGCACCAACCTAATAATAAAAAATAAATAATGGAAATAATTTTAAGTTATTGCTACTATTGTTCCCAGTTTGTAAACAAATAAGGCGAGAATAATCATGACTACAAATTAGACTTCCATGATCAAACTGGTTAAGGCGACATTATTGTAAGATAACTCCACGAATATGAAATAAGAGTTAAATTCTTCATCAGAAGCAATTACTTTATTCCGATTTCACTGTGTTTATTTCAACGGTCGGTGATTTGACATAGAACGCTGTGGTAAAAGTTACAACAGATGAGGGAAAAAAATGGTAAAAATTAATAACTAATATTCTTACCTGCATTCTCCTAAGGCTAATCTTGGCTTCTGACATGCAACGGGTAGCCCAGGGTAAAATGTTGAGAATAGCCCGCAAGAAATTCAGGGCCCCTATGAATGCAAAAGCCTACAATGCAAAATGACTTGTATTAACGAAGAAAATTCTACACGCTATTATACGGAACTGTACAATTTAACACTGGTAAATTCGAATGATCTTAGTTGAAGAAAGACTCAAACAAAATAGATGAATACATAAATGTTTAAAATGAAGCGAGTAAATAATGCTCCTCAAGAATACAAGCCGGAGTTTCGACCCGAACTCATGGGAGGGGGGAGATTATAATCATTGAAATAACTTTAATAAGGAAATTTATATTAACGTACTTAGAGTTCAGTTATTATATTTTGGAAATTAAGACATGCTGTTATGCAAGCTATGATATCACGTGTCTGATATACAAATGTGTAAACACCTATTCATAATGACGACAAACTTAATTTCTCCCAGAATTTATGGTTTCACCTTCTTCCTCTTGTAGAAACTGACTCGGCCATATGTCATATGCATAATCTAATAAGCAAAGCGGTAGTATAGCTGTGGTAGCTTTGAGACGCGAATAGGGTTTAATACTGATTGCAAAATAACTGTTGGAGCCAGTAAGATGGCACATTCTACCTCCGAGGTGGCAACTGTTGCATGTTTGTCGTAGATAACAGTAGAAAGTATATATCAAGAATATTTGAATTCTTAACAGACATCAGCGACACAGGAAAACTGTAGGCACTTACCGGATATTACAAGAACGGGAACGGTGGCGACTGACGACGATAGTAACCATTTCACGTAGAGGAACATTGCACACATTCCAATATAATAGTACCGTCCAGCCTATCAACTCACCGTATTGCATACACCATGGGGTTTCGTAAATCAACAAATGTACCAGTTAATATCACTGCACCCCACATTGGCCAGTGAACGTTGCCATTGAACCGTGGAAGAATGGTACAGTTGCCTGATTAGACTAATCAGGTTTCCAGCTCTTTCAGTTAGGCGGTCGAGTTTGTGTAGGGAGGAGAACGCATCCAAACTGTTACCTGAGCGTTACACAAGGCAAGAGTAGCTACATAATGGTTTATGACGTGTTCTGGTGGCGTTTGCCAAGACTACCAGTGAAATTAGTCTGTATTGACAGGTGTGATATTTTCTCTTTATACTAAACATGTTTTCCAGTGTTGATAGTTTGTACCTACACTTTGATGGTTTGTTTGATATATGTGATATGTTTGTACCCTATAGCAGGTGAAGGATTCGAAACTGATTATAAGAATACTCAGCTGACTTCCAGGTACTGCTGTCGACAGATTTAAGCATGTATGGAACATGTTTCAGGCATTAATTCCCTGAAGCCACATCAAAACAAATAACCTACGGATAAACAGAGAATATGCAACGACTCCAACATTTTGTAAACTCCAGCACCTTTTAAACTCCATACCACGTTGCGTAGCTGCCATTATTCAAAGCAAAAGTTACACGTTAATAGGAATATGTCTCAAATTTGGAGGCATTTCACTTTATACCTTGACAGAGCATATTTTGGCGGTAATTGAATATTGCTGCTATATTTGATCCGATGCGCCTACTATTTATCTCTGGATTCTAGATAAAATCCAAAGAAAAGTCTGTAATGTTATCCGTCCTAACCCGACATACTGACTTCAATTACTTTCCTATTTCTGTGACGTGGCTTTCCTTCTATCTTTTCTACAAGCATTTTTATGGCAATTGTTCTCATGATCTTTCTTCCTTGGTGCCTCGACCACACGAATTTAAGCGTACTGCTAGATTGTCTACTAGGCCTTCTAATTTTACTGTTAAAATAACTAGATGTAATCCTAAGTTCTAGTCTAATAGTTTATTTTATCGCATTTCTCCCCTGTGTAACTCTTCCGATTCTTTGCTTCTCTGCCACCTAAAGATTTAAATGCAACTCGAATTACCATTTTCCGTCTTCCTGAAACTTGTTCTTTCATTGTCCTTTCTCCTCATTAAAGTCTTCTCTTTCTCTTTCCCTCTCAGTAACTCTTTTGTCTTAGTGACATTATTGCTTCGATTACGGGGATGAATAAAAAAAAAAGCATTTAAACCTGATATACATTTAGGTTTTTTTTTTTTTTTTCGGCGTTATGGTTTGATTTTACTACTACGCCATTCCTTCTTCGCTTAAGTTTAATTATTTTTTGTAACTGAATATTATTTTATTGTAGGGGAAAAGTGATGATTCAAATAGTTTCATAATTTTAACTAAAACTTATTTTAATAAATTTTGGCAGTTAGTCGACACGTTGTGCAGAAAATTATCAGTGGCTAATAATTAAATTATAAGTTTCCGGTAAATATTAGGTTGGTGCAAAAATAATAACGTAATAATGTCGTTTTTTGACGTATTTTTAACGTCAAAAAACAACATTATTACGTCATTATTTTTGCACCAACCTAATATATCCATAAGTGAAACCAACAACTCACAGTTATGCAAATATCTAACATGTGGTCATTACAGATTTTTACCAGAATATGAGCAAACTGGTAGTCAGATGTGAAAACCGTATTATTAATTTCCATAAGCAATACGGATCTACCTGCCTTAATGTCATATTCGCAATTTTGACTATTATCAAGACTTGAACACAGGTCAAGAGATATAAAATTTGAATCAACTGAAACCGTCACACATATATATATATATATATATATATATATATATATATATATAAGATGTACCTACCGTTGATGCACTGATACGATGTCCGGTTGCCCTAAACAATGCAATTGTTATGATTGAAGACAAAGTAGGAATGACGGGTGCAATTCCAGTTGAGATGCTCTGTAAAGTCGTTGAAGGCTGCAGAAGCTTCTTTTCTTTTTTGCGTAGTGCTGCAAGAGTTTATTCATATATCAATAATAATAATAATAAATTATTTTGCTGCTCGATATGAGACTAGAATGAACTTCAAAAAACTGCAAAAAGCAATTAGGGACAATTGGAATTGAGACAAAGATCGTAGACCCTAAAATCTGCTATTATTAACTCTACGAGTATTCTGTGAAAACTTGAGTCGTAAGGAGTCTTGTTGGTACCATAGCTCAAGAACAGAATTTCCGTTGACTACGTTAGTGTGCGACATCTACATAGCAACAACAAAGATGATGAGAGATGGCCATCAGATTCAGATATCAATGAAATACACATTGAAAAGGCAAAAAACTGGGACAATAAAACCTTAAAACAGATTGTGATAAAGATCATCATCATGGAAATTATAGATCACTTATACCCATTCAAACCCTTACTGTAAAAATAATGATTGCCACAGCATTAAATTACATAAGTCAAGGTCACCAGTCGTTTACAATCCCTTCTATTTTTTAGAGGCTCCCTTAGATTGTATGTCGCTTAACTGTGACAGGACAAAAAATAGGGATTGATAGGTGCTACACTTTGTAAAAAAGAGGTAATATTGAATTGCGCCTAGTATTTCTGGAAAAAATAAAGATTGATTTGATTTCGGAGATCATCTGGTTGTTTGAAATAAAGTCTCAAAATCTTTGTAGATGTGTAATTGTGAACTGAGCAAAAAGAAAGATCAAAGACAAATCTGCGTCGAATGACGTACATGAAGGTGTCGTTGATAATTAAATTATACGTTTCCGGTAAATATTATATCCATAAGTGAAACAAGCATATTCACATATATATATATATATATATATATATATATATATATATATATATATATATATAACATCGTAGAATGCTCGCGGCCTAATTTAAGGGGAAATTTCCTGAATATTTATAAAAAAAGAGGTGATTGGAAGATGTATATCCCGGATAGATTTTTCTCCAAGAATGAATAATCGTCCCTGATCTTCTATTTGAAACTCAAGCATCTAATATTGGCCTCATCTGGATCGGAACGGAGAACAGTACTCATTTTACTAACTATTTTCTCTGTACTTGGGAATATATTAGTGTCGATATCACAAACGACAGGACAAAACACAAAGAGGATTGGATTAATACCTTTTCGAGGGAAGTTAGCACATTAAATGAGATCACAACCGGATCTCGAACACCATTCGATGGTTTAAATTCCTAACAACAAAGTAATTCCCGTTACAATAAGTGTGAATGTACTAAAGAAACTAGAAGTAGTAATTATATTGGAGATATATTTCATTATTTATTAATCAATAGTCTTATGTATCGAAAGTATGCGTAAAAGTTTCAAATACTTGCCAAAGTTACAACTCGATGATAGTTAATTTTTATTTCAAACTCAATAAAATTCTATGTCATTCCTTGTTGCTATGAATACGGCTTAACATGAAACTTTTGTCAGTGTTTGAATATATCTGCCAGAACCAGTATAAAGCAAAACGTTATATTGTCTACCGTCAGAGAATGTGAAAAACTACAAATGAACCGAAAAAAGATGGAGTGAAAAAGTGTATTATCTTTTTATTAAGATAATAATTTTTAATCAGTTCTTCCGTTGTCATCATACATCTTGGAATGTTTACTAATGTGTGTGAGAGTGAGTGAAAGACATTTTCAACCGTTAATAATAAAGTTTTTTTTTTTTTTTTTTTTTTTTTTTTTTTTTTTTCTGAGACTGTAATAACCGGAAACAAATACTCTGAATTTTGAGATAATATCCAACCACAACCGTTAATATTTTAGAAATCAATCACTTACCCATCACCGACTCCATAAATGGTTTTTCCCAGGCGTACATTTTTATTAATTTTATACTGTTTACTATTTCCGACATTTTTCGTACCTGAAAAAAATTGGAAAAATGAAATTTATTCAAGCTAAAACAAGAAACAATTTTTGACTAAATTTTTAAAACGAAGTGTTATTATATGGATTCATTCGGAACAGTCGCTTCCTCTTTGTGTATTTCACAGCTTTTCGACAACTGCATTTGGTAAACTTCCTCCACAAGGTTACAGAATGCGCCAGATATCTGAATAATTCCAGCAAACTGAAAAGTTATAATAAAAACTAACAAGACAATAAACTGTTCCCAAGTGAATCAATGTATTAAATAATCATAATATTGCCTCTATAAAAAAAATATTTTAAGAAATATAGATCCATGACCAAATGATCAAGATTGTATTGGCTATTACTGACAAAAGATATAACAGCATTTGCTGCGATTTCATTGACAGCATTTGTGCAGAAAATGGATTCTCAAGTTTTATTCATTCGATCATTTCCTGAACCCGATTAGCAGTTCCTGATAAAACGGCCAAAATTATGTTTTGTTTGTTTTGCGTGGCATGTTTACTACTTATGTACGGTTGTATAAGATTGCCAATACAAAATTCTCGTTATATAACATTAATTTTCTTCAGCGATGTAGGGTTAGTTTTTAATAATTGTATTTGCTTCTTCTCCATGGAATTTTTTCGACTGGTTAATTTACTATTTTGCAGTATTAGATTGAAAGTTGTAATTTTTAATGCTGTTTATTTAATAGCCGTATAATGTAAAATGATGTGGACGTTGTGATAAAAAGCAACAGTATCAAAACTTAATTATGCATACGAAGTGGTTTAAAAAGCATGTCTTTTCCATTCTCATTGGAGCTGATTCAATTGAACGTTAGTTTTAAGTCATGCAATGCTATAAATGTAGATTTATCAGTTCTTCCGGGTTACCCTTAATACTTAATCTTTCTCCAAGAATTTCAGGTGGCCGCTGACAAAATAATCTAGTAAGATATTAGTAACTACTTCGATGGTCATTGCATGAGACCACCACGAAGACCCTGTAGCACACTGTCAAAATCAATAAATGATTACGATTATATATGTTTGATGGTTTAGATTTTTGTGCCCTTTTTCCAGTGATAGTGTGTATTGTTTGAACACAGATTAAATATCAAATTTTAAAACTTTGCAGCGTAGCCGAGTGGCTACAATGTTCTTTTTTTCCGGCCATAAAAACCAGGGTTCGAACCTCGCCATGGACGATCCATTAGAAAGGCGACTTCTTAATGAAATCGGCTTGAAGAGGCGATCACAGCATACAAAACTGTTGGAAAATTCCTGAAAACCATACCATGTGTTAACCGAAGCTTTGCGAGTGAAATTAGTTGCTCGATGTTTGTGTTAGCCCGAAGTCACAAGTCACCGTGACCGAGGGTTTAAGTATACTGGCCTTGTTCAAATTGTTGATCATGCCAGATTATACGCTCTCTCCCAGAAACTTTAACTAAGATATCGTTGCAGTATAGACAATGTGTGGGCTATGTAAGTTTTGAATAAATAAAAATATTCTTCAGCAATCGTCTGTAACAGAGATTAGCAAACCGCCTTAACGAACAGGAATACGAGCTACAACTATAATAATCTTGTAGCGGAAATAGTTATGTATTCCTCATCAATGACAGAAATCTAGGTTCAGATACAGGTAAGATATTTCGAATGCTAATATTCAAGGCAAGTCGAGCGTACACACTTGGAACAATCTTCATTTCAGTACAAGACTAAAGTCACAGATGACACGCTTCGACTCAAACCGTTTCTACTGATGGTTACGAATAAAATTTAACTTTAGTTTCTAGGGCCATCTCATAAACCGTTTGCACGTATCTGCGCCACCTTATCCCGAAAATAATTATTAGAATGTATTTGCCACTTACCCTTTCATCTGTCAAGAAAACAGTTTCGTTTCTAATGTTCGCAATGTACCTCGATAAAAGTACCTTAAAAAAAATAGAGAAAAAAAAAAGAGATCTTTAATCAAAGTCTTTAATTAAAAAACGTTCGAATGACAACTAATACTCTTTTTTCTTTTTTTTTTTTTTTACTCCTTTAGGCAAAAAAAGTGTAAACGAAATGAATCCAATGAGAAAATTAATATTTTTTGTACAGTATATACAAATCGGAGACTAGGTTTAAAAATGGCAGAAACGTGTGTCTGATCTTTATTGTTCCATCATTAAGTTAGCTAGACACAATCACTGATCCATCCATTCGAATATTTCCTCTTTATTGAATTTACATTTACAGTCTTACAGCAGAGACCATAATATCACATTTACTTTATGAATTCCTTACTAATCTTGTAAGTACAATTTTTGTAGGAAAAACGAAAAGAATAACCAAATATAAAAATTTAATCGAAATTGAAAGTCTTTTCGCTTATCAGTCAAAATTATTTATTTTCTGGTGCACAACAGAAATGTTCCCTGACCACTTTTTCACTGATTAAAATAAAATGTAGAGAATTTCCCTTTATCCCCGTATTTCAATCATTCACTCCCTAAGCTTGTCAGAGTTACGACAGTTCAGTGACTATCTAGCATATTTCGACAACCATTAATCTTTGTGCATCTAGAAAACAGAAATAAATTTTCTACGAAAAATTCCTGGGCGTAAGATGGTTTTTCATATTACCGAAGCTTCCATGCCTAAATTTTCCTTGAACTAATTTCCCCTCCAATCTGCTTGGATATCTAATATGTTCGACAACGCATAATTCCACTTCCCAGATAGTATGGGTTCACGTAGTATCTCAGTGTGTATTCGCATATTAAAAAGAAATGTAACCCGTGACTGAAATATTTGGGAACGGGAATGCGGATCATCTCTAGCCTAACTTAGCTGGACAGATTCTCTTCATTATTAATTTTGAATACCACTTCTACATCATGAACATCAAAAACCACAAATTCTCTGTGAGAAATTATAAAGATCTCCATACATAGATTTTTTTTAAAATTGTTTTTTTTTTTTTTTTTGTTTTGTTTTTAGGGATATTGGTTAGTAAATTAAATATATAGGCAAAATATGCTAGTATGAGTCCCCTTCAAAAATTTAATACGTCAGATAAATTAACTAGTTGAAAAACAGCTGTGGGAAAATAAAATAATTCGGAAATATCCTCGTGTCGATTAGCTTCTGTTATAAAAAGGAAGGGGAATAAAAAGTATGCACCCACAAGCTATAGAACACACATTCGTGTAATGTGTGTGTATTTTTGTTCTCCCTCTCGTCCCGGACCAATTCACTAATTCTAGCAAGATGTTATAAACTAGGTACCTCCATTAATTCAGTATAATTTTTCGATACCTAAGGTTTAAAATGAATTTTTAAAAATGAAAACATTCTTGAATATTTCTTTTTAGCTTTAATTGAAAGCTAAAGGATTAAATTTACTATTTCTAGTAAGCAAAATACTCTGATGTATTTCAAATAGAAATTATATAGATTGAAATGTCAAATATTTTCTTGATTTCAAAAATCTGTTTACTGACGGACATTTCTTACATTTTAACAAGTTTTAAAGCAAAATTTAATTATCGGTTTTAAAAATCTTCAAAAATTAAATATATATTTATAACACCTTATTTGAGTAAAATTAACAAATTTAAAGTTAAATTAATCTGATTTGAAACAAATATTACTTATTGCATAAAAAAAGTAGCATATCAATATTTCTTAACGACGGGTTCTGTTTTTCTCATGTCTTTATTGACGTTATCGATGAGCTATAAAAGGTATTGACAGCTAGTATGGATGACCAGAATTGACAAATTTGCGAAATCTAAATGAACGCATGGGGGGGGGGTAACTACCTAGTAATTTATACAAATTAACATATTTTCATCAATTACCTAATATTTTATTGACTTTTAGTTACGTTTGAAGATGCTTTATGAAAAAATAAAATTTTCTTAAATTAATTTGAAAATTTAATAACTGAGATTAATGAAATGCCATGATAGAGCTAACTCAATAATTTATGGAATACTATGGTATTTTATTTATTATTAATTTTTATTTTTTAATATCATTTTTTTTATTTTGAAGTTGAAATTTTTTCCCAAAGACGATAGTGTCTTTAATATAACTTATTTAAAAAATCAATTAAAAGCTTTTTTAATTACGTAATTCCATAGTTTTATTACATTTTTTTAGTTAATCATTCGGAGCAGATATTTGGGAAATGAGTTGTCGTTTAAAAAAAAATTGACGATTTACATTCTCCAAGGATTCCTACTTTCAACTAAGAAAAATGTTTTGGAAAGAAAATTCAATTTCGCGAATTTCATAAAATTAAATGTGGCGGGTAACATATGTAAAAAAACAAAGTTTTACCAAGATTTTCTAAAACAAAATAATTTAAAAATAATTTAATTCATTTATGAATAAGTTCCGAATGTTTTATTCAAATCCAACAATAATTTGATTTTTGCAAGAATTTCCAAATCAATGTGTTTTTCACTGGAAAAATAGTGCAAAAACACTAAAAATGGTAAAAATTACGTCTTTCGCTGACGTAAAAAAAAAAACAACCAAATTTTTTTAACCAAAATTTCGAACTTGTTAGAAAGGTTTTAATTTTTTTAAATAATTAAATACTTTGGTCTTTCCTCTTCATAATAAAACATTTTAACGATAAAACTACTTTTTATTAAGTTTGGGACCTTTTTTCATCATGCTATGCTGTTTTTTGGCGAAAAGATGGAGGTAACTAAAACAAATGGCAGAATTTTTTTAAAAAGTTTTAGTCAATAATTTTTAACACCTACTTCCTACTTTTGATCCAGTGTCGCCGACAATGTTCAAACTATGAAGTAATTGATACCAGGATATTTGTGTGACGTCGTATCAGTGAAATATCTTGTCAGCCAAGGTTAAAGCCAGTTTATCGTAACTGCATAGTGACTATCATAGATTTTGTAACTATCTCTTATTTTCAAAGGACGCTTGCTCAGTTGAAAACATTTATCTTGAGGTAAATCCTGTTCGCAACCATTATTAAATAATAGGTGATTATTATTTTAAACTCAAAACGAAGACGAATGTGATTTGAAATCTCAAACCTACATGCAAATAGTCTACAGAAAATTTCGATGATATTTTACTTGAGTTTTCATTAGTTCTGGAGACAATTTAAATCAAAATCTATAATGTGTATAACATACGAGTTAAAATATTCACAGAGAAAAAAATAATCAATGATTCAACATTTAAAAATACAAAGTGCTGAAAAGTTCTCAACCCAAACCACTTCTGACCAAATCATTAAGCATCACTTTTTTAATCTTTTTCGTCGAACCGAGAACGTTTTTGCACCCCGTCATAAAAGGTAACGTTTTAGGACTGTTCGGCTGGTGAAGTAGTTACATAATTTTCATTTGCACGAATCAACTGGTGTTTGAGTGAAAATAATAAAAGCAGAATTTCAAATGCCCATTTTCCAGAGTGGTAGTCACTCTTCCGAAAAGACTGGCGCAACACTATCTTCCTTTTGCCAGATTATACTTAGCTTAAATGGCTCGAAAGGTAAGCCTCAGCGCTGGAAACCTGTGTCTCTAATAACGAAACTTTAACCGAAGTCAGGTGCATTGCAGGGTTACAATGAGATTAATCTTCAGTGGTATGATATATTTCTTCTGAGATGAAGTCCAACTGTAGAAGGTATCGTTACTCAACCGTTCCACCTGGGTGTACTAATACGACCTGAAAGGTAGCCAGGTGAGCTCCAAGTTAGTAGAAGAATTATTAATTATTTTTATATTCATTTTTTAAAACTTTTTTTAGATGAATTTAATGTCTTAAAAATAACTGCTTCTTTTAGAAAACTTTCTTTTCCTATTTTCAAATTTTCTTCATTAAAAATTTAAAGTACACCCTAAAGTTTTGTTATTCTACAGGTGTCCCTGAAGTAAAAGAAAAAAAAGACACTGATATAAGATTTAACATTTATTTTTTTAAATACCTGTAGTTCGTAACTGACGAAGAAAATAGCAGCCGCCAAAAGTCCCCACTCTTTCATGAGATAGATTGAGTAGCCAAGTCCAAGGAGAAGGTAAAAAGGAATCGAAAATAGATATGGCGAAATCAAGCACATGAGATACAATCGGAGGGCATCAGTCACGAAGATGTTTATCAACTGAAAGCAGAAAACAAACACCAATGAATTTTATGTCAGAAGTGATGAGATTAACTACTAACTCTTGAATTATTCGGACTAATATCCGCAACTTTATTATTCTAATACATTTCGGACGATAATTTCCCTAACATACTTAAAAAGTATTTTAGGTCTTTGTACCCTAATTGTAACTGGAGTGGTAATATATATATATGCACTATATATATATATACACACACATACTATATATATATACACGCATACATTATATATATATATATATATATATATATATATGTATATATATATATATACACATATATATATATACACATATACACGTATACATTATATACATATATATACACATACATATACACGCATACATTATATACATATATACACACACTATATATATATATATATATATATATATATATATATACAGTATATATATATATATTTATACACTATATATATGTATGTACACACTACATATATGTGACACTATTTAGCTATGGGAATTGGCTAACTAATTAATCACAGAAATTAAAAACAGGAAAGACTTAAGGCGAAAAAGAGCTATCACGAAAGATAGACTGAACGACGTTAAAAGAAAGATTTTATTCTATTTACGAAAAAGATACTTTTCACAAAAGACAGTAAACCTGTGGAAAAAGCCATGTGTGAGGTTTTGTCAGGTTGCTTTATGTCTTGCCGAGGGAGATTAAAAGTAAGCCAAATATGAAGATTTCGGCCAAACCACAAGTCGGTCATAAAAATTTTGGATTGAGACGATCGCCGATACAGGCAAAGAGATTGTTAATTATATATTCCAAGATATCGTGTTTTTTTTTTTTCTTGGATATAGGCGAAGAGAAGTAATGTGGCAATTGTAAAATTTTGGGATTTTCTCGACATAGGTGAGGAGGGGTTGTTATTATTTACCTTATCAACGTGTCGATTCAGACGCTGAGACGTGGAATAACAATATGGTGTATGTAAACTTTTGGCATGAGACATAAAATAGAGTGGAGAATTGAGATTTGGCGAGACGAAAGAATTTAATTTCTTAACAAGCCAAGGATTCCATTATAAAGCTAAGTTAACGAAAAGACCAGATGGCAAACTTTGGCAGTGATTGATGGGTCGGTAGAGAGTGTTGCTAAGTGAATTCTGGGTGGCAAAAAAATATGATAGAAATTTAATTTGCAATATGGAATTCGTAAAAATGTTTTATATCATTGGTCGGTGGTAGCATGGGTGATAGGCGGAGGTGAATGGATGAGAAAGGAGAAGTTTTTAACGCCCACTGAAGGGATTGGTATGAGATATCAATGTGAGAGAGAAAGAGTCTAGGAGGATAACTCTCCTCCGACCTTCCCTCACGGACGACGGAGAACCCCCCGAAATGGAAAGTAATCAATTTTCCTTGTTAGAAATCGAGGTTTACCGAGAACCCCAGGCTGCGTCTGGCTCCACACCGGGTTTTGGTCGGTACTCATATAAACGAACGTCCTGTGGTCGTTCGGCAGTTCGAGTTCTGAGTTAGAGAGTTACAGTTGAGCTGGTTTTGGAGTTAGAGACAGAACTTAACCAGAGAACTGACCGAGAGATTCCACAACCTCTGACTTCGTCTATCCTGCCAATAGCAAGTTATACTGACGAACGAAGCCTAGCCAACACCTAAGAACTAAATTAGTTGACTTACGATAGCAACTTGCTTGAGACATAGAAGTGTCACATTTCGTAGGAAACGGGCTGGAAGAAAAATACACTCCTGTATATAACTGAAGGATAAAGTTAATTTGTTATTTTTTAACATACTTGAACCTCTTGGATTTTTCTTTTATTTATTTTTTTCTTTGCGCTTGCGCGATGCCATCTTCAATCTGGACTCAGCTTACACTACGGCCCGACACCTGATTGATCTCGTCTACCTAAGATCAAAGTCACAACGTGGGTAGGTTAGACTTGAGATCGAAGCAGTTATTCCAGTAACCAGACGTTGCAAATGAGCTGGGAATGATAGAGCTGGTATTGAACCGGTACAGCTGGTAAAGCCGTTAACATCGACCCTGGACGGGCCAGTGTCCCATATTGGTATCCTCGGGGGATTTCGCCTAGTAGCGACGACCACCGATCGTCCGGGACACAGGCTGGTGGCAGCGACTAAGAGTCAACCCCAAAACACCGATAGAAGAAACATTACAGTTTCACACCGTGACTGGGAGTTGACCACGGGCCAACGGCTGGGTGTCACACACACACACACACACACACATACATACATACATACATATATATATATATACATGCATACACTATATATATATATACACACACATCCTATATATACACATATACTCTCTATATACATATATATATATACTTTATATATACTATATACAAAACAAAAACAGGCTATGATTATTGTTTCGTCCGTGTATTGTTGATATATTGAAATGTAATTTTCATCTTTGATAATGGCTTATGTAAGCCGAAAGCATAGACTGGATTTAAACATGTATCAATATGGTGATTTCCTTTCGTCTTTTAATGATAATGTTATTAAGCTTATCAGACAATATGAAAGGAACTTACTTCAAATAAATAGACACAACTTGTCTATATTATTTAATGAAACATGCATCAATGAAAAATTGCTGCCTAAATATACACAATATATATATATATATATATATATATATATATATATATATATATATATATATATGATGACAACAGTTTATCGGTTCTTCTCCAAAATTTTGGATAAACAGAACCTGGCAGCTGATCATTCCTCTTCTCTGGGGAAAAAGGGACTGGCTCTTAAAAATCAATACGTCCAAAAGCAAACTAATAACGTTCCACCATTATCGAGCATACTCTAAACTTTCATTATGATGTATGTATGTATGTATGTATGTATATCCTCTCTCGAAGGCTCATTGTCTTGAACGTCTATTGGCACTCAAGCTCCACACCTCAAGTGAAATTCATATGTAAGAGCTATTGCTAAAATTGCTGGAAAATGATCTCTTCCTTGTATCGTTCCAGTAAGTATCTAACTTCCCCCGTTATTCTCTATCTTTACAAGCGC
Organism: Acanthosepion lycidas; assembly: GCA_963932145.1. Taxonomy (NCBI): domain Eukaryota; kingdom Metazoa; phylum Mollusca; class Cephalopoda; order Sepiida; family Sepiidae; genus Acanthosepion; species Acanthosepion lycidas. The sequence continues at coordinate 67,426,180 of OZ010572.1, forward strand.
CAGATCAGGCTTAAAATGGAGCATAGCTGCCATTTTATTCAAATCTGATAATTAGCAAATTTTTGATAATTTTTAAAATTAATGTTTTTCGCCCAACGATTATCTCATGCAAATTATGTCACATTGTCTTGTAGAATATTACCCTCATTTCTCCGGTTGTATATAGTATTTTTGTTGTTGTTTTGTCAGATCAGAACTTTTCCTAATTTATTTAATTAATCGGATCGGGGTGTTTCTTTCAGCTCAGTGCCCTGTTCATTTCGATTCATCGGAATATGCACTTGATGATTTTATTTTTTATTTTTTTTATTTAATGCAATATATGCAAAAGCCTGAAACGAATATATATATATATATATATATATATATATATATATATATATATATATATATATATATAAGAGAGAGAGAGAGAGATCTTTATCGATTATTGTGGTGACGCCTTTGTACTTCTTTGTATTACAATAAATATTAATATTACCGTTAACTACTTTAATATTCTAGTGAGAATTAGATCATCTCAAAAGCAAGACTTACCACTTTCAGTACTATGAATGTCTGCACTTAACTTTACACTCATTTCCCGCGAAAATATACACTGACTATTTATAATCACTTCCACGTACTTTTGAAAAAAAGCAATATGTGACGAAAAAAAGTAAAAGACGCCTACAACTTGTATAAAAGTGATAATCATTTTTACTAGTAGTTGACTAAAAGCGTCCAATTATAGTTCTTTTTCGCTCTACGGGCCAATATTTTATTAGCCTTGATATTTTTTTAATTCTTGATCGTCAATGGTATTTTAAAATAGGGTTAGTTTTACTTTTGTTCTATTTTAAGCATTGTGTTCTAAGTATTGTTATTTCATATCAAATTTCTCCTGTGAAAAATAAGTTTCAACTGATTGAAAGAACTTTTTGATATTCATTATGCTTACCAAAGACATCACATAACGAACTGGGGATAGAAAAAATTGCGATGTACCAATCTTCCAAGTGGTTAGGGACTGCATTTTGTCTAGAAATTAGAATTCTAAAACATGGCTTTTATCATGTGGAATTTTCACACAGATCAATGAATATAAAGTTTTGTTTTTTTACCGAATGGTAATAGTTTCTGTATGATATCAGAATTTATTATAAAGATACACCTATTTGTTCGAACCTCTGTTCTCTTCATAGACAGTATCAGCCGAAAATTCAAAAACAGCATCAAAAGGACGAATTAATTAGGAATTAATTAATTATTATGAGATCCTCAAATATGAATGAGAATAAGCTGCCCTCATTGGTTAAATAAAGAGTTCGATTTGATGGCTGTCAAATATAAAAGGCACATTAAGAAAACTGAAGGGAACAACTAAAAAATTACACCAGTTCACATAAACCGGTCTATATTAATGGAAGTTTTCAATGTGAAAGTTCAACTCACCTCACCAATTTGCTTGCCATTAATATTCTGAAGACGTAAAAGTTTATCGTACACCAAACCAAGACAAGCATTCCTCACTCTGGTTCCTAAATAAATTAGAATACGATCAGAAGTAAAAAAATTTCTGATAAAACTCCCTCCAATATTAATATTAGAAATTTAAACATGCACATATTCATTTCTGTATTTTTATGAAAGAGTTAATTGAATATACGGTTAATTATAGATATTTGATAAAAATCTATAATTAGTCGTATATTCAGTTTAGTTTAGTACCGTGCAAAATCATCGGTGTGCTGTTCCTAGTAAAGAAAAAAATCCCTTTACAAAGGTTAGCTTCCAAAATTGGAGTAAATAATATTAATGGCTTCTTAAACTAGCTCGCTTTTACTAAGTTTGAATTAGTTTTGCCACAAAATTACAAACATGAGGATTGAATTCACTAATAAGTAGTAATGATTGACCACAGTAGCTGTCCATTTGCCTACGCTGAAACGTCTATCAAGCATATAAGAGAGATTTGTAGAAGTCCCAACAAGAAGACAATTTTTGGTACAATTTTTCTTTTATTAGGACATCTCATTTTAGGCCGGTTATTATTAATTTCACGGTTTAATAATGGATAGCAATTCAAACACGTGACCCACTAAAAATAATGTTTATAGTAGGTACATCTATGAGATCGCTAAAAAAAGAGCATAACATGATGAAAAAGACGCCAAACTTGACGAAAACAAAATCTTATCGTCTACATGTTTGTTATTATTAAGAGGAAAGATCAAAGTATTTGAGGGTATTTTTTTTACATTTTTTAATCGTTCCTAGCTCGTCCGAATTTTTCGTTAAAATCTTGTTTTTTTTGGGGTTTTTTTGAGTTAGCAAAATTGACAGATAATCGATCATGGCAACCATTTTTTTCCATTTTATAAAAAAAATGAAAATCTCAGTTTGAAATTCTTTTAAAAATCAATTATCATTTTTTCAAAACTTATTTTAAGAAAATCAGAAATTATAATGTTTATTTAAGATATTTTGAACCAAGCTTAACTTAACTTCTGCGCCGAAAAGATGTAATTTGAAAATAAAACAAAGCAGGTCATAAACTTTCGCGTCACTTGACAGGTGATGAATGACATATTGACGGATTCCGTGAGGATAATTTGTTCTATGGTAGAAGAAAATTGAAATTATTTAGATTTAAGTGAACAAATTATTTACCTCGTTATTTTAAAGAAAACTTTCAGCGCTCTATTTTTTTCTTTGTTTTTGTACTTAGCTTTCACCTTTACGTTTACGATGCTTTATGGAAAATATATTATAAAGAAATTAAAATAAGACTGTTAAGAGTGAGATTAAATTTCATGAGAAAGGTATCTAATTAATTTATAGATACCTTTCTTATGAAATTTTATCAGAAGGGTACATAAAATACTATAATTTTATGTACATTTACTACATTTTACTGTGTTATTTGTATTTCCATTCATTTTATTATTATTTTTGATATTTCATTTATGGAAAATGTCATAACTGAGATTAATATAAAAATAAGATCATATAAATTTCATAAGATGATACTGATACTTGTAGGTACCCTTCTCAGAAATTGAAAAATCAAATAAACTTCTCCACACGTGTTTCGCAAAAGTAAAGACCTTAACAGCAGAGAACAATGCTTAACTCAAATAAAACAACTTAATTGTATTCTGGTTTGTCTTCCCTACTTTATGATTACAGCCCGATTATAAACACAAAATTACATTTCTTAATTACTGCGGATCTTCTGATTAGTCAAAATTAGGTACCTCCACTTTTTCGGCATAAATTATCGATACCTAAGTTTAAAATGCATTTTTTAAAATGAAAAAATATGCTTGAATATTTCATTTTAGTTTTACTTGAAAGTTGAATCATTAAATTTATTATTTCCATTAAGTAAACAATTCTGGTATATTTCAGATAGAAACTATATAATGTCAAATTTAATTTTAAATTTTTAAATTTTCAAAAAACCCGCCATTTTCTTAATTTTAAGAAATTTGTAAACAAACACAAATTTATCGATTTTAAAAATATTTAAAAAAATTTCTGACACGTCATTTTAGTAAAATTAGAAAATTTAATGTTAAATTAATCTGATTTAAAAAAATATTACTTAATTATAGCATAAAAAAGAAATATACAACGAATTATTAACGATTGGTACCGTAATTTTGATCCGATACTTGATCCACGTGTTGATTGACAAGTGATGACAGCTACGACGGATGACCATAAATGAAAATTACTAGAAATCTGAGTGAACCCTTTTATTTTTAGTTTTACTGTTATGTCTATTTATTAGAATAAAGGGACAAAACTCTTTTTATAATAATGGCAATTTCAGTCTACCGTACATGGAAATAAGGAATGTATTAAGTAGAAAAATACAACATAAAAAATTATTTGAAAAAAAAGTGGAATCACTAAATTTATTAAACTTGGCAATTTTGAACTCGTAAATTTTGTTTCTACTTAATTACTAATTATCAAAAGGAAATAAGCTAATACAGAGTTTTGCACGATTTTTAAACTTTTATAAATTATTATAATCAAAATGTAAAACAAATAAAAAATTCTTGTAAAATTTAATTATTCATCAGAAAAAATTTATTTCTTCAGGCAATAATGACCTTAATATTACTTATTTACAAAAGCAATTAAAAGCTTTTCTAATTAAGTAATATCATAGTTTTATTGGATTCATTATTTTTCTATTCAAAGCTCATTTTAAAAAAGTTGGAACAAATTAGAAAAAAAAAAGTAGGGGATTTACCATCTCCAATGACTCTTACTTTAAACAAAAAAAAATTGTAAGGAAATAAAAAGAATTGAAAAAAATTTCGGGAAAATAAGTAAGTGGGGTGTAACATATTAAAAAAAAAAATATTTTTTACTAAAATTTACTAAAAAGAAATATTTCAAAAATAATTTCATTCATTGGTGAAATAAGTCCTGAAAATTTCATTAAAATCGGACAATTACTTTAATTTTACAAGAATTTCCAAATCAATGGGTTTTCAACGGGAAAAAAGCGCAAAAAAAAACAATGTTATTTTTACAGCACCGCGATGACGTAAAAAAAAGAAAACTTTAACCAAAATTTCGAACGTGTTAAAAAATATTAAAAAATATCAAAAAATAATTAAAATACACTTTGGTCTTTCATCTTAATAATAACATAAGCGTTTTGACGATAAAAATTTATTTTCGGTAAGTTTGTGGCATTTTTTTATTACGCTATGCTGTTTTCCCGCGAAAAAGTGGAGGTACCTAGTCAAAATGATACAATTTACAATGCGCTAAAAAAAAGATCTATCTCATAAGGACACTTAGGAAACCCGATGAGGCTTTTAACTAATTTTATAATATTTTAACAATTTAAATGTAAAAATCTATTATAATTAAGAAATAACAAATAATTTTATTAAAATTTCATTTTTCATCGAAAAAATTTTTTGCTTTCAGAAAATATTGTCCATATTCATAAAAACAACTAAAAGTAAATAAAAGCATTTGAAATTAAATAATATCTTTGTTTTATTGAGTTTTGTATGTTACAATTCAGATCTGATTTTCAGGTGGAGGGGGGTCCAATTAAAAACAAAAAAAAACATTATTTGCATTCCTCAAAGCCTTGTGCTTTTAAATATTGTAATTACTAAAGTGGACTCGATCGAATTTCTAGAGTTTTCATAAAATTAGTTATGGGGGTGGGTAATAAATTTAAAAATTATTTCTCCCATGACTTTAATTTAAAAAAACATTTATAATAATTTCGATCATCTGTGAATAGTTTCTGAAAGTTTCATTAACATCCGACAACTATTTTTATTTTTGCAAGATTTTCCACATTAATGTGTCATACAAAAAAAAAAACGTGTTAAAAATTGTATATGTTATTTTACTAGTTCCGGTGATACAAAGAGAAACAAGTTTTTTTTAATCAAAATTCAGAATGTTCTAAAAAGAAGGAAAATTTTTTTAAAATAATTAAAATAAACTTTGATCTTTCCTCTTAATAATAACAAACATTTAGACGATAAAATTTTGTTTTCGTCAAGTTTGGCGTCTTTTTCATCATGCTATGCTCTTTTTTTTAGCGATCTCATGGAGGTACCTAGTTTAGAGTAATAAGAAATAATGTTGGATAAAAAATCCTTTAAAAAAGTTATTGTTTACGTTTCGGGTACGAAATAGAAGCTAGCAGATATAGATTAGTAGAAATCCCATCGAGAAAAGTTGCTTTCTTTTAATAAGCAGCTTCAACTTTGACCTGTCTGGCCAGTCTCAGTGGCTGAATTGGTAGGCACACTTTGGCTAGAAAAAGTGGTTACCTTGAAAAAAAAAGGGATGCAGGTTCGATGTCATGTACTGAGACTACCTTTCTCTATAAATGTAATATCTAGAACTTCTTGTCATACAGTCGGTGTTATCAAGAACTTTAAGAACCCGCCGTGTAAAGTCGGTAAAACAAGAGTATCATCAGGTTTTAGTTTTAAAAAATATGCAAAAAGAAGTTAAAAAAAATGAATGGATTTCATTTTTTTTCTATTTTTTCTTTAACCAATCCCAACAAATTAATTTGTACTCATTTTAGTCAGGAGAAACATTCACGCACTGTTTTTATTATGTGAGCAACCTCATTTTTAAGCAATGAAAAGTTACTGCTAATCATTGACTGCAGTAAATTAATCTTAAACTTTGATCATGACTGGAAGCAATATTAGAACTAATGACCAACAAAGATCGTCTACAATTACATGAAAACATACACAATAAGGTTACACTATGTAAGTGAGAGAGTACTAACCCCAAGTTTAGCATAAAGCCTAAATAGAGCAATAAGAAAAAGTAATCATTTTGTTCAACATTAGCTCATGCCAGGTTACTCGTAAGCCTAAGTGTCACATCAGTTTAAGTTTTATCTGAGATTTACGCTGTATAATATTCACGATATATAATAAATATTTGCCAATGTGTTAAATGCATTCACCGCAAACGACATTTGTTACGCAAAGTTTATCCTTTTTATCATTAAGCTACGGACAATGTACCTACCATACAAAACTCGCGTGAATGTATTTAATTATTAAAATTATATATCCATTACATCATATTTGTCATTACATTTATTTACTCGTCAATTTTCGTCGGCCAGTGAGTAAGAGGGCGACTTCGGACCTTACATTTACGTCTGCGATATCTGCGAGACTATCTCAATTCCTCCATGGAGTCAGCGTTTATATACTTCCTGTAATACGATCGTTTCCCACGTTTGCAACCCAGGTGCAGCTGGGCTGGACACGTGAATCTACACCCGGTGGACGGAAGGCCACCCCAGATCAATTCACCATTGAGTGTAAGGTATCTTCTGACATAATCTGTGGTGAGATATACACTACAAATCTATATAATCATAGGAGGTTCATTTTTCACCCCATTACACACAACGATTGATCGATTGATTTGTTTTTTACGGCTTATTTAAAACCGAAATATAGTTGGGCTTGTAAGTTGTTTTTTTGCGGGGGGTTGTTTGTTTGTTTTTTTTTGTTTTTTTTTTGTTTTTTTTTTTGTTTTTTTTACACGCGAATATTGAATTAATATTTTGAGAATAACAATGAATTTTCACATACAGGTCCTACAATTTAACTCATAGTTTAGAGAAGATGGATCCATACCTCCCCAAGGATATTTGCTCATAATCGAATGTAACGAATCCGAGTGGATTTCAAACTCGATTCTCCGATTTCTTATTCCGAGCCGTTATCCCTCACACCCCCCGCACATCATTAACCTCCAGGGAAACCATTTTTATTGGAAGTTTCCGAAAATGCTTTCGTATGGCGTATGATGAAAAACGATTTAGTTTTCTTGATTCCACATATGTCATTAGAAAGCAATAGTTTCAAATCAAACCAAATTTATTATTTTCGAAACGGTACTTGAAAAAGAAAAAGGAAATGATACAAGTGAAAACAAACGACGATTTTTCGACATAATACTCATCTATAAATCAAAACTGCTTTTTATTTATTAATAACTATTTATATAACCAGTGGTATCATCTATAGAACCTATTAAACAAATAGTCATGACTAATTCATTCTAATGATTTCATATATGCAGAGAGAAAATGCAAGTGGTGTTAAAAAATGTTGCATTTTTAGTAGATTACATTTAAATTCAGTATATGTCGGTATGGTATAAGAGCCTTCTTTTTTGTTATTACTCCCACTTCATGACTTATTTTTGCTATTATTCCTCAGCTCTCCATCTCTGCTCCCCTAATTAGTTTTGGTCATTTTTTTTAGTAGTTAATAAAATATTTCTGCGATCAGTGATGTAATATGTAATAATTAAGCACCAAGTATTGCAAATGTTTGTATATATTTTTATGTACGCTTCGTCAGTTGACCTGTGTGTTGCGCGTTGAAAATTGGTTTAAAAATTGTCAAAAATCGAAATTAATGCAAGCGTTACTGATAGAAAAGGATTATTTTATGCAAATGCATGGTATTACTATTTTAAAATATATTACAAATGTAAAAGTATATTAAATATGAGGAAAACACTGATTATCAGGAATTAATACACGCGTCGCTGATTTAAAAAAATGCATATTTTATAAGTCACTCACCTGTTATAAAGCCGAGACACCAGATTAACGAAAACGAACTTAACCGTACAAAATGACTGACAGCAAAAATAACGACCAAGACGATTCCAATATATAAAGGACTTCCAGGCGATTCCAAGAAGTCTGTGATTTCTTTGATAAGAAAGCTCTACAGAACGATAAAATATAAAGTAATCAGTAAAAAAAAAAAATCAGACGAAAGTGACGTCCATTTAGCAGATATCTGAAAAACATTTGAATATATAAATAATGTGTGTTAATTTCTGCAGTGAGATGTTCAAATTTTGATTTGACTTTTGCTCAAGAGACAGTTATGGACCTTTTTCTTTTCTTGCCAATTATCTTAAACCCAACCTTGCCTTTGACATAACAAAGATACATATAAGATATTCTCACAGAATTTGGTCAACAATTTATTTAAATTACACACAGAATTTCATACACTTTTCAAAAACATTCAGAAGAAATTAGAGGATATTCTGATATAACATTTATTTTAATAAAATATACAGAAATATTTGCGTTTGAAAACTGCTTTGGATTGTTAAGTAAAAAATGAATAAAAATATAATATACGGTATATATGTAATATATATACCTAATACGCTTGCAAAAAAATCCTATAACAATTCAATTAGCAAATGGGCGACCCTTCCCACAACAGATTTTTAAATTTATTTCTAAATTATAGTATAATTTTTTAATGGGACATTAAGATTTTTTATAAAAATCTTCAAACATAATAACATTTTTAAATTATTTTTATTCTTTCTGTTTTTGATCATACATAAAATATTGATTAATAATGGTTGTAACCAACCGAAAAATAAAAGAATTATGTAACTTTAATAATATTTTTTTAATAATTTTGTTTTTTATGTGTAAATGTAGCAAGTATAGAGAACCCCTAAGTAAAATAATTGGCTCATATCACTTGATACATTCGCAGCTTTTCATTATAATTGTTAAGACATAGCTTCACTGGTCCAAGCCATTTTAGTTAATTATCCGATAGTGAGAAATATTTGACATTTTATGTTCGTTTGAACAGCCATAGTATTAAATGGGAGAAACGTTAACTTCGATTACCATTACTTAACACCTGGAAAGCTTGTGTCACGTTAAAGTCAACCTTGTAAATCATTATATATACCTCTGATTGTATTATAGATAATTACCACCCAATGAAGGCAAATGTGATATGAAGTCTTTTTAATGTTGGCTACCCATGTGCGACACAGTGTCGTATGATGGATGATCCAAAATCTTCCGCTCCCCACGGTTATCTGCAATGGGAAGGTAGAGCGTGAAGAACAGATTTCCGAGAATTATGCTCCCGCTAATTATAATTAGCTTTTAGCACTAAAACCAAAAATCTTCATTGATTTACGAAGGTGTACTTAAAAGTTCCAGGCCCAACCAAGAAAGAAATAAAATAAATATTCTGGTATTTGGCCAATTTTTTTTTAATGAGTCAGATTGTATAGATTTTTTAAAGTATTATTTAACGAAGAAATCTTACCGATACTATGAAGGAAATTGTTGCGTTTGTGATAATTGCTAAGATGCTGCCAAACAGCCTCGTTCGAGCGAATCGGAAGACAGCCTCGTAGAAGGAAGCTTTTTCGCCTCTATTCGTTAGTTCTTCTTCCCAAATGAGTTTCAGTCTGTTAAAATAATAAGCAATATCTGAAGAGAACCTTTCTACATTGGGTAAATTGGGTATAATTAGGATAGATAACTAGTTAGTTCAGTACTTAGGCCAATAGCATAAATATCTATGAACCTCATGTCATTTATTATTTGCAGAAGTATAATATCATTAAATAGATATCGAGGAATCAATTTCACACTGTTGTGAGTTATCCTATTTCACTTTCCTCTCTTATCGTAATACAAACCTCTCTACTATTCTCTTAATTGTCCGTACTTAAATTTCATTAAAAAAAAAAACAAAAAAAAACAGAATTACAGTTTTACGAGAATTTTTAAAAATAAAAGATGGTTTAACAAATATTGGTTGAGAAAAGTTGTTACTACTTTTCTAAAATTTGTTCAAGATTATTCATCCCGTTTTTTGTTATGTTTTGTTTTATAAAATTTCGACCATTTCATTCTACAGCTTTCTTTCAGTTGGCAAAAAAAGATCTTTCTTCTATCGGCCAAACAAACCAGAAAATATCTTTCTGAAAATTTTCTGGTTTACTTTATCCGAAAATATCCCTTCTTTACATACATATTTTACACCTGAAGAGGTCTATAGAATGGATCAACCGAATCCTAAAACCTAAAGCAAAAGAAAAAAACACATATTAATAGTTTGAACAATTCTTAGAAAGATAATGATCGATTTCAAAATTATGAAAATTATTTGTGACGATTTTATTTTGTTAACTAAAAATTGTAAAATAAACTATACATGGTTCTGTGGGTTGTCGACATCAGAAACAGTAAGAATGAAACATTGTATCCTTGAAGGTAGAAATTATCAGGAATTTCAAGTTAACTCCTTTTTAAATCATCAAAACCTCTTGCCTCATTGCATGAAGATTTTAAAAACGATATAAAAAACGAACTAAGAAAACTTTATTTGCATGAGAAACATTGAAAGTCCCTGGATACAACAATTAAACGTATTTTTACTTTATTGATGAAATAAATATTGAATAAAATTATTTCAGACATCAGGACATGTAAAACAACTAACCTTGGAACGTTCTGCTCACAGCTCTCTTCCGAACTGCAAGTCCAAACGGAAGCCACTTCCCCCTTTTTGTGCTTCTGAAAGAAGTCCAGCAACTTATTTGTTATCCATGTGAGGTAAATAAAAGAGAAGAAACCAACTTTGTTTACAGGAATCGTTCCTTCTCTGCAATAGAAAAACATGTCATGGATATTTACTTGACTCTGTCATGGTCGGACATAAAGCTTCGTTCAGCATTTTTAACAAATTAAGCAAAACCTGCTTGTAAAGAAATTCAGTATAAGAAAACTTGCGTTTATTGGAATCGAATATAGAAATTTGCTTAAACCAATTTGCCACAAGGTTGCAATAGAAATTTGTTGTTGATTAAAAACCAGCTTTAAAAAAAACATCTGCTTCAACCTGGCCTTGAATATAAATCTAAAGACCATGAAGCTTCTATTAAAAAATAAAGAAAAAAAGAAAAAACGAAGACATATTTTACAATTTGGCTAGATTTAAACCTTTGCCTAAAATATAAAAATATCTCCTGAAACCTAAAAGATTATGTATTAGATTATTACAAAAGCAGTCGATTAGAAAATTATAAACAAAACTTTACATATTCAAAAGAAATCATTTATTAGTCAAGTACATGGTTTTCATTGTTTTTAACAACTGTCTGCCATCGTTCTACAAACTTGTTGATGTTTTTGTAGAAACTTTGTAATTTTTGTTGGAAGAAGTTTGTGAGGTTGTTTTTTAATGACTGAACAGAATTAATATTTTTATCATTTAAATTGTACTATAGAGACTGGAACAAATGAAAATCCAAAGGAACCAAATCAGGAGAATACGATGTATGCTGGAGGGTTTCCCATTTCAACTCCTTGAACTTCTGTAAGATCTGTTTTGTAACATGCGTTCTTGCGTCGTTGTGTTGGAAAATGGCATCTTTTCGATTTTCCAATATTGGCCCTTTTTAACCCAAATTACTTCAAATGGCGAAAGGCAGTTGATATAGATTTCCAAACTCTTAGCAAACTCTTGGCAAGCATCGACGTCAAAGGGTCGCCCGGAGCGTGGTTGATCGTTTAGGTTTAAATACCTGGCTGTTTCTTGCTTTCCCGCTTGTTGGAAATCTTCTTCCGTAGTTCTAGTCGTTAAGAACTGCCATCTGTTGACACTTACGGTTGATATCTTTTTGTTCATCGGATATCGATGGGCGAAATGCAAACGGAGTTCTGAAAATTCTACATTATTACCGTAGTGAGTTTTCCTGATACTTGTTGGATATCCCACATTCGGGGCCTTCTTCCAAAGCCAAGATTAGCAAACATTTGTGACACATTTGTTGCTACCGTCCAATCCTAACACCGTTTAGCTTTGAACTGTACTAACTTAAGTTTCAAAAATATCTATAACCACGCTTTCGCATGGAAACCAAAGTGGAAGTGCTTAGGCAAATTACAGTGTTTTAACCAGCATTCGAAATCCTTGCTGTTTATCGAACACCGACCTGTAAACAACTATCCCAACAACAGTATAAGTCAATATCGGTTTTAATATTTGGATAAATGTTAGCCATCATTTAAAAAATATTACAAAACTTTTCCATGAATATAAACATGGAAAAGAACAATACCTAAATATACTTAAAAACTGGCTTCCTTAATCATCGATAATTTTAAGTTTAACTAAATGTTCGGAGAATAAGTAAAATGTATTCTTCTTCGTTTTAAAAAAGTCGCTTGCCTTGTTACGTAAAAACGTGTAAAGAAAAGGTTAGGTTAATTTCTGGAATTATTTTTAGCATAAAGATAGTTTTTAACTATTTCTTATAAGTCAGTTATTCTCAGACAAGCGGCACTTGATTCCGAGGGAAAGAATTTCAATCACTGAAAGTAGAATCGTGAAAAAAATAGATGAAATTTCAAAATGCAGGCGAATTGATGAAATCTGCGAACGCCAGGGGAAGAATCTTATTTAGAGCTGTCTTTATTTGTTTTTTACGGTTTATCAACCTTTTGCAGGTTATTTATTTTTTTAAATAAAATTACTTATTGATACAATTCCTACTAATTAACCCATAGCGTGGTACTTGATTGGCAGATAGGTCTCATCATTTACTCTCTTTCGTGTCCTTGCTTGTAAATTACGATCTTCAAAACATTAAATGCAATGTCAATTGCCATTTTTCTGTTTTGTAATTGTCTTTTCTCCTCACTAACGTTTTCTCATTTTCTGTCACTTGCGTCTTTGTGGCTTTATCGCCTTGCTCAGGTAAAATGTTTAAAAATAAAGATTAAATCAGTATTTTGTGTGTGTGTGTGTGTGAGAGAGAGAGAGAGAGAGAGCGAGAGAGTCACCTAAAAGGTGTTGAGTCATGAAAACGCTTTATTTTGCAAGAAAACTAAAGTTATAATAAAAATTTGTAAAATATTTCACGGTTTGATGATTGGAAATTGTAATAAACCTCTTGTCATTTATTATTTGCTATATGAAGCTGTTTGCATAATCTGTAATATACGTGAATTCGATAATTGTCTATCTGCCACTGGTCCAAATAGTTAGGTGTTCGAGTCCAGCTAATGGCAAGATTTCAAAAACTAATTTACAAGACAGACCAGCACTTCATAACACAGTCATCCTATTTTCATTTATCACTCCATTGCACCCTTTTAAGTTAGACTTACGACATTTCAATAGGTTCAGTGAGAAACAGAAAATATTAATCATAAGATGATTGTGGAGAGATAACAAGTATAATAATCCAATGCGGCAAACGGAAGTATTATAAACCTCTTAAGGATCTCTTCTTACTGTAACACTTATTTCAAGTAGCTACTTTCTTAACTTCCACACCACTTATGCTGACGGCTTTTATCTGCCTGATATTTGTCCACCAAGAATAAATACAAACATGACAAAAGTACCATGAAACACGCACACACACTAGGTACAAGCCAAAAGTTCGGAGAATTTAACATGCGCATGGACCGAATGTGTTAACAATTTTGCCAGTATATTTTGTGAAGTAGCATTTACATGCCTTTGAAGATGACAAAAAAGTAACTATATATATATATATATATATATATATAAGGTTGGTGCAAAAATAATTTCGTTTTCTAACATATGTTACTATGTGAGAAAACGAAATTATTTTTGCACCAACCTTATATATATATATATATATATATATATATATATATATATATATATATTATGAAATGGATTAAGTCCGACAATTATTTAATATATTATTTTGTCTATACGTTATTTTAATAAATACGATTTATTTAAGTAAATGATATATTTTTTTTAAATAAACAGTATTAATTACATTTGCCGGCCTGAAGGTTCTAGAAATTTCGTAGAAAATATGCGTTCTTCAACAGGAATCGAATTTGTGTAATATACAGAACCGTCAATTGATCTGACGCGCTATCAATTGACGGTTTCGTATAGGAAAAAAAAACAGAACCTTTACTTAAATAAATTGTATCTATCAAAATAATGTATAGACAGGAGATATATAGTGGGGGGAAACAAATATTCGTACACATACAAATTTTTAATTTTTTTAATTTATTGTATTTTCAATTAATGAATAAACATACTTTTCATATAATTAACAGATGCATAATAACTAAATAGCATAGAAAAGAAAAAAAAATGATATAATAGAAATAAATCACATTTATCCATTTTAATGGGTGGAAAAAATTATTCGTACAATATGAAAAAGAATATATAATCTTTATTTAATTCTTGTAGAATAGCCATTATTCACTTCTACAGCAACCAACCTTATCTTGTAGTTCTCAATGATTTGCAAATTTAAGTTAGTATTTTGTTCCATTCTTCTTCGCATATGGTCTTCATATCCAGGATGTTTGTTGGAGATCTCGATTGGATTTGAATTT